>VXBC01001887.1:624642-767236 GCA_013399945.1 Ploceus nigricollis | reverse complement strand
GGCGGCGCGGGGCCGAGGCGTTACACGTGCGGGTCGTGTTCGTGAGTGCGCCCCGGCGGCCCACCGTGCTGCTCCCGCCGCTTTGCAGCTCCTGCCCGCGGATTGCAGCCGCCTGGAAGGTTCTGCTTGGAGGACAAGGAGGTTGAGGTGCTTAAAGTTCTTAATTGTTTCCGCTGCATCAGGGATGCGGTAGACAAGTATGTAACTGATGTGAGTTATGGCTGGGAAGAGGTGCCCTCTTACGTAACTGTTCCCCCGGGGTTTTCTGTCGTCTGGGGCGATTTTAATTCCCCGAACTGAAGGGGCTTTTTTCCTTAGCAGCCCTTGTGGGTGAGAGCATTCCCTTCAGCTGCCTCACCAGCTATCCCAGCGCCTGTACATAGGATCCTGCTGTAAACTGGAGCACAGAAGTCATTCTTCCCCTACTTGCCCAGCCGCCTGCTCCACAGGAATGTGAATGGATGTGAGAAGTAGAGCAGAAACTGTTTTCTTCTTTTTTTTCCCCTTGAGCATATTTTTTAAATTAAGTTAAGCCTCTATATTACCAACCTCTACCCATTGTGTAGACTAGTTTCTGCAAGAACCATATCAAAATCTACTAGCAAAGAAGTTGAAAACTTTAATTTAGCGTTTTAGTTATATTGTTTGCATATTTTTATAGGACTCTCTGACACCTGTTGCCTAGTTCTGCTCTTTCAGTATATTGTATAAAGTATGAATACGCTAATATTAACTGTACAGTGAGCTTCTTTTGGACATGGTAATCCTTCTTTGGTTTTGTTTCTCTTTTTTCAGATTCCTAGGTAGTTAGACTTTTTTTTTTTAATATTGGGAGCCTGTAATACATGATGTACTTCCATAGCATCTCATCATAAAATAAAGTGTTGCTGAAAGTAGCTTTGTAATGTATTCCTGCCTCATGTTATAATCTACTGCTAGTCTAACCTCATCACTAATTAATTTAGAGAGCTAAACCAGAAGAAAATGTACCTGTTTGGGTTTTTTTTTAATTCACTGATGTGTCGTCTTGAACAGGTTCTGTTCATTAAGGAAGATGTGGTTGCACAAAGTGGCAGAATTGTGTGACAGGGCATGTGACCATGACTGCCCTTCTTGGTGGTGTCTCTCAGCTTTTACTTCAGTGTTACAGTTGGTCAGATCTGTGTCCTCACTTGACCTGAAGGATGATGTAAAGTTGTAACAATGAGAAATTTATTTGAAGAAATGCTATGAGTATTTTTGTATTTAACTATTTGTTTTCTGGGCCAGGTGAAAACAATGGAAGATGACTTTGGGGCTTCCTCCACATCCCCGTTTCTCACTGAAAGCTTGGAGCTGGCAATGGAAGTCGAATATGAGAACTCAAGGCCGTCTTTCTTTTCTTGTGCTTTTGACAGCCAAAATGGAGGGAGAAGGTTCTCTGCAGATTCTTATTTAGCAAGTGGGTCTCTTAAGAGGTATGGGATTTTTTTTTGAATTACAAATATAAAAGCCTTCTAAGATGTTCTTTCCACTCATGTTTGGTGCCTGTGAATGCTGACAGATTTCCAAATCAGTTTGTTCTTCAGCTCTTCTGATCCTGAAATCAACTTGGTGATACCAAAGTGAGAAGGGCTGTTGTGTTGATAAACAGCTTTGAACAGTGCTCTAGATGCAGTTCTTAGCTTTCTGAACTTACTTTTAAGATAATGTAATGGACATTTACAAGCCTTTTAGGATAATTCAAAAACTGGACTGTTGGGCAGCAGCATCTGAGATCACTTGAATTCCTGAGGAGGCTTCAGCACTGCTTTTCCCAGTCATGTGCTTTATTAAATGCTGGCCATTTTTCTCTCTTTTTGACTCTGCCTGGCTTCCCCAGATTGCTGGAGCTTGCTCTAGTTAGTAGCTTTAAGACCATCTTTCTCAAAGCTTCACCTTTGCGTGCATTCTGGATTGAAGGTTCTGAAGTCATAGGCATAGCAAATAAGTATTTTCTGTGAAATTTTAAAATGTCACTTTGGTTTAATTGTTATTTGTCTTATTATCTGTTATTCAGCTTAGTTTTCTGTGCTGTTTGCTCATCTTACAGGGGTTGTCTTGTTTTTCCTACAAAAGCCTTGTCTGTCCTTCCGCCAAGCTTTGTATTTTGTGTTGTTACTTTTTTTTCCAGTGTTTTCTGTAAAGGTTTAAGGGTGGGGATCCACTGCACCTCCCCATTTCTCTGCCTTATTTATCATATATTTTAGTTGCATTAGAGCACATTCATTCAAATTTATGTCAAGTAGATGATTGAGGGATCCTGTGTCTGCATGAATTTATCAGTAATGGATTTCACATTGACAAAAAACATTTCACCTGAAATTGCTTCCGTCATTAAAACTCACTGAGGAGCTCGTATGCAGGCAGGTTTCGCAGTCCCTATAATTGTGATATGACTGTTCATCCACTGTGTATTTATGTTGTCTACCTGGATTGCAAAGTCCTAGAAAAGCCTCCATGTGAAGGACTCTTTTGTCATCGTTGCTTGGAACTGGAGTAGCTGGATTTAATCGCTAGAGTTTCAAAACAGTCCAGTGTTCAAGAGGTTACCAAGTGAACTAAAGTGTTATGGGAGGTTGGGCCAATTATTCAGCAGATTCTCTCTTTGCCTCTGAGAATGAAGTTGGAAATAGTGCATAGTTCAAGCAGAATATGAATTTGGTGTGTAATGTAATGGAAACTGCTTGCCTAGTATATATTTTTAATTTTTAAAATGAAAATAGGTTTTACATATTTGAGAATTGAGCTTCATCTGGGTGGGATTATTTTTTGAAAGGCAGTGGGAAAATTCTGAAATAATTTACATGCTGTCATGCAGTTTGCTGTGATTTTTTTTTAATGCATGTTAATGAAACATTTTTTTTATTTACACAATTATAATGTTTTAAAACAGGTGTCTGATTTTCTCCACTTTGAGTAAAATGGTAATTCTGGTGTTATTTAATTTTTCTTTAGCAAGAGCAAAGGTAATTATGGCCTAGTGTTAGCTTGAGTTATAATGACAAGGTCCCATTTTGACCCTCATCTGTTCATCTGCCTGAAAGTGTGCTTTTAGCAGTGTGTTCAGTAAAAATATTATTAAATATATGTTCTAGCATTAGTTACTAGGTACATAGTGTGCCTTGAGACAGATCTCAAGCATACAGAGCAGTGTGTTATCTTACATAGCAGCCTCTTCTCTTCACAGTCTGTATGTTATGTCTCAGCCCCTTTGTAAGTATGAAAATACATCAAGGGGGTAACCTATTAATTTTTGTTTCCAAAATCTACTGTGACCTGTGACTATATCCTGTTTTTATGCTTTTGAAGCTAGGAGTTGTCATATTTCTATAGATCATACTGCTCTAAAAGGTATGACTGTCTTTGAGACATCTGTCATGTACATGTTGCTGATATATTCGGGAAGTATTGGTGGTGTATAAGGCAGCTGTAGATACTGTACTCCATAGGTTTATTACTGGAAAATGTATGAATATTGTTGGCTCTATTTTGCAGGGTTTTGCTGAGACTAGATCCTTCTCCAAATGACTATGAAGAAAATACAGTGGAATTGTTTGGTTTTCAGTGGGTTACTGAAATGGCATTAGTTGAATCCTGTGGATTTCTCTTTGGATTACTTAGGTACGATAACATTGTATTTTATAATTAATCCACATCTGTAATTATACCTGCTGTAAGGGTGTAACAAACTTTTCACATTTTTAAAAGTAACATCATAAAACACTGTTGGCTGTGCAATGCATCTAAAAAAGATTAATGCTGTCTGTTTAATGTTCCAGTAAGTGATGGATAAGACACAGATGGAATTGCAGGGAGAAGTACATTGTGTCACAGATTCTTAATATGTGACTTATTAAGTTTCTAAGTAGTGTGATGCATATCTGAGGCATCACCAGATAAAAAACCTAAGTATAGTTATTACAACGGTGTTGGGGTTAATTTAGAAGGCTCTAGCTTCAGAATTATATGAATTGACTATATAAGATTTCCTTGAATGAGATTGTGCTACCCATATAATTGAAGTTGTCTTTTGAAGACTTTTAGTCCTTTTCTGTGCATAAAGGAAAGTGGAGGTTAAAAATCAAATACTATAAATGCTGGATGCAGTGCTTTCTTCAATTGTTTGGATTAGGATAGCTTCAGCAATCTCTTCAGATACAGTTACTCAGTGTTTGACTAATTCAATGTAGATGCTTAATCTGGTCAATGCAAATACACAGATCACTGATAATCCTCTTTGCTACTGATAATCCTCAGGATGTACAGCACATACAGAGAGTGGATGGGAGAGGAGCTTTTGTATGATTTCACAAATATATGTGATGTATTCCATCATTCCTTTCATTGCAGGGGATTCTTCCATCCCTTTAGGGTATGACCAAGGGCATGATGTGCAACATGATTAATAGGGTCTGGCTTATTGGAACATGGTGACATAGATGACTGGAAGTGTATTAAAACCTCTATTATTTAGTTTTGCTTGTTTGATGCAAGCTTTGACCTCACTGTGTTTTTAAAAAAAACCCAAAGTGATAAAGGGGGAGATAGAAGTATAATTTAGTTAAAAGTTTCAGTATTTAGTCTGATTTTTTTAACTGTTAAAATCACTGGGCAGTGACACAGGAATGTTGAATTAAATGGCTATTTTTAAAGTTTTTTTCCTGTAAAGTAAATTGCTCTGTAATTGTAATAGAGATGAACATAAGGCATAATGTGGCTTCTAAGTTATTCAAGCTGTACATTCTTTAAAACCTACTGACCTGGTAGGAATAATGGATTTCAGCTAACTCTTGGCCGAGTGTTTGCTTGCTAAGTTGTCTTTTGGTGTGACAAGTCCCTCTGCAAAGGGGGATGTCTGCAAAGGCATTCAGTTCATTTGTTCAGTCATAAAATGGAACAGTTTCATTTATAGAGCAGTTGACAACTGAAAGTAGAAAAACTCCTTTTTCCACTGTGGAAGCTGAATATATTATGTACAAGCTACAATAGTGTTTGAGGATAGGGTGGCTGTAATTAGTTAAATTTATGAAGTACAGTTAATATCTATGTTTAAATATATGCTTACAGAAAGCTAGTCTCTTTTAATGTCTGAGATTATACTTAATATTGTAATTAAAATTGTTTAGAATTTTTAAATATTGTAATAAATAATAGTACACTGCAGAACTGTGAGTTAAAATAGTAATTGCATTGTAAAAATTTTACTTATGGGTTTTCATGTGATAAAAGTATGAGTCAAAGTGAATGAGACTATGTAACCATTTAAGTGGGTATATTAAGATAACATGTATTTGATTAAAAAACAGAAGTACCAGTTTATCTGTCAGAAAGTGTATTTGCAAATCAAATGCAAATCAAATGATTTAATGATTAACAGGCATGAGGCTCAATCCTTCAGGTACAAATGCGAATTGAAACTAAAAGGATTTATTTTAATAATGGTATTTTTGTTATGTTTCTTGTGCCTAGTTTGTGCTTTAATTTTGTCTGCCCACTGTGTTCTGTCTTTGTCAATTCACTGGAGAGTATTTTTCCTTTTTTTTTTCCTGTTGCTTCTTTCTGGTAACTTCCTTCCTTTTTACATGGTTGAAATCCTTGAAAAATCCAGGCAGAAATTCAACTTTGATTTCAAAACAGACAAAAAACTCTACAACCCACCTAAATGATGGAAGTGTAGCTGACATGGCTTTATCCAAGAAAACAAGATAGAGTGAAGAGAGATCATTTTACTGTGTGTATGCACTTTAATATGCAAGTTACAACCTGTAGTTTTGTCTTTTAGATGCTTCTTGTGTTTTTTAAATGCTTCCTAGTTTTCATGGGTTTTTTAATAAGAGCATTTGATTTGTGTTAGATCCAAGTAGCCTATTTTAGAATCCTTCAGTAGTTATTGCTTTGACTGTATAAGAAATGAGGCAGAGAGCTCCCTCCTCAATTTATGCAGCATTTTCTTTCAAAAGTCTGTCTGACACAGTTGTGCTTTTCATATATTCAGTTTAGTACTGCTTTATCTCTGTGGAGATTCTACTGGAAGACCACTTGCTAATAACAGTTGTTACAGAATATGGCTAAGTATTTGCCTGTGTTGCAGCTTTTTTTTAAAATATTCATTTGCAGTGTCACTTAACTTCTTTGAAAATGTTCTCTTTCCTCTCCAAAACTGAACTGGGCTTTAACGTTTCTAAAGACACCTCCTTTTACTCTACTCTATTTGTTGCTGTTTATGCTTTGTGCTGGAGTTAAGGAGCTGACCACCCTAAGCAGAAAGCGGGAGAAGCTGCAGACAGGATGTACTAATGCACATTCACAAGTGGATTAATTTAGTGTGTACTGAGTGTATGCCACAAGGGCTAACTTTTAGGTTTAATCCGTGGTCAAATATGAAGTTGAGTTATACTTGTGGTAAGATCTCTTGCAGGGAATGGCTTTTGGGAGTTTTTGTCTGTATTGTTGTTTTTTGCCTTCCCCAATATTCAGCCAATTGTTTGGGGTTTTTTTACTGTGTTTAATGTTTATAAACATGCACAATGTCATCCCTTCACACTTAGATATGTCCATTGCCTTTCACTAAAACTCTTTTCTGAGTTACATTTCCGTAAGCTTTTTCAGAACTACAAAGCAAGAAACACCTCTTACCTTTCTCAGTTCTATTTTGCGCTTACTAAAGTGGAGTTAAACAACTTTTACATATATAAATACCATAAATCTTTGTATTCCTTTAATTAGGCAACAGATATACAGACTGGAAAACCTAGTACAAATGAGTTCATCTGATTTTGGTAAGTTTTATGAATTTAATTTGACAATGCAATCGGCAACTGACTACCTTTCATTAAAGAAATAAATTCTCACAGATCACGCTTGTGCTTTGACTCTTGACCAAGGGATTTTGGAGTGTGCCTCAGAACAGCTCCTTTATAAGCAGCATAAAACTGCAGTAAGGGTAGAAATATAGGCAACCAAGTGAGGGGAAAATAGTAGGGAAATAGATAGTGGAAATGCTGTAAATCAGTTTGGAGCCAGATTTGCCTGTAATGTTAGATGGACAGAGCAATCCTTAGTGGGGCATTTTGCATTAATTTGACTTAAGGTGTCACCCCTAGAGCAGAATTTGGCAAAACTATTAACTCTTTTAAAACCAGAAAATTTCATCGGTCATCCCAACAATTATTTTAGTTACAAAGGTAATGGCTTGGATTTTTTTCTCAGTGTTTCATTGGCTTATGTTTAAACGAGTTAGATTTGCTTAGTTTTGAGTTATTTACAGACTTAGTTTATCTTTGCAGTAGGATTGATAAAACAGGATCACTACAAAATGCTTTGTTTCAATTAAATACTGAGGCACAAGAAGCAACATGTTTCTGAAGGATTATTGCAGCCTTGGGCTTATTGTAAGTTGAAGGCTGAATTACTTAGCAAGTTGAGAAGTTCAGTAATTACTCAGAAATAAACTGTAGTGTCTTCTCATTACAGATAATGTGCTAGTGTTCTATGAGTGAATATTTTTACACATTACTATTGGTTTTTTAATATTGTGATGTTCTGCCATTTAAGTCATTGATGTGAATTTATCATCAAGCTTCTTTCATAGGCAGTTATTGATAGTATCCAAAAAAATCTAACTTTTTTGACGTAAATGGAAATAGCCTGTTTTAATTACATCTGAACTTTTATATTGTAGCTGGACATCAAGAGGCTGTTCTGTAAGGTTTTTTTTCACTTAAATTTAAGCACCTGCCTGGTTGTCTTCTCTTCTTTGTATCCTGTTCTTCCACTTGTCGATTAAGCTAGTAAAATGAAGAACTTGAATTCTGTGCTTTGCACCAGGCTTGCTTTCTGAATCAGAGCAAGTCACTGGTTCACCTGTGAATCAGTGACTACAGACCCTTTATAGAAGTGGTCTAGTAGTAGAAGGGTGTCATGAAGATTGAAGTATTTAAAATGGTCAGCAGGGTGATGTTTGTTATTATTGATGTCTTAAATGTGCTGTCACCACTGTTTAAAGCACCAGTTAAGAGTTTTGGCTCAGTAAATCTATGTTGTACTGTGTATTTATATAGATATCAATACGGTACATTAAATTTTGTTTCCTATCAGTCTTGAAGAGCTTTGGAGGCTTTGTACTGAGAACTGTGTAATGTAGAAGGCATGTGAAAGTACTGTAATATGAAATTTTGCTTAAGCAGAGCTTCTGAGAATTTAGGATAGAGTATTTGTTCAAATCAGCAGTAATGTCTATAAATAATTACTTTAAGAGGATCAATTCACTCTGTTCTAAACTTGGGATTCATTACCATGGCAGATGCTATGACTTCTGGTGTGGTGCAGGTAGTCTGTTGATTTGCTTTGCCCACTGAGTGTTGTTGCTCAGAAGATGTTGAGATAGGCTTGTATGCACAAAGCTTTATTTTTGGCATCTGTAAGAAGTGTCATATATGAACTTTCAGGTTAATTGGAGGAGATGGGGGAAAACAAAAGGGAGAGTGAGAGCAAGGAGGACTGTCTTTCCCTGGCTGTGCAGTCCAGTGTAGTAGGTGACCAAGAGTTTTTGCCATGCATCTCCTCTAGGGTGATGCACTTTCATTTGGTCCTGCTCAAGGTCCTCATTTGATGCTTGCATTGAAGATGCTCTGAATAATCAGCATGTGTTGTAATCAGGTACACGTGTTGCAGGCTGACTGCTTGCTAAGCTTTTGTGTGTATATATTGTTGGGCAGTAGTTATTTGGTATTTAAATGACTATATTTTGTTTGTTATGCACTAAGTTTCATCTTTCTCTAATATAAGCTGAAAGCTACAAGGCAAGGTGTAGGAATAAATAAGGAGTGATTCTCACACAGTGGCAATAACTTCCAGTGAATCTCTGCTCTAATCGGGGTGTTTGAGCTTGCAGGTGCAAGGTGAGGATGGTAACACCATGAGAACAACAGCTTCAGAGAACAAAGGAAAGGAGACATATAGCCAGAATAACTGTCTGAAAGCATACAGAGCTGCAAGTGAAAGGCAGGAGTGTGAATAGATGGCTCTTAGCATTATACTGCTGAAGGTTCTGTGCAGCAGTGCTGCTTCCAAGGGAAAATTACAAAGCGTATTTACAAATAAGTTCACCTTATTGAATTTATTTGTATCTTACTATTGAACCTTATCACAGTTTAAGTCTGTCAAGAGAAAAGGGTACTGATGAGTTGTTTTACCCATGTTTTTACTGAAGGTGTCTTGGAAGCAGTCAGGAAGCAGGGCAGTAGGGCTGAATGATTTCTTCTAGTACTGAGAGTACTTACCCTAATCTTTTCTGAGGGTCTTTTTTTCTGTCTGTGTCTGGATATGTGCCTGAGATGATAAGACAAAGAATGGATCTCTCTGGCAAGCTGACATTTAGAAGTGGGTGTTTACCATCAGTCTCACCTCCCAACTTGTCCTCAGAGGATGTCTTTCCAGTGGTCTGGTCTAATTATTGTGGAGAATGCAAATGTTAAACAAGTCATGGTGTGGTCACATCTGCTTTAAGCTACTGATCTCTTTTACTTCAGGTCAAGCTGCACACTTGCACTCTGAAGCAGAGAGCATCAGGCATCAATGTCTTAAGTTTTTGCATTATGTGAAAGTTTTCATCTTCAGGTGAGATTTACACACATTTTACTAAATTGGGTACTGAGCTTTGTGTAGCTGCTACTTAACTGTTTTCTGATTGTGTGTATTGTATTTTTCTGTACATTCAGGTATCTGGAACCCCCTAAGGTGGAAAATGATAGAGTGCTGCATCCTTATGAAGAACTAGAAGCTCATTTACCGTCAGTGTTGGTGGAAGAGCTTCATGCTTTGACCGTGCACATTGGTCACCTGTGTGAACTTCCTAGTAATGTTCTGGCAGCATTTACTATTCAAAATCAGGCAAAGGTTGGTGTCTTTTTATAATTTAAATTTTTTATGTGGCATTATGTATTCAACTTGAAAAATTTTGGCTTAATATAAGTTAATCATTTTGGTTTGGTTTGGTTTTTTTCTTAAGTGCCATCCAGTACTTGGTAAACACAACAGATGAGATCTGGATTTTCTGTTTTATTTATTTATTTATTTATTTTTGTTCTATAGCTTTAGAATTCTTCCTTTAGTATACAAATGATAATACCAATTACAGGTAGATAAGTAGGCTTGAATTAGCATAGCTTATTTAAAAAATTCCTTGATGTTTGTCTGTAGTAATGTTTAAAATTTCTAAGCATCCCAGTAGGAGGAGCATTTCTTTAAAAATACATACTGAAGTCTGACTCAGAATGGGAAAAGGTCTTTTGTACAGAGAAAAGTGCTCATGTGGAAGGAGGCACAGCAGCACTAAATACTACTGAGGTATACACCATTAGGATTTGTGCATACACATAGCTAATGCTTTCAAATCTTTTATAAAGACAGAAAAGGAATTTCAGGCTTATGTTGTTTAAACTAGTATCTGGAGAGGAATGATCCATTGAGAAGCAGCATTTTGGGTCTTTGTTTAGCTTGTCAGTAGTGATTGAGCTGATTAAAACCAGTAATTTTGAGTAAACTTTAAGGAAGAGAATACTGAAATTTTGGAGTTATTTTAAGAGCTCACTTTAGCAATTTTTGTGCTACATAATGCTCCTCTGTAAAGAAAAGGTTAACTAAGGGTGTTAACTAAGGTAACTAAGGTCAAGCTTGAATCAAACTTCATAAACAGCCTCTTACAAACAGAATTGTAATGAAAGTTTTTGTCTTTTTTTTTCTTGAACTAAATGGCATGTTTGTATATTACATTGTATTTGATCATAGATATTCATAATGTTCATTGCAGTCTGTCTTAGAATGTCAAGTCCAACCGTTACTCCAGCACCTCCACATTCTCCACTAAACCATGTCCTCAACTGCCAGATCCACATGTTTTTGCACACTTCCAGGAACAGTGATTCCACCACTAAACCTGGGCAGTTTGTTCCAAAGCCTGACCATCCTGTCTTTGCGCAGTATCCAGAATTCACTAAAAAATGTTAAATATAAGTAAATATATTTCTAATCACAGGTCTTTCCTCCATCATGGCACTTACTACATCTCCATTTGGATATTAACTGGCTAGTATTAGAAGTTCTTCATGTACTAGGTGAAAAACTGAAGAGTAAGTATGCAGGCCTTTTTCTTGAATTTATTCTTTTACATGAGACTTACCTAATTTGCCCTTCTTGATTTGTCCGTAATCAAAACTACTTTTAATAATTTTTAAGCATAGCTGTGTTTAATGGGGTAAACTCAGATATGGTAAATGTAGGTTCTTTGTGAATCGTCGTGTGGCTCAAATTAAATGAAATTGTATTAGGAATTTGTTCTGTCAAAACAAAGATCAGAGAGTTCATACTCCGCTGATGCAACATATTAAATATTTAATAACAATGCACTTCTTGACATTACAAATAAAAATGCATTTACAGATATCCACAATGCATAACAATGAATGGCAATTTGATGAAAACAGTGTAGGAAAAGTGTCCAGGGATGGACCAGAACAAGGATTCTTGGAGGAGAGAATTTGTATTGTTAACCGTGTGCAACACTAAGAAAATATTGGGCAAAAGAAGAAGCCTCAATGAGGGGAGCTTATAAAAGTACAGAAAGAAAAGGGCAAAGCAATATCTTTTTAAAAAAATTTATAAGGCTTTAAAAGGGCAAAAAGTAAGTTGATAAGAGTAAGCTGTTCATAGAAGTTGGATTAAAAAGGTCATAGAATGCAATTGAAAAACTCAATTTCAGAGTAGTTCAGTTTGCTGAAGAATTGTTAAAATACAGAAGAGAACTGTATTTGTTTTGTGAGGCTTATATCTGTTTTCCATGTCCATTCTACCAAAATAAATCACAAAAGTGTTTTCTTTTATAATTGGTGTGTCACTGCAACCATACCTTCCCTCACACCACCTGATTATAAGTTGTGAATATAAATTCCATTTAGGAATTGCAACAGTTGAAGTAATGTTGAGATATAGAAAGAGCAAACTATATGCTTACCCCTGTAACTGGTGTTGAATCTGAACTCTTGGATTAGCTTTTGCCTGCTCCGAGTGCTGTCACAACACAGCCTTGTTCCCATTAACACATTTTCTCTGTTTCTACATTACTGTATAGTGTGTAGGTTGGCTTTTTGTTCCATAATTCTAAGTTTATTTTATGATCCATTGTGGGATAGTGTGTTTGCCTTTTTTAGAGCATTTTGGAGAAAGGATAGTGAAACTGTTGGAGGCAATTTATTTTCCAGAATTCAGTATTTATTTCTAGATAATGTTCTGAGTTATAATGCAGTCATCTATCTTTGTAAGAGAAAGCTCATGATTTTTAACAACAAAATTTACTAGTCCAGTCAGTCATATCTCTACATACATTATCTTGTATTCTTATGTGCTCAGAATTTGCTAGGTTTTTATCTCATTCTGTAAAGTGTTCTGAGTGGAAACTTCACACTGCTGAGACCAGTGGCTGGATAGTGGATTCAGGGCTTCACCTTATATTTCCAGGAATAAAATACAGGCTCATTCTACGTATTGTCTGCTCCACTGATGTCAAGGGAGATGTACTGTTGAAAAGCTTGTGGGATAAGGTCTTACAGCCTCTTAACTTCACCATTTTATCTGTTAATGCCTACAAATGCTCAAGTTGGAACATGATCATGCCAGCTTTCTACATCAACACATCCAAAGGAAAGTGTTAGACCTCTCCAGAATTGTTTGTCATCAACTTGCATATCTGCAAAACATGTCATGATTCCAGAACATGCGCACTGCCATGTGACAAAGAGGAACTTGCAGATAAATAAATCTTTATTCCTCTGCAAAATCTGTGCCAATAAAAGGCTGTAAAGTGCCAAGCTTTTTTACTGTCAAACTGAATAATACCAGATTTCAGTGCAATGATGAAAGAGATTAGCTTGAATTTAGGATGAGCTTTCTCACATGAATTTATAAATTAAAATTATGTACAGGTCAACAAGCCCATTCTAAAATATGTCTATATATCTCAGAAGAGAAATCCTATCTGTTTTATGTTGCTAGAACCAAACCCGGAACTAAACAATTCTACTTTTCTTTTGTGTTTTAGGACAAGTTGTATATGCGAACCATTTCATTAATCTAACCGGAGAGAATCTAACCAATATCAGTTTATTTGAAAAACACTGTGGAAATCTCATATCTGATTTAATTAGGCTGGCCATCAACAAATATACAAAGGTAACTCTTTTTCCTTATACAGGCCATGGGCAGTTAGATGCTTGTACTGGGAACCATATGAATTGGGTATTGCACCAGTGCATAGATGACTTCTTAGTGCTTAGTTGTAAATGTTACGTATGGCTTTGTATTCCCATGTTTTAAAGAGTGTTATTTGTTAGGAGCTCAAATTGTGTTATATTTATTCATGACCATCTGGCAGTTGAATGAGACAGTAATATTGAAATGCACTGTGTACAGAGCAGAAGTGAGTGCCACATTTTCTAAGTTCAGTGTTCCAGGTTTAATGCCAAACATGGCACAGTCTAAAAGGTTTAGATAAATGCAAAAAAAAAGTCTTTTCAAACTCTCTCAACAGGAACAAAAAGAGAATAACTCTAATCCTGGCAGTAAGCTAACTGGACACTTAGAGAATGTCATATTACGTTTTATTGTTGCAGTGTGCCTATTTCCACCGCCTCATCTTTCTGTTACAACACTTCTGCATTTATCATGGGAAAACTTTTCTGTGTCTTCTCTTTTCCTTTTTCTTCTATAGCTGCGGTATTTTTCTCACTTGTTTTGAGCACTCCAAAGCTAGAAAGTCATAATAGCTCCATATAGCAGCCAGTAAAAGAGCTGTGTAGTCTTTGTGTCATTGTGAAACTTGCTTTAGATGGACGTGTGTGATCCATGAATGCAGGACTGAACTCTGAGAAAAAGTAGCAGTGACCACTGTATAATTTATGTTTTCCTAGTACAAAAGCATAAGAAATAGTCCCTGTTCTTCATGTTACTTTTGAGGATGGGGGGAATGGCTGTACTAGCCTTTGATAACTGTTATTTAGATAAATGCTCCTGTAGAAAATCCTGTAGAAAACTGTTACCTTTTAAAAATCGGTTTTGATCTATTAAATTATCAGATAATACTGCAACCTTCTCCCCTGACAAAAGGCAAATAGATGAGAATAATATTTTATAACAGAAAATTCAAATAGTATCTATCTGTTGAACACAGTGCTTGATGGTAGGCTTGGAAATGTCAGATGATAAAATGACAGATTTTACATACTTTCACAGATCCACATTACAAAGAGAGAAGATTGTTTTGCCACTGCTTTTTCTTAAACTTTCTCTAGGCATGGGCCAGACTGCTTGAATTAGTTCTATTTGGGATTAATTTCTGAAGTGAAGCTTGCGCTTGAGCTGGTGACTCCTATAGTATGCAACCTTTCTGTCATCCCGTAATGGAAATAGTATCCCTCAAAATTGTTGAAAATGCAACTAATACCCCTAGTAGGTGGCACCATCAGCTCATCACTAAAACACATCCTTGGGCTTTTGGCTGAGAGCATTCATGAGTGCAGCTCTTAACATTTGTGGATATCCTTGCAAAGAAGAACATAAACTCTAGTGTTCCAGACTCATATTTTCAGATTGATTTCTTGAACAGCTCTGATATCAAGATGGTTGACTTGGATCATGTACCAAGTCCAGTGTGCTCTGAGACACATTTGGCAGAGAAATATATATCCGTGGATATCTTTGTTCTGTCTTTAGCAGCCACACCTCTGGCACCAGAGCTGTATTGTCCCAACGGCGCCACAATTTGGGGTTTTAAACATTCTTACCAAGACACTGAAATGAGGATGTTGTGAGAGGAAATGTGGAGTATCTCTGAAGAAAGCAGTATCTTGGCTATCCTTAGTCTAAGCAATATCTGTGTGGTGTCTTGCTTTGACACTACTACCCAGACTCTGTCCTGAATGGATATGCACATTTCCTGCAGGAGAGATCCTGCCATCTTATAGAATAGCACAGTAACAGATGGAAACTGTAGATGAAGAAACCTTGCTGCAACAACTGGTAGTCCACGTAGAAAGCATGAAACTCATTTCTAGGATAGTTTCTATGCCTAATACTACTATAAAAACCTCCAGTTTTGCAGTGCATCTGTAATAAGTAGACTGCTCATTTCCAATGGATCTGTTTTGCTCTTTGGTGGGAAGTTATAACCAGAGTTATTTTTGAGGCACTTCAGTTTTGGAAAGTTACTAGTTAAATAATGAATTTTTTCAAGAGACTTTAGTAGCCATACTGTTTTCTCAATATAATATTTACATAAAATTAGTTCAGGTTGTTGAGAAATTGATGAGAAATTCCTGTAACAGATCTTTAACTAAAATTGTGAGGAGAGAGAGAGGTGCGTGAAATACTGTGAGTATATGTGGAAAGTGAATAAAGCATTATTTAAAATAGATCAATAAGCATTATTTAAAATAGATCAGGTCTACCATGACAATTTCACAGGATGAAGAGGATTCTTGAGAGAGAGAAAAAACATGTTGTTTCACATTTATATATGAATGGAAGTTCATATTTATTATTAAAATTATTTAAACCTGATTTGGAGCTGTATGAAACTGTAGTTGTAAACATATTCTAAAGGTGGATGATAAATAAGAAGTTTGCATCCTAATAGAATATTATACAGATTTGAAATTATTGATGATATACTTGTTGTTCTAACTGTGAAAGTGTAGGTTTTTAGTCATTCACTCCCACTTCTATAATGTATCACACAGCCACAGCTGTCACTGGCATTGCATATTTTGATTTAATTTTTAATTTGCACTGTTAGGTTTCCAAATTCAGAAATTATTTTAAGTGCCAGTGTGATTTGAGAATAGCTGTATGTGAATGGATCAGAAAAAACATGAGGATATAAAAATTCAGGCTCCACCTCATCAGATGTACATGGCTAGGAGTTAGTTGGCTAAACTAGTCACCCAAGGTACTTTTTATTGTCATGGAAGGATAACAACTGTCCTGCAGTGAGACTTATTAATCTTTCTAGGTACCTGTTCCCCTCTGTTTGCTTTAGAGAGGTGTAGGTTGATTATTCAAACTTGGACTACTTATTGTTTAGGGATAAAATGAGTATAAGCTGCTTTGTTTTCCCTCTTTGCTTTCTACATTTCTGCCATTGTGTCCTTGCTTGCAGGTAAAAGGTGCTAAATTGAGCTATTTAAGCAAAACTTTTCTCACAATTTTTGCCACCTCTGAATACTGTTCAGTGGGTGCATGTGTCTAAGGATAGAGTAAGTGAAGTTTTATCTATAGTATGATTATTTCAAATACAGGTCTGGTAGATCTTTAAAATCATTAAAGCATACAGAGTTTTTTTATGTATTTAGCACTTCCTTTTGCTGTTTTGTTTTGTTTCACAATTTAGAGAATGTAAAATTGAAAGATGTATCACAAGAAGACTATTTTGCATTTGAAATGCATCAGTCTGAGTGAATTTTGTTAAATATGGAATAGTAATCAAGTAATGTACATGACTTGAAATATGCTGTTTTCTGCATATTAAAAGAATGCCTTGCAGTAAATTTACCGAAAAGCAGATTTTGTGAAATGTTGTGGGAACATTAACATCCTCATCATGCCAACAACAACATATTCTACTAGCATTATGCCTAGTCATTAAGGATTTTTCAGTTAAAAATAACAGTAATAGCTGGTAAATAATTTGAAATCTTTTTCTTCTCAAGAACATAAAGAAAATGTAATCAATCATTTTCTTTTCCTTACTATCAGACAATGAATTACTATTTATTGTAACTTCTTTTCATTTAGGACATGGAATGCCATTTTTATGCAATTAAATAATGTCTGAGAGTGTATCAGAAGAAACTAGGAAATAGCACAACCTATAATTTATTTAGAAATAGGAAAGAGTCTATGTTGTATGAGAGAGATATTTTGGATGTTAGTGAAATAATGCACCTTTGAATGTGTAATTGTAGCTATATTATTTACCTGAAAAAAACCCCCTCAAACCAAACAGCCAAGACAAGAGGAAATATTGATCTATAAAACACCATTTCAAAAATGAATACTTCTGTGAATAATTTTATTCTATATTCTCTTTCAGGTGCGACCTTCTGAGGCTCTTACCAGTAGCCATTATTCCTGTACCTGCATTAAAGAACTATGGATTCTACTTATTCAATTGCTGGACCACAGAAATAAAGGGTCTAATACAGAGGTAAATGAAGAATACTGTTACATGTGGAGTACAGTCACCAAATGTTCCCATATGGCCATGAATGCACAGATCTGATGGTAGAACTGAACCTCCTATTTGCTCCAGGAGAACTGCATGCTGACTGTGATGCCTTGGGCCACTGTCTTGAATGTGCATGAAATTCTGACTCCAGATTTGCAGTGTACTGTTGGGTTATGACCTAGGGCATTGATAAGGGGCACTCCTAGTGCTAAAGAATGCAAAGCAAAGGAAGATACTGTGAAAGTTCTGTTCTTTTTATGGAAGAGCAAAACACAAAAAGCCATGTTTACCTCTTTCAAAAAAAAAATTATTTGTAGTTTCTGTGGTATGTCACACAATGAGTCATCTCCAGGCATTAGAAACACAAACAGTGATCCAGCTAGCTCATGTTTCTATCTTTGTTACCCATCTGTACAAGAACAACCTGTGTATAGTTTTGAATCTTGTAGTTGCTGACTTCTGTAGATGCCCCCTTATACTTCTATTGGAAATCAGCAAATCTCTACCTGTTCTCCTTCTTTATATGTACAAACTTATACGCCTCTTCAGTTTGGTTTTTTTTTTTTCTGATATATTGTACCTTCTGCCTTTTCTAAGCTGAAGAGTCTTACTTCTTACAGTAATTCTTTTTTTCAGGTGCCATTCTTTACCTCTGGTCATCTTTGTCACCCTTCTCTGAACCTTTTTCTATATTACCACATCCTGTTTTGAATAACAGAGTGCCAGGATGACATTCAGTGTTCCAAGTATGGTTTAGGATGCCATGTGGTTTTATACATTGCATAATGATGTCTTCTGTTTTGTTCTTTTTGTTTGCTGATATTTTCTAGCATTTTAATTTTTTTCTTTGACTGCTGTTTGGAATTGAACTGATGTTTCTCTGAATGAATACTAAGAAGTTACAAAACACTTGGAAGTTCTCTGAAATAATCTTTATAAGAACCAAAGTGGCCATCTGTGCCATGAGTACAGTTCACTTAGTAGACAATGAAGTACTTCAGAGTAGAGGGTTTGCACTGATGGCTGTTTACTTGTTAATGCCAACAGATGTAAAGGTGTTCACAGCACAAGTGAAACTGTGTTACTGTTAAGCATTTGCACTGGCAAAAGCACTTTGCAACTAAGTTAGGATCAGGACCCAGCTAAGGTGGGTGAAATACACATGCAAAGAAGTCCTAGAGAGCTTCCTTAAAACTAGGAAAGATAGGCACAGGCTGTAAGAAATAGTAATATTGTGATATAGGCAAGAGTCTGAGTCAATAAGAATTAATCAGCTTGTCAGTGCTGGAGCAGACTGTGACAAAACAGGGAACTGGAAACTCTGCTGTCTTTCAGACTGATTCTCTACCACATACTGTATTCCTCTTGGTTAGGATAGTCTGCCACTGGAAGTTTTTCAAAAATATGTTTTAACAGTTCTTCATTAAAGAGCTCTAACCTTTCTCTTGTGAGTGTTGGGGCACTGTCCTGTCTGCATGTCATCAATCTATCAGCTTGTAGTTTTGCTTGTGAAGTATTGCACTGGATTCTTCCTGGTGACCCAAGCTTGTCCTCTCACATTGCTTTCTACTGACATTTGAGAGAGGACTTTCTAAGGTAGCCTTGAGTTTTCTGTGATAATATTCACCACTGCTTTTTTTTTTTGTTTTCTTTAAATGACTGTCATCTTTCTTGTTCTCTGTAAAAGCAAATTAATCAATAGGACAGTGTTGTAGAGAAAATTGTTAACGTAGGTTTCAAATTACCTTTTGCATTTTCTACAGTGTTTCTGGAGCTTGGTGAACGCAACCCTAAAAAATATTTTTGAGCGGCCAAGTACTTCTGAAAGTGTGTCTGGGTTTGAAACAGTTCAGTGTAAAGACCCATTGAGTTTTAGCTGGTGGATTATGAGTCATCTGGCTCCACTCTACCAGTTTGACCGTAATGGAAATCTAGATGAAAAGGTGGGTATGCTTTTTTCTAAATACCTAAGAGTTTATTGACAGAAAACAATTAGTTCTGTAATGCAAGAATTTTTCTACTCCTTAAAAGAAGTCATTTTTAGGTTGAAGGTGTTAAGATCTGCTTTGTACAAGTCAGTAAATGTTTTAGGAGCCCCAAACATATTCATGTTACATACCAGATATTTAGTAGAGTACTGTGTGAAGGAAACTTGAAATATCCCAACTAGTTAGTAACACGTACTTAATGATGTAGCATATGTTTTAAGATTGCTTGCAGCATAAATGCTTTACTGGGTTTGTTGTTTTAGGAATTGAGCAAATGAGTTTGTGGTTTATGAAGTATAAATCTCAAACACTGACTGTGTAATTATTAATGCCACTTATTTTTCTAAAGTGTTAGCTCTGCTCTGGATAAATTTCAATCTGTCTAATTGCATTACATTTGCATCACAGCCATAACATCATAGGATGTATATATATTTGTGTATACAGCTTCATTTTTATGCTGGTATGCTACCAACAGATACTGTCTAATAACTTGGATTCAGGTTTCAGTTTAGGAAACTTGCACTTGCTGAGGCAATTAATCCATTTTGAGATGTATAAAAGCTGACCATTTTTCTTAACTGTCTATAGAGGAAGCTTGTTAGAGCCCAGTGAGATGGATGAAGACAGCTGAGGGCTTTGGGGTGTTTTTGGTGTAGTGTTTTGCGTGGGTTTTTTCTCTCCGACAGTGTTTTTTGCACTGCGGAGGCTCTGATCATGCCATCTTCTGTCATTTGTCTTTCTGTTCTTTTATGCTCTTACTGTTATTATTTTTTTCTGTTTGTTTTGGGTTTTTTGTTTGTTTTTTGTTTTGTTTTTTTGGGAGGGGGGTGCTGGTGGTCTCTTTGTTTGTTTGATTTTGGGGTTTTTTAGTGTGGTGGCTTTTTTAACCTTTTGGCTGCATTGCCCATATTCCCTAGTTTTCCAAGCATAAACTGTATGGCATCTTCCACAAACTGGGCTTAATTGCCCTTTGTTGTGAATTGTCTTTATTATTTGTAATTTAACAGTGCGTATTAAAACTGTTCTTTCTGTTAAAATTGGTACTGTGATTCCCATTCCTGATTTGGGATGAAAGGTTAAAACCTGGAAATGTGTTTGTGAACTGCAAATCTATAAGAAGGGAAGAATGATCGTGTAGGTTGAGCAATTTTGATAACTTAAAATCCCTCTCTTTGTTTTTAGATCTTTAAAAGCATTAAGTCTATAGAGAATGAAAGAAAAATGTTGAAATTCTGGGAATGCTTACAATCCTAAGTAAAATTAGACTTTCCAAAAAAATAAGAATTACTGGGATTTTCTAATCTGCAAATTTGTTAAAATAATTTTAAACGTAGCAAAGGTGTGTTAATTCAGTCCTTGAATACTTCATTGAAAAACTCATGACCATGTCTGTTTGCTAGAGGACTTGGCCCATGTGGGATGCTTATGCTTCTTCTGTTTGCCAGTTTACAAATCCTTTAGGAGGCTATGGCAGACTGCTTGTTATCATGTGGCAAAGTGAAGCAACTTCTTGCACATTTTTACCATGTAAAGTTGCAGACCAGGTCTGATTGTTACACTGAAGGTTGTCTCAAGCTTCCCTTGGTTTTGCATGTTACTGCCTGGTGGGGGAGGGGGACACAGTCCAGAGCGTGTTATAGAGGGACCTTGCAAGATACAATTACTACACTTCTGCTTCTTAGCGGAATTTAGAAAGTGAGAAAAGATTATTCCCAGGTGAAATACAGAAATCAGTATGAAGCACACATTTATACTCGGTTTCTTATATTTAATGTCCTAATCCAAATACAGTGATACTGATTACTTTTATCATTGAGGCTTTTTTCCTGTATCTCACTCTGATAGGTACTCTGTATTTAGCTTCATCAGAGATTATTTTTTGCCCCAGGCACTGTATTATTTACATAAGCCAAAAAAACATGTAGAATGGAAAAAAGGATTCCTGTTGTTCTTATTTTAAAGTAGGAATCTGAGACACCGTGTCAGGAAGTGACTTGCCCAAGATTAAGTAATACTTTTCCCTTAGACCCCACCTGGGAGAAGAGAATTTCCAGATCTTGATTTGTAGACCATGAGACCATCCTGTGCATGCTTCTCTTGATGTTTCCAGAAGTCTTTATGTTCAACTGTTAGCTGTGCATTGCATTTCTGAGTTACTGTGAGTTTATCCAGGGATCCCTGTTCTCATACAAAAAAATCTTATCAGTAACATCAGGGCCTTCTCACCCACCACAGTATTATAATCTGTCATAGACAGGTTGATGGTAACCATCCCTTTAGGTCCTGTTCCCCTCCTTGAATTGCAACCTCAAAATATTTTTTGAACATTAGAAGATGAAACAGTCTGTGATATGAATTTGTGAAGTCAGTAGAATTACATGAGGACTCTGTAGTCCTGTTTTGTTGATTAAACATATGATGCAATGGCTTTGTGGCACATGCTTTCTTTTAATTAACTGTGATCAGAGGTGGGAGTGTGATGTGTCATAATGATGGTTATTCATGTGCTCTGTAGCAAAAATTGCCTCTAAGCCTATGTCATCTGTGGAAGATTTTCAATTTTTTAATGTGGTCTGCATGGCTGTAAGGTTGTTAAGAAAGCTTTTAAAATTCTAAATAGGTTTCAGACTTGCTTCTTTTTATTTTTTCCCCCTTTAGCGCATAAAACGCAATTTCAAATATGCAATGATTCGTATATATTGAATATATATTTCACATACATGAAACCACATTTTTAAACTAGAAAGTTTTGGGCAGGTTTCTTAGAGACTGTTCTGAGGGATATATAGTACGTGTCTCTTTCCATATTCCCCTGTTCAGGTCCCACTTCACTCTTCTGAAAAGCAGGATTTCTATATTTAAAACTCAAATGGGACCTGATGAGAAAATTTGCTACTTCTGAACATTGCAGGGGTCAATTTTAATATCCTGTAGGCTAAGTTAATATAGGCAGAGTTACTTGGGGCTAAGAATTCTTGCCTTTGACTAGAATAATCTGAAATTACTATGTGGCAAGATATGCAAACATGGACTTCCAGCTAAGAAGCCTAATATGGCTTTTCCAGGTACTCAGCTGTTAGTCCTTGCAAAAGTTTCTGCCTGCAAACTCAGCTCAAGTTTTTGGTTTTACCAGCTCTTTTATGCACTGTGAGGTCTCCAGGTCCTGTTGATTTCTAGGACTCTCTGGGGGTGGAGGGAGGATGTTTTAAGACACACAGTTTGGAGTTGAAGATGTAGGTTCTATGTATGTTTTGATAGGGACAGATTGTAAACAATGGTAAACGGGTGCTGTGCCATACTGCCAGTGCAGTAGGGAATACTGTTTAGATATAAATCTATTGGGATTTGAATGAAGCAAGTCAGTTAAAATATAGATACAATTGTAACTAAAAAGAGTGCAGCAGGTGGTTGATGTTCTTCTTTCCTGAGTTTGGACTGAACTTGGGTGCACTCTTGTAATCAATCCCAGTTGGTGTCAGGAGTTTGCCCTAGATTACTCCAAGATCTTGTAAGGTGATCTGCATACTGCAGGTGAGCTGCAACTTTGGCAATAAACACCTGTTGCATAAAACATGTGTCCTTGGTCTATGGTACTGCTAAAAACATGTTCTAAGCAGGCTGATTCAAACATTCAGTACTCTCACAGACATTTAGCATAACTCTGATATCTACTTATTGCTGCCAAAACTGGCCTTTTATAGCAGTTCCTTAGCTTTCCTTGAAATCTGCAGTAGGATGTTGGCTGTGTGTAGGTAGTCACATAACATCAGGCTCTAAAATACAGTCAAAAATCAAATGTACATAATGGCCAGATCTGTCTTGAAATGCTGGTTGTTCACTTCCTGGGTTTACCTGTTATTGAAGTGCTGCCTTTACTACTTGACTATCTGTTGATGCAATGTCCTCTCCTGACATGATGCTAGCTCTGGTTTCATGATACAGAGCCTTTGGCATCAGTAACAGCTTAAATCCTGTTCACCACCCTAGGCATGATATGCCCTCTGCTGTTCTGGCACAGTTTTTGGTGTCTGTTTCCTATGACCCATGTCAGGCCCTATCCCCTTTTTCATTCTTCCTTCCTCTCCTAAAGCTCTGTGTTGATTCACTGTTCTTGCTTGGAGTCCCACAAACAGAAGTACCAGAACAACTGAGCAATGGCATGCTATAGCTGTGAGTGCAGAAAGAGGAGCTCAGGATGAGGAAGAAGCAGTGGGAATTTCTTAACTGATACAAGTCAAGTTCCTGAATCGTGAAATCACAGCTTTACTGCAACTTTCTGTAGATCTATCCTTTCATTTACATTTGTTTCATAAACAGTCTATGGGCTGTGACTTGCTATCATTGTCTCTCTTTCAGTATTCTCTTTTTCTTGTGCAAAAATGTAAAGTCACCAAGTAGTCAAATAGTGTTGGATGCGTATTAGTGCATCTTTTAAAAGAATTAATTTGTAAAATTATCTTGGTGCTTTCTGGAGTTCTGTGTGAAACTGTCACCAAGCCACACCATTTACCAGTTTAATCAGTAGCAGAGGAGAATGGAGCACAATGGTGTTGCTGATGTAAAGTAGTTATATTTCAATTACCAAAGCATAAAATGCTCTTTATTGTAAGTTCTAAGCTGATGTTTAAAGGACAGCTATCTGCATAATAATGTACAAGGCTTAACAGCTGTGGTAGTGGAGGGAACAAGTAAGGCAGGACAATGATGGAAGTACTGTGTTCCCACATCTACTTATCTACAGAGGCTATATACGTAGCTGTATGTAAGAGATGATTGTTGAATCTCCTAGAAATGTATGTTGGCCTTGTTGCCTTTTTTTTTTCTCCTGAGAAAATGGCCTTAGTGGCAAAGCCTTCTGCCCTTTTCTTTCCTGCTTTGCATAAATAGATGGAAAAGAAAAAAGCAAGAAAATGTGAGATTATACCTTTTCTTCCTTCTTACCCTTTATAGCTTCCTTTTTACAGAACATTAAAGAAAGAAACTGTAAGGCATACTGCTTGGGCTAATAAAAAATGCCTGATTCTTTTGCATCTCCATTAAAAGTGAAGGTTAGGATTGCAAATGAGTCACCTAAAGTGGTTCAAGTTGCATACTTCTTATTTTTATTAGCTTTCTGAGGGCTAAATTTTAGGACAGATATATCATTCATATAACAGAAAAGCTCTTTGGTGATGACTACTGTATTCTGTCATAAAATTAAATATTTCTGGAAATATTTTATCTGCTTACTTTTGTGTTATTACATAGTGCTTCCTGTATGGGATAGAAATGCTATTTCATGTTGATAATTATTTTTCAGAAACAGAAGGAATCCAATTGGAAATTTGTGGAGGAACTCCTTAAGAAATCCACTGATGCTCAAGTAAGTGTATAAAGGAAAGAATAATGAACAAGGAAAGTGTCAGGGATGCTTTCAGGAAAAGACAGTGCATGAAACAAAGTCCAACTAACAAGTGTATTTTTGGAGTTGTAGTGTTTTTATCACTGGTAAATGAACAACCTTGACATAGCTAAACTATGACAGTGTACAGTTCCCTCCTTGTTAGCAGTTCCACTTGCTTTAAAGTGCTTGTGCTTGATGCTAAATTGTCAGATAAAGAAAAAAGATAATTATCCTGGAAGAGTAGTATATGGCTTCTTAGACAAGATGTATTCAGAATAAGAACTGGATGCTTAGAAAATGTAAATCAGATACTGAAGGTAAGGATATCAAGTTGAGGAGACATGATGAAGGAGATAGTCAGTTGCATTGAAAATTCAGCTATATCCTCATCACAGCAGGAAGGTGACTTGCCTTGCTGAGCAATTTGTCTTACAGGCTTGAATCAAACTCTTACTGATAAGGTTCTAGTTTCTGAGCACTCATTTCATACCTTATCATTTTTCTTTCTGCAGTACTGTTAATGCAATGCTTCATGGCCCAGAGGTCAGAATTGACCTCCTTTTAATAGGCTTTTAAATATGCTGTTCATCAAGTTTTTAAAATAAGTTACATTGTAGCTCTGTAAATTTGTTCTGAAGTTGCACGGTACAAATCGCAAATGTTGTATCGGCACTGCCTGTAAAAATTATTTATTTATGTATGTTTAAGACAAGAATAAACATGTTTATTTTTTCATTTGGTATTTGAAATTAAGAAACATCCTGTAAAGTTCTGTTGTTGAAAGCAGAAGGGGAACCAGTTCTTTCAGTTTTTTTAATTATTATAACTGTCTTGCTTATGGAGTAGCAACAACTGTAGTTAAAGCTGGAATATGGAACAATACTTGTTAAAACTTTCAACAAGAAAGTATTTGTGGCTGTTAGGAGAGTTGAAATGATAGCATGATTTTTCAGATTTTCAGTACTCTAAACATAAACTCTAATGCTTGGCTATGTAGTTGTAGTCTTTCAGCTTAAAAGATTAAGTCTTTTTGAATGATTTTACAGTATATGACTGAAAATACAAATTGTGCATATACATTAAAACCACAAGTGATGACATTACTTATTGGATGCTTACCATTCTGTGAGAGGAATTGGAGAGATTTAGATAAGATGCATAAAAACTGAGTAGCTTATTAGCCACCTTCCTGTTTGCATATTCTGTATGGCAGCAACCTAAGACACACATTTGTGGTTAATGTTCTTTTCTTCAAAATAATCCCCTTTTCTTGTGAGTGTTTATTATTTTGCATAAAGATTACTTTGAAGCAGAACATACATAAAATACGCGGTTTTTGATGCTTCTGTTGAACTGTAGACAGTTTAGAAAGGCAGCTAAGTGGCCAAGTTCAGAAGACTTGCATATTGAGTCAGTCATGACACAGTCATATGAAGCAAATATGTGTTTTAATTTCCAAAGGCAACCACTGTTGGAATTAAAACAAACCCTCATTTGCCAAAGACGTGGTTGTAACTATTACTAACCATCTAAGGAGCCATCTAGTTTATTTCCTTTTTTTATTTGTTCATTATTTTTTCTTGCATTATGGAGTTAGCTGCCCGAGGGAAGTGCTCCTTGGGGAACATTAATTCCTATATGTGCATGCACGAGTGAATGGAGTACTTTATTAAAACATGCATCCTGCTCCCTATCCCTGCACTGCAGCCTTCCTGACAGTGTCTAGGAAGGAGAATTCTTTTGCCACTAGACATGTCCATCTCCTCTGTTGATCTGTCAGCTTCAAGCGGTCACTCCTACCTTTTATCTTATCCTTTTGCATCTCTTAAGTATTCTTGAGTCCAGAAAATGTAGTAATGAGAAGCACAATGAGATATCAAGAAGTCAGTAATGAAATGGAATGTTGAAAAGTGGGAAAAAGCAAAACTGATAATAGTACTCTTTGAATGAACAGCAGGCCAGAATTGATGATACTGCCTATTAACACCTGGCATGACTTTATTAGTTATTCCTATCTGAGCCATCCATTTCAGCATATAGTCTGTTATCTACTAAAGATGCACATGCAATAGCTGTGCAAAATAAATTATAAGAAATAATAGTGCTGAATTGCCCATTTGCTAGAGAGGGCAGGAGTTGATAGTTAAAAACTTTATTTTTAGGTATATGGCAACTTAAAAACTACCATATCTAGTACTATGTTCATCAGCCTCATAATCTTGTGCTTGTTACTCCCTAATTTCCCTATAGGTTGTAGACTGTACATGCTCAGGAGAATGGCAATTTACACTGAATGGGGGGGAAATGAAGTGTGGGTAGTTTTATGTGTTCAAAAGCATCTGAAAAAGGTACAGAACATGGATTTGTAAGGTAAATTGATAATCTTCTACCAATGACTGTTAATGTCTCTTTGTTTGAGCTTCAAATCCTATGCTATGAAAAGATGATTCAATAGGTATTGTTGCAGCCACTGAGGGTAACAGAGCATCGTGAAGCAGCAGAAGCTGAAGTTTGCTTTAACATCCTTAGGACAGCTAAGTATTGTGATACAAAAATGCCTAACCAGTGTTAAATCTGCAGCATTTTGGTAGTTTCAGTAATACTGTTGTGTTTAGTGGTCCATATGCAGGCAGTAGAGAACCGCATGTTAATCCAGGATATGCTGGATTTTGGGTGTGATGAGGACGGCCAGAACAAGGTGCTGCATGTCCAGGTGAAGGTGGCAGAGCGGTACCCCAATGCCCTGTTCCAGACAGGAACTCCTTTAAGGTTCAGTCAGCATGCTGCTGAGCAAGGAAAAGATGTGAAGGTGCAGTTCATCCTACGGATCGATAGTGATGGGAAGCAAAAGCACCCTGTGAGAAGATAGGAGCAATCATGGATACCTGGGCAAGTGTAGTGTGCTTCTGCCTTGGATTTATCCTTTCAGCTTCAAACAGTTGACCAACAGCTGAGTTCTTCAGCCACAAATTGCTCTCTTTTTAAATTCTAGATAGATAAGAATTGAAGAAAATTGCTCGTGTGAAAAAGCTCCCAATTCTATCACAAAAAAAGGGCATTTTTTTGGAAACTAGTTGTATGAGGTGTTTCCTACCTTTTCTGTAATTTGGAATTCTTGTCCAAAAGAAGAAAAAAATCTGGTTTACAATTCTTTTTGTACTACAAAATGAAAATTGTTGTAGTAGTAATATTATCATAACTGTATTTGTCTACTAGGCAACATCAAACTGACTAAATTTATGGGTTGTCACTATAAGAGGAATTTGTGTTTATGAAGTTTTATTGTGAGAATCAAAAGCTTTTTAGTTCACAAGACCTAATAGCAGTCTGTCTTATTAGACTTCTCATTTTAGAAAATGCTTTGTGCTGTTTCATTTCTGCATCAAGTTTGTTATCCTTTCACTGTATTTTTTGTTTAATTCTACCTTAAGAGAGATAGAGAAGTATTTCTTGGGTTTCTAGGAAAACCAATTTTGTTACTACAGTAGGAGGTCATAAGAGAAAAATGTTATGTTTAGATAGTACTATCATTTTGATAGTATCAGGTGTTCCTCCCTTCTGTGATAAATTAAAAGCTGACTACCTCAAGAGTTCTGATAGTATTTCCAGCCGTGCAAGAGACCATTTTAAGCAAAAGAGCAATGAGACAATCCATTAATCCCAGGGATATTTGAAGTCTGGATACTCTTTTATATTAAATTTGAGATAAAGCCTTCAGTGCTATCTTGGTTTTGGAAACTGTTCTAAAACTATTGTTGGACAGATAAATAATGGTTCAAATTGAAGCTGCTCAACTGCTATGTTTATTGTTGAATTAATTTAACTGAAACAGTCATTGTTTGTTGAATTAGATCCTAAACATAACCCTAGACTCGAAATACAACTTCAAGACTAAGCATTCCCTTTCTGAATGGTGTGTGTTTTGTTTTTTTTGTTTTGTTTTTGTTTGGTTTTTTTACATCCTTGTAACTGGTTAGATCCCTCTAGGGAAATAGATATGTTCAGCTGCAGGTTTTTTTGGTTTATGTCAAGACTCTTGCTTTTTTCATTAAAAAAAATAGCAGCTATTCTGTCCCTTGTTTTTGGTGCAAGATTGGTTTTTTTTGGGGGAATTAAAAAAATACTTAAGTATCACCTTTCATTTTTAGGCATTTTTATTACATTTGAATTACTATTCTGGATATTTTTAATGAGTCTTTAGTGGAAAGTTACTTTTCTATTTTGTTGGGTTTTGTATCTTACACATAATGTCTTGAATATATAATTTTCTATGACAACTGAAAATGTCTTCAATTTTCAAGTTGTTTTAGAAATGTACCACTTTAGAAGCCATATGCCCTACATTAATTGTTCATGAGAAGAGAAGGCAGACATGGTTAGGAGTTCTTGTAAGTGATTGTACAATTGTTTGCAGTGTTGTGATAAAGTGTAGCAAGTCAAGTTTTCCACATGAATGTATAGCCAGGTAGAGACAAGTTAGTGAGTTAGACTCATTTGTGTGGCATTGAAAACAGGAAAAAAAAACACTCCAAGACATAGTAAGTCATAAGAAGTAGCACTGTGAGTAAGTCATAGAATCATGGAATGGTTTGTTTGGAAAGGACCTTCAAGATCATCTACTTCCCAGAGCCCTGCCATGGTGTAGAGGTGTCAGACTGCCTTGCACATGTAAAAGTCTGCTCTTAAGACAGCTGCACCCAAGTTGGTTCATTAAACCACTTTTGCAGGCAGTGGAGACAATTAAGCCCTTACAGGAATTATCACCCTAAAGTACATGCCTGAAATAGGCTGGGTTGAACATATAATTTTAGTTTAGAGCATGGAGCTCTTAATATCTTACCTCCCATGAAAGTTCTGTTTTGTTGTTACCAAAACCTGGATGAGAATAATTCCACTTTCGTTATCACACAGTTACTACCTGAATGCTTCCCTGTGTTCAAATTGTTTGGTATTTCCTATTTTCTTTCCTACGAAGCTTTTCAGAAGTCTTTTCTAACCTAAATGATTCTATGATTCTAGGATGAACCAGCACTGGCTGGTTTGCAGGGTGCAATTGTCAAGTTTTTTCTTCAAGTTCATTGCTTGTATTAGAAGATGCATTTACTCAACAGTGTATACTTTAAAATATTTTTTATATTAGGAAATTACTTTGAATAGTCTGGTAGGACTGGTTTTATGTATCCTACAATTAATTTCTTACTTCCTTTTCAAGGCTGGTGTGTTGGAGGAACACTTACGAATGCATCTTCAGTGCTGTTTGACTTTGTGTAGTTTCTGGGATTTGAACCTATCTATTGTCACCATACTCTGGGATTATTACAGCAAGAATCTGGTAAGTAGATGAATATATAAAAATGTAGAATTGCATGTAGACAGTCCTTGATTTTTGCCAATTAATTCTGATTTTCCTGTAGCCAAGCTTGATTGCTATACTTGTGTAAAACTACCTAATCAACGACAGTATCCTTAAATTTGCTATGTTTGTGTAATGAAATCATGTTTAAATTTGTTATGGTCCATTACATTATGAAATTATAGAATATGATAATATATTTTAAGTCCTATTTTTCATCAGGACTACTCAGTTTAAGGTCTTGTAAAAATACTTTGCACACAGTTACAATGCATTTTTATTGTTTTAGCCGTGGTAGGAACATATCCTTTTGTTCCTGTGAAGGAGTGCATCTTACTGCCTTTGTAATATTGGCATTTATTGTTATTTATAATATTTTCTGTTTTCATCTATTCTTTTAGAACAGCTGCTTTACTGTTCCTTGGCTTGGTCTGAAGGATCTGGCAAATGTTAGTAAGACTTCTTTGTCAATGCTTGAGTTGGTGAAACGCTGCTGCTGTGAACAGCAGGTCCCTTCTCTGTACAACTCCAGCAACAGTTACTTCATTTTCCTCAGCATTTTGGCACGGATTATGAAAGAAGAAAACAATGGTGTGCATCCTTGGAAACAAATTAAAGGACGGTATGGATGCTATTTAGTTTGTCTCATTTTGTAACAAGTGTAGTGGGTTAGGGTCCCTTCCAGCCACATGCAAGGCAGAGGGCACTCTGCTCATGACAAAGTAAAGGGGGTGAGGGATCCAGGGTGACTCATAATTTGAAGAAAGCAGTTGTTCCCTGAAGTTTGTTGCCAGCTGAGGCTGTAACTGGGTCCAAGAATCACCTTGGCATCCATAGAGTGGGATGATTTACCTTGTCCCACTGGCCAGGAATTTGGTAGACTGGCAACCAGTGCAGTGGTACAACCCAGTTGCCAGACAGATAATGTAATTAAAGCACAGAAATTGTGTTTGAGCTGCATGTAAGCCATGTGTTGTTCAAGAACGTGCAGACTGACACTTGCTAGACCTGCATTTTCATTTAAATATTTTATTTCTTTTCAGTGGTTTTCAAAATTTTTCATAATATTTTTGTGAGGATTTTAATATTTTACTTAATCTTGGATCATACTAATTAAGTACAGTCAGTCATGATATAAAAAACCATAAAATATATATGCTCTAAATGAAACCCTTGATGTTTTAGATGCGTACTAATCCGTAAGACTTTTCTTATAATAATGAGATAGCAGTTGTAATGATTAATACTGACTTGTTCAATTTTTTTCATTAGAGAAAAGAGAAATAATTCTGGTTTAGGCTTTTGAGTTTTTAAACAAGATTTTATTAAGTATTAGTATAATTAATTAAAACTTTATTAAGTATTTGTAAGATCTTCATGTACACAAGTAATAAGCATTAAAAAATGCCCATGTGTATACACACAAAGTTGTGGTGTTTTTCTTCCAGAAAAGAAGGGTTATCTTGGCTATCAGAAAGGAACAGTATGCCTAATGTCTATATACACTTCAGAAGTTGTCATAATCATTAAAGTTTGGCTTTATGAATCACTGCAACTGTGTAGAAACAAATATCTTATTGGATTCTGTATCAGTGTCTTGCTTTTTTTAAAAATTTTAATTAGCCTACTCTGTTCTTACTGAAATAAAATTATACTTGCATTTTTTGTGCTCTTATAGCTTGTTACTCTCCCTAATTTAAGAGGGGGAATAATAACATACAACACACAGTGCATCAGTCTGCTGAACCAGTTTTCTTCATTTCTACCTTGAAAAAAAGCAATTACACAAGTAGCAAAATTTAACAGCCTACAGCTATGATTTTGGGATGAACTCTGTTTTCAGCAGCTAACCAAGCATTAATTGATGCATGAAAAACATAAATGCCTGTCAGTAGTAATTTGCTACTAAACAACATTAATTGGATTTGCTGTAATTTTTGGTGGCTAGATTTGATAACCTCAACACCACTTCCAACTATTTTTCCGGGTGACAGAATAGGAAAACAGCACTTATGGATGTTTAACTATTGTAGGTGGAATTTATTTTAAATTAAAGGTGAAGGATATACCCAAAGTTTTTAACACAAAAATCAAAAAGTTATGTCATTTTCATCTTACTCCTCTGTTGTAGGAAATGGCGATTTTTAAATGAAAGTACACATCCAAGCAAAGGTCCCAGAAAAGATGTCTTTGTATAAGCTTTTTCCTTTTTGTCAACCACTTTAAAGTTTCAAAGTTGCAGTGCTTGTCACCATCAGCTGTGTATGACTTGAGCATTTTCCTTTAAGCAATGTAGATAAAGTTTCATAATATCTTCCCACCTGGAGAAAGGTTTCTCTTCCAAATGCGTCATTTTCTCTGTTTTGTTTCAAACCTGTGTATACCATAGGTGAGCAGTGCAGGTTAATACACACTTTGGCAAAGCACTGTGGAGAAAAGGAATTTTCCAACAGAAAGCTTCCTTTTACTGCAGTGATGGTTTGGTCAGTGAGACTTTGATCACTGCAGCTGCAGCACTATAATATAATAGCAGAAACCAGTAGCTGGTTTCCATGTGGAGATGAAAAAGTTTCCAGGGAAGAAGTTGGTGTACAGGAATGGTTTGCTGCTGCAAAGAGATGTCACTTGACAGCTCCCTTTCCTAGGAGCCCTCATGGGCTAAACTTGATTGATTTGAAGGCACAGTATGGAGGACATCCATCGCAGACAGTACAGAGTCTGTTCGTAACATTGTGCTCAGCTTGGTACTAGAGGTTAGATAAGGGGGAAGGGTTAGGCTGCACCTCCAATTGGAAACAATGTGTGCTTTAAATCAAAAGCAGAAACTGAAAGAGCATGTTTGTTCCAGTAGCCATAAGAGTTATGAGAAAAAGATATTTAAAATTCAAAGGTTACTGGAAGTGGATAACCATAAACTAAAAGCATGAAAATGCAGTTTTAGTCACTCAAGAAGATAGAAAATGGCATATTTAAGAAACTTTCTTTTTCCTGGTTTTGTTTTTTGTTTGTTTGTTTTTCTAATGTAGAATTTATTCCAAGTTCCATCGGAAAAGAATGCAGGAGCTGACAGAAGTGGGGCTGCAGAACTTTTTTAGCCTGTTCCTTGTGCTGGCAATTATTGTGGAGACAGAAGATATAGTGAGTCGGGTGTTGGATCTTTTGGATTTCCTGACTCCATCCTCCATCACCACGGCTCGGAGAGCTCTCATCTGGAGAGGTCATTTTGCTTTCCTTTTAATTTATGTTGAGAAGAACATGGACATTAGTGCCCTGGCTGAGAAAATCTCAAATGCTTTCCGTGAGAAGGCAAAGGAGTTTTTAGTAACCAAAACTGACTACACACAGAGACAAAATCTCTGGAGTCTGCTATCAACCTACATTGATGGGGTCCAGGAAGTGTTTGAGACCAGCTGCTATTTGAGCCTTTCTGAGGAGAAGTTGCTAAATGATGGCTTTACTATGCTGCTGCCGGCATGTCGAGGAGCTGAGCTGAGCATGGTCCTGAATTTTCTTCAGGTTGTTCTAGCCAGACTTCGGTAAGTTATTTGTTCAAGTTGTGGATTTAGACTAATATTTTGTTTTTAGGATTAAACTGTAGTTCCTATTAATTTTTTTACCAAAATTGAGTAAATGGAAAGAGAAATCTCTGAAAGGCTATGAATGATATGTTAAATTTCAAAATCCATCAGTACTTCAGGGCATATAGAATCTTTGAAATGTTTCCTTACTATTTCAGGAGATTAGGTTTGACATCATGATGTTTTGTTATTAATCAGCGTCTCTTTAGAAAGTCATCCAGTTGCTTCTATTTCAGACAATATCATCTTTTCTTTGGTACGGGAAATTTGGAAATTATTGTCTGTGTTAATTAATTGCGGGGGGGGTGTTGTTTTTTTGTTTCTTCATTGAATGTGTTCATTTTTCCAACTTTTCATTCTCTTTTTTTTCTCTTTTACCAAGGTTGCATTCAAATATTACAGTTAGAGAGATTTAAATACTTGTCTGGGGTTCGATAGGAAAGAAGGAAATAATATTTTACCACTTGCAAGCAGTTTTGCTTTGATGTACTAGTTCATTTTTCAACATCCACAGTGCCCTTCAATAAGCATATTTTTTTGTCGACTGATGCCTTTGAGAAGCAGTCCTCCAGTTTGAAGCCCAAACTGCTTTTTTTTTTCATAAGATATTAAGAGGTAGCTATTGATCTGCCATTACTTCAAATGTGCGAGACTGAAATATGTGTAAAGAGCTGTGGAAGAGTGCATAATAGGAATACTGAGGCCCATATGCAAGATCTCTCTTTAACTAGGTTCTTTGTTATTGTCTAGTAGTTTGACTGCAGCTGTCAATAGCTTATAGATCCAAAGACAACTGTTTTTCAGGCAGTCTTTTGAAAAAAGATGAAGCACAAAACTAAGTTTAGTTGATTTATTATTTATTATTTCAGTTCAACTGAATGTATTTCCTGGAATAAATTGGAGACTTCAAAAATACTTTGACATTTTCTCTATTAGCTAATACACAGCATTTGTTGTGTTGTTTTTAGAGATGAAATAGGGAGAAATTTCAGACTGGTGAAAAAGTTGCCTATTTTATAACTTGGCATTATTTTTAAGCTTTCCAGGACTGGGGCTTATGTGGCCCTCTTGTAACACAGAGAAGAGGGCATGGAAGTTCAATCTAGACTTCTCAGGTCATCACATACAAGGTACAGGACAGTATTAGTACCTTTTTTACAAAAAGTAGTTCTGCTGAAATATTTGAATTACCAGCATGCTCTAGTAGTAATTGGTATGAGATAGATTTTTAGAGCCTTGCTTTTAGCAGTTATTTCAGTTTCTGTATTTATACATTTGGTTACTGTTACCAGCCTGTTTATCCCATCTACAGAAGAACTAAATTCCTTAATACTTATGAAAGACTTTCATCTTTGGGTTGTATGGAACATGCAAATGTTAATGATTTTCCTGCTTTGACAGACTCACTGAAAACAGTCAGTCCTCTGTTGCCATGCAAATAAAACAACACTAAAGCCGTTTTTTTGGTTCAGAAGATATGGATGACTTTGTGCTAACCAGATGCTAGAATGTTACTGAATTGACCAGACTGATTAGGCCTGGTCTGTTTTCAAACTCAGAAAAGGATGAAATGCTTGTTTTTAAAATCCAGGCTGATACAAGATAGTAGGCCTTTCATAAATGTAATTTTTCTGTGCACTGCACTCTTAATAATTTTATAACTGTATGACAGGGAATTTACAGGTAGGAAGGAAGTGAGATCACTGATTAAAGAGACAAGCAGCTCCCTCTAGGCTGTTAGGAAATAATAACTTCATGTGTTACTTTCTGCTAACCCCAGATGATGGCTCACAGGAGCATTCTTTATTGCTGATTAAGTAGCATTATGAAAATACCGACTTGGTTGTGTTAAAAGTGCCTCAATATTTAGAGCTTAAAATGTCAAATAGTTTTAGCAGTCCCCTTTAACATATCTTGTTGGATTGCTGGAATCTCATTCCAGGTTTCCTAGTTGTTTTTATTTGAGGATACTGTAAAAATTCTAGTCTTTCATTGTAAGAATGAGGTGTAGCCAAAAGCTCTTCTTTAATTATAGCTATTCATGCTGCTGTGGTTAAGGGTCTGTCAGCATTTCCATTATAAACCTTTATTTTCAAGGGTTTGTAACATAGTAGTGAAAACTTGCTCTGGGCTAAAACTTGGCATACAAAGATTTGAAAGTGTGCTTGTTTTCTTTCTTTCTTTTTTCTTAAAAGACATCTGAAAAGAGACCCCCACCTTCACTATTTTTACACCATGGTGTTTTAAAATAACCCTTTCCAGCTTTTTCTTGTATTTTTCTTGTCTTCTAGAAAAGTACTGATAGCTTTTGATTGTTGTATTTACCTATGGTTAGACTATTTTAAATAAGGTTTCTTAAACCACTTTTTTATTGATTGTTATGATTTTGATTATTTTGGGATCCATATATTTAAATAGAACTATGTCTTGGCAGGAGAACTCGTTTTTATCAGTTTTTGATACGTGGTGAGTTCATAATTGGAATCAAATGCTACTTGCTGGCACTTGCAAGTATTTGATCTTCTTAGCAAGATACACTGTGAAGTGTAAGATTGTGTTTCAATACTGTCTCCTTTTAGAAAGCATATAAAATAGACAGTAAATAATCAAGAAACTCCCCTAAATCAAAATGCGAAGTGCTTCCTTCCTATGTTTACTTATTCTGCTTCTAGCTCAGACATAAGATTTTTCCTTTTTTATTTTCTGTTTTTAAACAATGGCTTAAAATACTTGTTGTTTTGTTTTTGTTTTTTTTTTTTTTTTTTTTTTTTTTTACTGAAAGGTAAATGCAGGATGTTTGCCCATGTGTACTTTCATTTGTTCCAAATCTCTAGCACTATCTGTCATCTGAGTGCCTCATGGCACAAAAAGAAGCTCTAGGTTAATACAAATACAGGCATTAAATAGATTTGACAGAACTTGCTGTAAAAATGGATTCAAGGCTCGGAGAAATTGGCTGTAGGTGCTGGCACTGCAATATGTTATACTTAAAAGAAGTGTTTGAAACATGCTAAAATGTCTTGTATTGTAATGGGGTACTGCTTTGACATGAGCTTTCTCTTATTATTGTCATCCTGGCATTTGGGTTTTGTTGAGTGTTAGCATAGAGTTAGAAGACTATAAAATGTGAGTAGATACCTTGCTGTGCTCAAACATCTTTGCCTAGTTTCAGGGAGACTTGGTACTGATTCCTGTAGAAGAAATGAGAAGTACCACTAACCATATACCATAATAAATGGTAATTTTGCTTTGAAAACCGTTTTTGTGCATTTGTGCCTATTTATACTTTTTTGCTAATTTTTGAAAATTTCAATGTGTAGATTTTATAAGCTATTACAGCAATACTGACCAAGTAAACTGTCTCTAGTAGAAAGTTACATTAATAATTGGGCCACGGGTAACAGGAGAACTGAATGTTTCTATCTGTTTGAGTGTGTTTAGCCTTGAGGTTGTGAGAGAAACGACAATAGGAATGGATTATCCAGTATATCTTTGCTATGGAAATGTACAGTCATTTGTAATTTTTTTTGAGTTATACTTGCCATCAAAACAGCCTGTGGGAAGCTTTTTTGAGACCAACAGAAGCGTCTCTCCCCCTCTCTGTTACTGTGTAAGTCAGTAGATAAGCACAGGAGGAGAATAGAAAGGTTCTCCCTCCTTCTTTTCTTCCGCCTCAGGGGTTATAGTGTTAGTCTTTGTAAAATCTTTTTTCTGATGTTGAGCTTCTGAAAACTGTATTCAGAAGAGTTTGGAAGATCATGAGTCTTCGCTTACCCATCCCATCCTGTGAGGATATTTAGAGCTACCAGCTGTGATGTCCTGATAAGCACAGAAGGCAACTCTGTGACTAAGCCACTGAACTGAGAGTCAGAAGATGTTAGTTTAGCTCTAAGATCTCCCATGCTTAATGAATGACCAGTAGAAGTTGCTGTGAGCTTTGTTCACCTGTGTGGAAAAAAAAAAGAAATAAATTCTTCCTTTTTCACCTTGCCACAAATATCCTATGCTTGGGGAACAAGCATGCTTTGCTGTGCTAACTTGACCTATCTTTTTGAAGTTCAGGTATTCCATTAACAAAACTGGTGTTTAAATGAGTGTAATGAAAATTTAGTCTCTAAATGCTCTAATGCATGAGAAGCAAGCATAGATTTAGAATATAGCAGCATTTTGAGAGGTTGCCTATGTCTAAATCCTTAAAAATAATCTGTTACCACCTTCTGAGCAAATAGTATGTGTTCTTAGCTACAGTTGTTGCCTTAAGATGTGGCTCTGGTAATTAACACTGATTTTTCTTTTCTTCTTGCTTTGTGGGATTTGAGGTCTTTTTTCAGGTTTTTATTGGAGACTAAAATAATGTTTTATAAATTTGTCCCTTGTATTCTGACCTTCAAAGCTGACTAGGTAAAACTAATGTGTGTTTTGATTGTTTCTCCTCTGCTCTGAGAGTATTACTGTGTAAAGAAATGAAATGAGACAGCAGCATGCACTGGAAATGTGTCCCTGCATATTTTGCATATAGAAAGTTCCTGTATATGTCTGTCACTGGTTCAGGTTTGCAAGAATTTTCACCTCCCTTTCTCAGTGCCCATTTTCTTGAATCAGTAGGTAGACATGTGAAAGTTCAACAACTGATTAACATTAATTTCACATTGATGTTTAGGATGTAATAGAGAGCATCTGCCTTAGAAGGAGGGCAGCAAGGCTGGAGGGCATGTCCTGTGAGGAGTGCCTGAGGTTTTGGGGCTTGTCTGCTTTGAAGAAAAGGAGGCTGAGGCATGACCCCATTGCTCTCTACAGATTCCTGGGAAGGGGAAGTGGAGAGGGAGGTGCTGAGCTCTTCTTCCTGGCCTCCACTAATAGGACATGTGACAATGGTTCAAAGCTGCACCAGGGGAGGGCTTAGACTGGACATTAGGAAGCATTTCTTTACTGAGAGAATGGTCAGGCACTTGAACAAACTTTCTAGAGAAGTAGTTGTTACCCCAAGCCTATCAGTGTTTGGGAGGCAATTGGACAATGCCCTTGATAATTTGCTTTAGCTCTTGATCAGCTCTGAATTACTTAGGCAGCTGGACTAGATGGTCATTTTACATCCCTTGTATTATATTAGAATATTCTATTATAATCGAATATTCTGTTCTACTGTTCTATTCTAGGATCACTTTGGAGCAAATTGAAACATTAAAAGCTATCAAAAAACCTTCTAATTGTTGATGTCCAAAAAAAGTCAGTCTTGGTATACCAACACCCAAAGCTATAGGAACTCACTCAAGTCTAGTACTCAGACATGAGTCATGAAGATACACAGTTCAATCCCCTGTGCTACAGATGGAAACACTTTTTGTGTTCCATTGTATCCATTTTATCTTCCAAAGATTAATCCACATAAGCTTTCTGTAGCTTACCTGACAACAGTACAAGACTTCTGTTGTGAAAAAGTAAATCCATGAAAAAAAGAGTAAAACCATATCCAGGTGTACTGAGACCCTGCTGCTTGGGACCCTGCAGTTGTTTAGAGAAATATGTGCTCCCTGAAGGACATAAAGCACAGATTTGTTTTCTGATGGAAGTGTCTCACTTCTGAAACTATTTTCCCTAAATTAACTTTCATCTCGATTTTCCTTTTATTCTTCACATGAGGTGTGAAAATGGCTTTTCGTATAGAGTGGTTTTTTTTGTTGTGGATGTTAAACAAAAGAAATATTTTTGCCAATAAAATCATTATATGCAAGTAGCCTTCTAATCTCTTAATTTTGATTGTTTCTTCGTTACCTTACAAGATCTATATTTCTTCTCTCTTTAGGATATCTCATGTCAGATTTAAGGCTTATTTAAAATGAACAGAAAGCTGAAGCAATTTTCTTTATTCCATTTCAGTCTCCTAAGGCCTATTTCCCCCTGGTGAGCTCATAGCAACAGGGGGGTTTAAGGGAATTCAGCTTTCTGCAAATTAATGTCTCACATCATGAAAATTCAGGACCTTTTTTTTTTTCTATGTCTTGAAAAAGTAATACAGTGAGTGCGAGTATTATTTCTTGCCAGCGGGTGGAAGATGAATGATTTTGTCACAGTTTTACTGCTTGATGAGCAGTGTCCTGAGGGTCAGGCTTAAGTCTGTGTCACTATGCTGCTCATTACTCTTGAGCTAAATAAGGGCTGATTGGATCTAAATTGCCTAGCACATGGGCCGCAGATGAGCTCAGTGAGTAGGGGATGACCTGCTATTCAGGCTGGGAGTAACCCCGGTGTGCAAATGCTGCATTAGAACACCGTGGGAGAATGAGAGGCTACCGACCGCTGCCAGCAAAAGAAATCGAAATGTAAAAACTCTTTGATGCTGCAATGTTAGAATTTGAAATGTAGGAAGTGACAGGTTGATGGTACTTATCAGCTTTGGCTGGATTAGAGAACAGTGTCATCTTGCTTATATAATGACAGAAGAATGAAGCCCGCTCCCAAGTACTTTGCGGTGCGGAGCTGCTGCTGGCAGAGCCAATGCTGCCTCCTACTGACAGCCTGCGCGGGAGGATGGAGGAGCCACGGGCAGCTGGCTCCGGGCCCAGGGCTCGGCCGCCCTGCCTGCCCAGGTGCCCAGCTGTGCCCGGGGTTTCTAGGCTCTCGGCAGAGAATCAGAAACCTGACTGATTAAATAGCAAGTGTACATTTTGGGACAACGGCACGCCCCTGTCTCGGATGTGTCAAGAATGTTTAGACGAGTCAATTATGTGCACTGAACCAGACACATCTGGCTCTGCTTCACCCAGAATATTTCCCTTTGTGCTCTTCTCTCCATTGCTAGCCCCTGGGATAGGAGTTGATATCTCTGGACAGGAGAATTAATTTGTGCCTATGTGTTTTAAAGAAAGTTGACCTTTAAAAAAATCTGAACAAACTCCAAGGAGATTCCTTATGCTAGCCAAACAGATAAATGTACTTATCTTAATGGAGGAAAATGAAAAGCAAGGAAAGCACGTGCCGGATGCTGGGCACAACATAGATTGAAGCACTTTGTGCAGTTTTGAAAGATTCAGCTCAGTGGTTCAGTAGAGCAAGCTTTTGGGGTTTTTTCGCCCCACTATCACTCATACTTTGGAAACTGGATAATAGCTACAGTGATGAGAAATAGCCACTTGCTTCATTTTTTCTAAATTTGTTTCAGATTCTGTTACTGACAGCTGTAACCTACCGGAATCAACTCTTGCAACCAACTTCTGGGACTGCCTAATCAGCAAAAACAATTTAGTGTGTTTTACTTGACAGCAATGACCAAGTGAAGAGAAGGGATGAATCTCAATACATTGTGTTTTCTGTTTACTCTTTAGTGTTTTTCTGGGTATATACTGTTTGATTCTTCATCCCCTAGGATGCTTTTGCTTATGATTGAATTTCTTCTTGGACATAAACAACTTCTAGTGTACTCATTCCTGGGTATCCTAAACAAAAAAAAAAGGCAGAAAAGAGAAAACAGCAGCCTTAAAAGTACAAACAATTTTTCTGTAAAATGGTGTAACTCTGTGGGAATGAGAGAGAAAATTTTCACATAAATCATCGGTAGTGTAAGGCTTCAGTGTTACTTGTGTAATCTTAGTATTATCAGTATTTAATGGAATTTGTTCAGGTCACTGAAAATGAAGAACTGTTTAGCACAAGTAGCTGTACTAGATGAAAAAAATTTAGGGTTTGAGTTTGTATGTAGCCAGAAATTAGAGGGTATTTCTCTGTGTTCAAATGGAAAACAAAGCCAGAATTTTAAATTATTTTGATATTTTGAAAGAAATTACCATCAACAAGAGGAGGTAGTGAAGGCCGAGTACTGAAATTAGGAAGAACACTGGAAATATGCTCTATTTCCGTGGAAATAAAGCATGGAATGCTTGACTTGCAGCCATATTGTCAAAGTATGGGGAGGTAAGAGAAACAGGGGATCTTCACATCTGGGGTTGGTTGAAGTGAGGTAGCTGCCATTGCTCTTACCCCATTTCTGCCCTTGCTTGTAGACTTTACTGCCTGCCTGCTCAGCACAGATTCCTGTAAGGTCCAGTATTGTCCCTGCTAGAATTCCTACTGGAATTGTTTGTGAAGTGTATTCCCTTGTATCTTGCAAGAAGTTGGAAGTGAACCTGGTACTTATGCTTTTACCTCTGTTTACAGGATGTTTATTTATGTGAGTTTCCATAGTATCTGCAAGAAAATCTGAAATTTGACTGAAGTCTATTGGCTAACTAACTTTTAACAGTGACTTTTTTATGCACACAGCCTGTATGATATTACAAAGCAGGACCTAATGTGACTCTGCTTTAGGAAAAAACAACAACAAAAAAATTAAATATTGTTCTGAAGTGTGTTAATAAAACTCCTGCAAGTGAGAAGAGCTGCTTATTCTGTCTTTAGCTGCAGTGTTCTGTATGCAGTTCTGGATATGTAATTTTACAAAATATTTATGAATAAATTGAAAATTGGAGAGAGTCACAGAAATGAATGACTAGAGTAGGCAGTTTGTATAAGTTTGGAAGTGATTTCAGCTAGGAGCTGACATGCTTGAACTTTGCCAGTATGTAAAAGAATGTTACAGTTTTTCTGCTGTTCTTCATTCTACTGAAGACAGAATTGGTTAATTTTGGACAGAAGTTTAAAGTGATTATTTAGAGTACGCTGCAAATGTAGCACTCTTGCAGGCTTCAAGAGAGTCTTGTGGAACCAAACTTACTTATTTTCTTTCTTTTAGATCTTTTTAAAATTTTCTTGTTCTGTTGGGGGAGAAAAATTGAACCTGCTTAGTGCTACTGTAGCCTGCTTGTTCTTGGAATTTCTGGGGTGGGAGTGTAAAGATGGCTTCTACTGTATGCACTGGACAGTGGCTGTGCTGAAAAGGGTGGTGGGTTTTTGGTGGTTTTTTGTTTGAGTCTTGAAATCTGTCTAGAAAATCACTTTGCAAATGCTTTTTTAGGCATTGATACAGGGCATGTAGACGTGCATTTCCATGTTTTATTTGGCTTGGAGCAAGTCCAAGTAGCACTAATTGCCAGTGGCTAAATGCTCCAGCTTTCCTTAAAGTGGCACTAAAACAGGGACAGTGAAAATGTGTTTAGTGGGAAACGAGCCCAAAATAGTAGGCCACCATATATATCCTCCCTAAAAACAAGCTGGAAAGAGGAAGGCATGTTCTGCAACATGTTCATTGTGCATCATCTCAGGATCTTGTGAGGGCCTCTTCCTAACATTTCATTCTTTGGGAGGAGCAAGTAGAGAAAGGTAAAAGCAGTTTGTGGTTTACATAGTTGTCTGATAAGCTGAAGGTGCTGTCTATTCACTCTTTCACAACCAGAAGGCCTTGTTTATCTCTAATTGGGGTTAATTAAAGCCTGAGGGCAATACTGAGCCCCTGCCAATGACTGTAAGGTACAGACATAATCCAGGCTGCAGCCCCTCACTGTAGGGAAGGGGGAGGTAACCATGGGCTTGTCACAGGCTCTGATAATGCAGATGTGCTAATGCTTCTGAAAATACAGGAATGAACTTATTTTTGGTCAGATAATTCTGTTCATTCATTAATTTCTGGCTGTTATCAAAGAGTTGTATGAAGTGTCTGGTTTAATGTGCATGCTTGCAAATCTGTGTTAAGAGGCAGAAAGCTCCTGGCTCTCTCTGTGGTAATGCAAGGTCTGCACAGACAGCTACAGCAGCCATTATGCACGCAGCAGGAGCATCCTGCTGCCAGGGATGTGTCAACCTTTACTGAGGGGCAGGAGAAGGGAAGAACAGGCAAGTACAGATGTGCTTGCCAGGACAATGAGATTTCCTTCTACTGCTTTTTGCAGTCTTGTTTTCCTTACAAAAAGTCAACCATGAGAATAAAACAGAGTATTTTCATTGATATTCTTTTATTTTTCTGGACAGGAATATATTGTTTAGCTATTGGAGATGTGCCTTTGGAAATACTTCAGTAAGTGTTCCACATATCTGCCAATTAAAATATTTTAGAGCTGCTAAAGATTTGCTGAAAGGGAATTCCTCTGATTCACACCACACCTATTTATATTAAAGGGTATTCTACAACAGCTTGAATTGGTGAGGAAAAACTGTATTTGTCCAGTGTGTTGCATTTATGTGGACTTTTGTATTAGGTGCAAAGATGACATCAGAAAGAGTAATGTACTGCGATTATCTCTTAAATAATAATTAACTATAACACAACCATGATCATCCAAACATCATAGGAAGAGTGAATATATTCAGGCAGTCAAGGGATTTTACAATATAATTATTAGGCACTGGGGAGATGTGACCCTGTTTAGGGTAACGGGGAGCTGTGGTTAATTGATGCTAGGATAATCAGATTTTTGCTGTTTTATTGTTCTGAGACCCTAGGCTTTGCAAGAATATGTGTGCATGCACTTAGGAAAAAAAAAAAAGAAACCCCAAGCATATGAAATTATAAGCCTAAAAGTGAATCTTGAAGTTATGCTTACGTTATCTTGCCTTGCTGTACTGAATTACTGCTATGATTATAAGTGTTGAGAAATCATTTATATTGTCTGTAAATCATCCCCATTTTACATCACAGTGAAAATTCAATACATCTTGATTCCAAGTAGTTTGTAAAGGTATCTATTTTCCCAAGACATGAAAAATGACTAGCTTTTTACAAGTCAAACTCAAAAATTGAAGGTGTTCTTTTCTTGCAGCCAAGAAATTTTTGTTGTTTTCTTTCCTGAAAGAAAACCTTTGATATGTGTACAGTCTGAATGTTAGGACAGAAAATACAGTGGATGCAGTCCCTCTTGAGCTTCATTGTCTTCTCCAAATTTAGAATGTGAGATAACAAAATGACATTGAGTTGCACCAGGGAAGTTTTGATTGGATATTAGGAAAAAGTTCTTTGTGGGAAGGGTTGTCAAACACTGGAACAGGCTGCCCAGGAGGTATTTAAAAAAGGAGATGAGGCACTGGGGGAAATGGTTTACTGGTGGACTGGGCAGTGCTGTGTTAATGTTTGGACTTCATGATCTTAAAAGGTCTTTTTCAACCTAAAAGGTTCTATGATTCTGTGAGGATGCAAAACAGAATTTCATTTCATTAAAGTTCGTTATGAAAGTGTTTCCACTGCACTGCTGTGATACTGAGCCTCTGGAATTTCTAATAGCTCAACCTGCCAAGATTTCAAGATTAACTGTAGAATTGCTACTGTCTCTTACTAAGAGTTTATCTCTTGCTCTTTTTTTTTCTGTTCTCTTTTTCTTGCTCTTTCTTGAAACAGAGTAATTTCTGAAAACTCTTCAGCAATCCTATCTCCATATAAATTAATACTGTAAATTTTGCTGCTAGTGAGAGTGGAGGGGAGTAGTAAGAGTGGGTGGGGGGAGAGAAGAATTAAAATCATTCCAATAAATGGTTTAATTTATGCCTCAGCAGTTAAGCATGCTCCTGGTTAACAGAAATACCCTTCAGCTACACAGGATTTGGGAGGGTTGGAGGGCACTCATTTGCACATAAATAGCCATTAACTGATAAATTCCCAGAGGTCTCCTGTTGCATGCTAGTGGTTCTGACCTACTTAGCTAGCTTAAATTTGTTTTACAGAATTATTATAATTCCATCCTTGGTACTTAAACTTTGTGATTAATGCATGCCTCACAATACAATTAAAGTATAATTACACAGTTTTACAGTTTGCTATCATGGTGTTATTATTATTACAAAGAGCTGGATTTTGCAAATATTAGAAGAATTAGAGTTCTGATACCCATCACTTTGCTGTTATTAAGTGATTATGTTAAATGGGACCCCTTTATGTCTGAAGAATGAAGTGGAGAGAGGGGAATCATTAACTAGCACATCAGATGGTTTCTAAGTGATTGCGGAAGAGATGTGTGGTGACTTTTTTACACGTCTGTAGATGATAGGTGCAAATACCTTTTGTTCATCTTTGCCAGCTGCCTATGACATGCTCTAGCACATCTGTGCTGTACTGCTTGAAAAAGTTTCATACTAAGCATCTCTGTAATCTGTTAAAAGTGTTAAACTTTGATTTTATTCTACTTCATTGAATCTTTTTATTACAAGAACTTTTTTTTATACTGTTATAAAAAGATGAGCAGCCAGATACAGATGTACAACAGATCTGTGCAGTGTAGGGTGGGGTGTGCCTGCAAAGATGATACAGATCTTTCTTTTGCGCTTTTTAAACTCGGAGCAGTTCTCTGTGAGGGATCTTCCTGACTTTTCAGTTTGTGCATGAATGTGTTGCGTATTTATACTGGCTGCAAATAACAGTAAGTCACAAACACTGCTATTTTTACCTTAACTGTAAGGGTTACCTGGCCTTCCTTACTTTTCAGACCAAACTTTTTTCTCTGACTACTACTCATTCCTCAAGGAGTGATCCAAGAATCAGTAATGTTACTTGTATATGACCTAAAAAAATTGCTTTGTGGTGCATAATTCTTATTACATCAATTTTCTTTTTTTTTTCCCAGTGCAGCTGTTTCAGAAAACTTAAATATTTAATTAATGATTAATATAATTAGCAATTAAAAGGACTGAAAAATATTTTTAATAATATTTCCCTTATTCCATTGTAAGTAAAAAATCTGGTTTTACTTTGTTTATCTGTGAATATGTGTTATATTGCAGAGTTCACTGGTGGGAAATGGATCAGTTGATGCATTTTCTGAATTACACATTCTGTTCTTCTAAAGCTCTAAGGTTATACTATAATATTTTTATCTATAATTGCAACTGGAATGAAAACTCCAAATGTGATACAGAAATCAAATGTTGCACCTTCTAGTCTTATTTGATCCAGTGCCTTGGTTTTCATTTTTGCTTAGTTTAAAAAGACTTGATGCTTATGTTGTTTTTCAGTCTTCCTAAGTTGTGCTATTCATTTCTTCAACAATGAAAATATTTCTTCTTTTTAATTCCAGAGAACACAAAGAGTAAAAGGCAAATAGAAATCTCTTTCTTAGAATTACTGCTTTTGCATCTGTATTTTTTGTCTGTATTTATGCTGCTACAATGATATAATCTCTACTTTTGCTGTTATCATTTGAGCTCAGAAAACATTGGTCATTATTACTGATGCATGGAAGCATTCAAACAGGTAGCCAGTAATTATGCTTGGAAGAGTGTACTATATTTCAAGGCTTCCTACTTGTATATTCGTGAATTGGTTTTATTTCTAGTCTTTTAAAAAAAATACTGCATTGAAGTGATTTAAATCATTTTCATGTGGCACTGCAAAAATGCAAAGGCACATTACCAGAAAGAAATGGTCAGCAATAAGAGCTCTTTTGCAAAGTTGGCTTGCAACAGCTACAACACTATGTGGAGAAAACAGTTATCCTGTAATAATAAGACTAATGAATTCAGAAATCCATTGATTGAACTGGCTCTGGGTAGATTATGTGCAGGCTTGCTTCAAGGAGAGGAATTTATGAAATGTTTGCCGCATCCAGCAAGCACTGCTGCTATAATACAGCTGCCTCCTCAGTGGTTTGCTTTGATCCTGTGGAATGAAAGGACAGGAGGATCAGCTCAGGTCTAAATGAGATTACAGCTGGTTCGGCAGCTTATCTGGTCTAATGCCAACTAGTGTGGCTTTGCACGTCCTAAGGGGTTTACAACAGAAACTGTTTATTGAGTATCATCGGTTTACTCAACACAAGCAGGCTAATCCTTCCCAGCCTCAGCATGTTGTAGGATTGTGTATGAGCCAAACCAAAAGCTGGTGCAGCCAGGGCCTCCAGAGCCCTTTGTCTCGCTTCATATTGATTTTTTTACCTGTGTTAAAGACAGTAAAAAATAAAACCAATAACCAGCCCTATTGTGAGCAAAAGGTTAATCTGACCTAAAAATCTTACAAAAGCATCTTTTAACCCTAGAAGGGATGGTAGCCTTTCTCTGACTTTTCACTCAAGAGATTTTCTAGTTTAGGGCTTTGAAGAGCAAAATAGGAAAACTAACTTCAACGTTTAATTTTGTGCCTTGAAGTTGTCTTTGAATTCTTTCAGCAGCTGCATAGAAAACTTTAAAAGTTATTTGTGACATTATTAACAATGTGTTGTCTACCTATGGTAGATGATGCTGTGTGGCAAGGACATGACATGCTGAACATAGGCAGAGTAGGAGCTGGTAGGTGTCCCAGGGCTCATGCTGGTTTTTCACTATAGTGGTTTTTATGTAAAAAACATCAGAAAACAGCTTAATCAGCTACTTTCTCAGTGAAAAAACAAATATTGCAAACTAGGCAAGTGCATCTTAAGAAATTAAGTAACAAACAGGCACATAAAATCAGAACGTTTTAAAAAGTTGTGCTGCAAGTTTTTAAACAATATCCCTTTCTGTTTTGATATTAAATACAATACAATATTGCAAAACCAGCACAGTTTCATACAATCCTATTTTATTGAGCTTATTTTCTATCTGAGGTGAGTCTTTTGGAAGGCATTACAGCATGTGTCATTATAATAAAATGTTTTTTATAGTATTAAAAAATATTTGATTAAACATTAGGAAGCCTTGCACAGTAGTAGAAATACATTTACACTGGAAAGAAACATGGTAAGTTATCAAACCTACATTGTTGGAATTATTACTCAATACTTTTTTATATTATTTGGAGTAATTAAATTGTTTTTGCCATGATGTGGAAAAGAGAATTTGTTGGCACACCTGTCATGTGACAGACTTAAACTGGAGACTGTTTGAAAGCTGTTGATTGCTGTGTAAAAGAAAAGATGACAGTAACTTGAGAAATTTTGAATGGCTGTTTCCCATTTATTTCACCTAATTGGAATGAATGTCTATTTAAGCTATATGTAAGCAAAGACGTTACCATGGACGCCGTGGAAGAATTAGGAGTATTTTGTGGAGAGATTGCTAAAAATGTGGAAGACAAATGTGAACTTTAATAATACTTAAGCCTAATGGATAAGATATGGACAAGTTTAAAATGTAGTAATTGTTCATTTACTTGTATTCTATCAAATCTGGTATTAAAGCAATAGGTTGCTCTCATGTAGTGTTAACATTTTAGCATAATGTTTGAAGATAAAAACTATTGTTGATGATTGCTTAAAGTTTGTTCAATTATCTGAACAGTGCAAATCACAGCATTTTGTCAGACTGAGAAGTTTTACCTGGATAATGCTTCCCATACACACAGGTCGCAAGATAAATTATGTGCACAGTTTTACAGCGTAGCTGGTGCAGGAAGTTAAATGGATGCCCAGTGGTAGAACTTGTAAAACATTTTCCTGTTCACACTACCAGGCAGAATTGATATTGTTGATGGTACCTTTGATCTAATAAACTATCAGTTTTAACAGTGATTTTTACTGTGTTTCAGAGGGGATGATGATATAAGTTTAGCAAGCCTGCCATCCTTCCTGGATGACAGATTAGCGCTACTGTCTGTATTACCCAGTATTGGGAGCAATGTTAGTGTGGGATGTTTTGTACCCAAAGTAATCACCTCCACTAAAAAGATATATTACACAAACAGCATCCTTTCCTGCAACAGATACTCCATAAGGAACAAAATTGATTTTGCAGGAAGGAAATGAAATACCTTGTTTTGGAATTTGGAAACAAGTTAGTTCGTTATCTTGAGTACAAGCTTCCCTGCCTTCCAAAATCTGTTTTCTCTCTTGAGAGGAAGATTTTCCTAAACCACTTACAGTGTGTGACTCCAAGGAGCTTGCTAGAGAGTATCCATATGCATATAGGTTTTGGTTTTTTGCAAAGACAGCTAGAGAAGCTAGAGCAAGAGAGTTTCATTTTAGAAAAGAAAAACTTTATTTGAACTACAGTTCCTCTCTCTGTTACAGTCTTGTTTTAAATTAAGAGTATTTTTGAAGTATTTTTCAGGCTTCCTGCCTGAAAAATGAGTTGCATAATAATACTGACAGTGTTACAGGTGTAATGGTAAGATAGGTCTGTTACTGGAAATTATTTCAGAATATCTGAAGAGAGAACTGTGGGTAGTAGTACTTTTAGTTGGTTTGTTTTCAGTATTTGGGTTTTAATATTTAATATTTTGATACTCTCCTCAGGACATTGTGCAGTTATCTTCAGAGGCCATTTCACATCTGATCCCATCAGAAAATTTTAACTGAGGTAGCACCAACTCAGCATCTGAATATCTGCAGCCAGAATAATGATTTTGCCAGTTTGTCTTTGCTTCTTTGTACTTGAGCCTGGGTGAGGACATGCTCAATGAGAGAAACTGCATTTCTAAAGCTGTGCTAGATTATGGAGAAGTTGTCCTCAGTGAACGTTTCACACAATTTGTTGAACTTTGAATTTTATTTTTTTAAATTTTTTTTATAGCATGGCGAAGAAGAATTTTAATGATTTTTGCATAGCCATAATTTTGCCATCACATTTCTAAGATTGTAAACTCTTTCAAAATTATCTGTATTCTTTTGATATATTTGAATGAAACACTGTGAGCTTAAAGAGAGATCCACTTTAGTACAGTGTGTGGGTATCTCTTCCCCAGTGTGGGGAGTCCATCAGCACTGGGAGTCTGATTAACTACTGGGATCTGAATTGTAAGAAATTATCTGTTTAGAGTGAACATTTAAGCTTTAATTTTTATTTCAGCCATCTGTACTGTAAGAAATTACTTTTAAAAGTGTAAACAATAGTTTAGAGAAGAGATGAACCTGTCTGATCATTATAATTCTCTGTCAGCTGCTGCTGATCTCAGAGTCCCATAGAAGAGCTAAAGGCAGGATTTTGGAAATTACTATACCTAAAACTGGATTTCAGTGCTGGCCTTTCAGCACCATTCCTTGGCATTCCAGTCACACTATATAGTTATTGCATCTCATGAAAAAAGACAGTACGGAATTGGTAAAAAAGACTTAGCTTGTAAGAATTCAGAAAATATGTTGTATCTGAGTCTGGGCTGTTGTGTAGGTATAGACGGCTACATTTCATTGCTCTCCTGGTGTTCTACAAGAATATGGTTCAAATAAATTATGTTATATAAGTAAGCAGCATATTGGGTTCCCAGTAAAAGAAAAGCATTGAAATACCAATTTAAGGTGAGCAGAGGATGAACAAGATCATTAGGGGGTAGAAGCAAATGCTCTTACAAGGAAAGACAGAGAAAGATGAGTTTTTCATCCTTAGGAAAGGAGAGTAGTAGGTAAGATGGAGTCAGATTCGTCACAAAGGTTGTAGGAATCAATGGACTGAGATGGTGAAGAAAAGTTTTTATTAGAAATAAGGATAAAATTTTCACAAGCATTGGAACAAATTTCTTAGGCAGGTTGTAGAATTTCCCTCCTTAGTTTATTGAAGATTGGCATTGCTTTGAGCCAAGGGTTTTACCTCTGGGGGTCCCTTCCAGAAAGGTTTTTTTCTATGACCTTAGCTTTTAATAAAACATGCACAAAACAAAACCAACAACTGACAAAATACAAATGGAAATCCTGTTTAACACAATGTCTAGAGTATGATGAATTTTAGAAGTACTCCTTAAATTGAAGAGCTATATGAAAGATACTGCAGTATCTATCAGAATCTGCAGTTTGTCTGTTTGTTAAGTAACATGACTTGCTCCTCACTTCAGTCAGCATTTCAGTTTCCCAGATAGTCTGGCATTCTGATTCTCGCTGTAAATTATATTCACGTATGAGTCATTTTATAGTGATGTGGAAGGTTTCCATATACCTTCATCAGGGATTTCAGCAAGAAATGTGCCCTTGCCACCAAGAATGCTGGTGGCATGCTGTTCAGGGTGGGAATCCTTCCCCTCTGCTTATGGCGAGGCCACAGCTGGGAGTGCTGTGTCTAGTTCTGGGCTACTCAATACAAGAGAGACATGGACATATTGGATAGGGTCCAGTGAAGGGCTACAGAGATGATTTTGGGACTGGAGCATCTCTTTTGTGAGGAAAGGCTGAGAGAGCCAGGACTGTTCAGCCTGGGCTGGAGAAGGGGGATTTTATCAATAAATAGAACTATCTGAGGGGAGGGTGTGAATAGGATGGAGCCAGGCTATTACTGGTGCCCAGTGACAAGACCAGCGGCACAGGTGAGTCCCTCTGAACATCAGCAAACACTTTTATTTTCATTGTGAGGGTGACTGAGCACTTGTACAGGTTGTCTAGAGACATTGTGGAGTCTCCATAATTGGAACTATTCAAAAGCCATCTGGTCGTGGGCAGTCAGCTTCTGCAAGCAAGGAGTTCACTCAGAAGGTCTTGATGGGGATGAGTGGATCTTTCTTTTGATTATTTTGAAGGAAGAAACTCTTTAACAGGGAGCAATTGGTGCTAAACTTATTAGCTGTGACCCTCAAAGACTCAAGTTGTTGGTTGTAGCTGTTCTGCTCTGATGGCAAGAAGGAAGAATGATGGTACCAGCAGTGATGTGTTGTTTTCATATAAATACCTAACAGGTAACACTTTCTGTTCCCTATGTGACAGATATTAGCATTTATGTTCCTAATAAAGTCTGAACTTGAATATATATAACCCAAAGTGATCTGAGCTCCCTGTACTTTCAAATATGAAATGGTTTGGAAACAAAATCTCCTGTTAAAAAAAAAAAAGAAAAAGAACTTTGATCCCTGATGACTTAAAGTTACATAAGTATAATGACAGTGTCCTGGTTTAGGGCAAATTTGGGAGAAAACCTCCAGGAGGAGCGCCTCCAGACACCAAACCCACACGGCCCCTCGCCCCACCTGGTTCGGGAAGAATTTCCTTGGAGAGAAGTGGAAAAAAAACTGTTTGTTTAACAGGCAAAGCACTCCCCAGCACAAAAATGAACACCACCAGATAACAAACTCTTTCACTGCTCTGAAGAGAGATGACAAATTCAGAGAGTCTCATCTGGGAGTGGTCGCCCTGATATCGGTCTCTGGCACTGGGGATGGCTGCTGCAGGTCACAAAGTGCAGGCTCTTGGTGTTTCCCAGGTCCCAGTTCTTAGTTCTTTAAGAAATAATTTAGATAAAAGATTACTAGTGTTTTTTTAAACAAAAAGTTAACAAAATCTTCAAAACCAAAGGCTGAAGTGTCTTATGGTCAGGGCAGATCACAGAACTTCCAATGATTTCTGTAGGCCTCCTCCTTCCCATCAATTGTGAATGAGTATGTTTTGTGTTTTCCTTTCGAACTCTAATTTTGTGAGGTGACAGGGAATTTTGGGAAATTTTGGCTTAATTTGATCAAAACTAATTGTAATGTTGCAAAAGATTTCTATTCAAAATAGAAATGCAGCTATTTTAAGTTCTGTGATACGGCAATGGCTTATAAATATTAAATTTGGTTTAGGTGGGGATTTTTGCATATATGTGAACTAAAAAAGGGGAATACAACAGTCTAGAATACTATCAATTTCAGTGCAGCTTGTTACATTTTTTTCTTTATTTTTCTTTGTTATTTCAGTGGGTTAAAAAATTCTGTATCTGACGTATACTGAAAGTCTGCTTAGGGAAACTAAATGTCATTTTATTGCTACTTTTTCTGTTTTTTCTTCAAAAGAACTGAGCAGGCACCTGTTCAAAGCTACAAGATGACTCTGAGTGCCTTGAATAGTGCAGAATCTAGAGAGGCTACTTGGCTGAGATTTGTGAATGGCTAGCCCTTATGCTAAAATGAGTACCTGGGCACTCTCTCCTAGAACTTCAGATTTTGGGACAGCAAAGGGTCACTTTGTGTGTTTGTGCCTTCCAGTTTGTATTTTGCATTACAGACACAAAGGAAACTGCAATCTTAGCATATGCCTGTGTAGTGCAGGGGAGAAGCTGGCATGGCTGAATGCCAGTGAAGGTAATGAAGGAAAATTGCAGTTGGGCTCAAATCAGGTGTCTGTTTTCCCCAACAGTGTTCCACAAACTGAAATGTGAACTAGTTGCACTGAATTAACACACGTTGTGTTATCTTTGCTGCTCTTGCAACCTTATCTTTTCTAAATGTGATTAGGAAAAGAAAACAGCCCTCTAACACAAATTTGCTAGTGTGGCTATGGCAGATGTAATATTCCCCCACAGCACACCTAGACAAAGCAAGCTCAAGCTCTGTTGCTTGCATTTAAATTGCAGTCATAACAACTTATCTTTTCAGTGATGCAATTAAACCCACTGAGAAGGGTTAAGGAGAAAGTGCTAAGTAATATTCGGCAGCTTTAAATGTTTGGCTTTTCCGTACCTTTGTGTTTTAGGGTTGTGTGTCTGTTCTTGTTAATATCTTTACTTTGTCTTTGAGAATGGTAAGGATGTTGGGGATTTCTTGTTCTCCCCATGTATTTTAAAAGTATTACTGAGCGCACACAACATGCTGTCACAGTGAACGCAGGGTTCTCTATTACTGTGCTTAGCTATAGAGAGGATTATATTAAACTCTGTAACCTTGCTGGAGCACCTCTGTACATTGCTGCTATACTGATAATCTTCACATGATTCAGTTGCAGTTGAAAATATTTTATTCACAGCATTAACACTTTCAATCCCAGTGAAGATTAGAATCTTTTATATCAGGAGATGAGTCCCTCGATGGGCAGATAATTTTTTCTAATTTTTAAAAAATTATTTATTAGTGTGGTCTTGCAACTGTTGCCTTGGACATTTCTTCACCTAGGCATATAGAGGGAATAATCATAAAGCCTAGCCATTAAAAATGGGTAAAACAATTTATTGATGAATGAATTAGTGGTTAACTAAGAGCCCCTTATGCTGTTTGATTGTTTACAAAATAATGAATGCTTTTGGAAAATATATGTGTTCTAAAAGAAATACACAAGAACATTTTGGAATAACTAAGAAAAACATTTCCTAGTGTTCCCCATCCACAAATTATCTATGAATCAGATTTGTCTATTTATCTATGAATAAGATTTGTTCACATTTTCTGTCATTAATGCAGACCTAGTAATGAACAGCTTTCCTCTAAAATCTGATGTTACATGCATACAAAAATCATTGAAACTTATTGCCCCATCTTCAGTATTCCACATTACAAAATTAGAATTTTGGGGACACTTGTACTGCATGTCTTTAAAGTAAAGAAAATCCAGTCAGTAGAAAAGAATTCCAAGTTTGATTTCCTTTACTTTGTCCAAGATTATATTATATGCTAGTTCTTTTCCAAATCCTTTCTGTTTCTTGTAATTTAGTAGGAATTGCTTCAGGTAGACTGCTGACCCATTTCTCCATTTATGTACGACTTTTCATCAAGCAATCAGTGGAAAGTTCTTGTAAGTGTTTATATGGAGTATTCATTTGGATCTCATGATTATATATCTCTTTGGCCTGCATCATTGCAAGTCTCACTGAGGATCCAAGTCTCTCTTCTGTTGTAAGTGCATGGGATAAAGGTCACTGCAGGAAAAATGGGCTAAAAGAAGTGGTGTAATATAGTAGGGAGAGCTGTCTCTGCTTGACACTTCATTTGTGTATTTTTTTTTTCTTAGTTAAATTCTACAGAATTTGCTGTATGCCCATTTTCCTCTTTGAAGGATATCCACATTTAGTCCTGTAATTTCATGAGTTTAAAAATACTGTCTTCTTTTATTCTCTTATCTCTGCCAAGTCTGTAGGTGATAATGTTGGGAACTTTCACTGCTCTTCAGTGAAGGGCAGGAGTATTTGGGCTAGTACCACTTTGGCCTTTGTGCAACTTCTGCAATCCAGTAGAAAAAAAGTAAAGGAGTATATATGAAGTACACCTAGATTTTGAGTCTTTGTCACACCAGTGTCTGGTTTCCTTCTAAAAGTCCAGAAGGTGAATTTCCAAAGAATATTTGAAGTTTCAAGGGATTGCTGTGTTCAGAAATGTTGCAGTTTGACAAACTAACATCCCACCACTTGAATGCTTAGTTTGAAAACTTTGAAGAGGATTAGGTAATGGCTGCTTTTGCCAGTTTTAGTGATTCCTTGATTGGGAAGATCATTTAATCAGTGAGAACTTTGCTGGTTATATATCATAGCACATTATTGTTTTCATATTGCTGTGGAAAAAATGGCTGTCTTAAAAGCCTGAGACTTTCAGTTCTGTTTTTTCCTGTGGTACATACTGTTTGTTCTCTTACATTCAAATCTAAATAATTCAGTGAAGAACATAAATCTAGGAAATTCCTCTGTATTAGTTTCAGACAGAGCCCCATTTCTTGAATTGTATTTTTGTAAAGAAATAGCAGTTAAGTTGTGTATTAAAAAATTTAGGAACTTGGACTTAAAATTTGAATAGTGTTTGTTTGCCATTTTTGTGTATTATGGGATCAGTTGGAATGGTTATGTTTTGTGGGGGAATTTTTTGTATGCTTTGTTTTGTTTTTAATATAACCTTAAAGTTGGAAAACTATATGTACTGGTTTTGATTTACTTTTAATTTTAAGTCAAAATGTAATCAATTGCTTTTAACTGGGTAGTCCATAGATTGATTTGCAGAAGATGCATGAAACAAAAAAAAAAAAAAAAACTTGCTTATGAGAATATTTAAAAAACATAAGCACTAGATTCCTTATCTGTTTGTAGTAATTCCTTATCTGTTTGTAGTATAATTCTTTAATTACTACATCTTGCATCATCTGTTTTAACACACTCTCAAGTAATGTGAGAAAATATTACTGCCATACTTCACTATAACATTTAAAGGGACCTGAAACACTTTCTCCTCCCTTCCCTATGTTTTAGTGAATATTTCAAGTAATGTCTGAGAAATTAAATTTGGCCCTAGTCTTCAAATCAGTAGAAGGAAAAAAATTAGTGGTTTAAAGTGGTTAACTTCTTAAAATGTGTATATCTTCAAAGAACTTTTATGTAATTTCCTGAATAGGTTTAGTTATGAGTAAGGATCATTTTGTTGAAGGCATTTTCTGTTGGTATTATTTAACTTGGGAAGGTGACCCTGAGCTAAATTGCAGTGTGTAATTTGAATGCCCATGGGCTGCCCTTCATTGGCTTGATTGGGAGAGATTATCTGGATTTCTAATATACTTTAATTACTCTGTTTATATAAATTGTCACATTAGAATCTTCTTAACTGTTGAGTCTGTTCTGTCAATGATTCACTAACAATAGAAATATACTAGGCTCTTCCACTGAGATTTGAAGATTTATACCACCATGAAAGAGCTGGAATGGCTCTATTTAAACCTACTCTATCTTCAGTAGGAAAGAGTATGTGATCTGCTTCTACACAGGCAACGATTGATGTGTGGTAAATTGAAAGGATCTGTACCCTTTTCTATTTTGTTAAAAGGCATTTTTTCAATTAAGGCAACACAATACAAAATATGTTTTAAGATGTTTGGGGGTGATGTATTCCTGATGTGCATGTGACAAGAAACCAAACAAACTCCTGAGTAGGAGTTTTGGGTGGAGAAAGGCAGAGTGTCTTTTAGCAATGGTTAGCTAAGGTTTTACAGGGAAGCAGTAGTAATTGAAATCATAGACTGGGTCAGGTTGGAAGGGACCACAGTGGGGTCATCTGGTCCAACCTCCCTGCTCAAGCAGGATCATTGTAGAGCTTATGGCACAGAATTGTGTGCAGGCAGTTTTTGAATATCCCCAGTGAGGGAGACTCCACAACCTCTCTGGGCAACCTGATCCAGTGCTCAGTCACCCATACAATAAGAAAGTTCTTCCTCCCGTTCAGGTAGAACTTTCTGTGCATCAGTTTCTTTCTACAGTGTTGTGGTGGTGTTGGCTTCCTTTGACCTTTTATTCCTGGGTATCTCTCTGCCTGACAGCTCTGTTCAGGTGAGCTTAAAGGTTACCAACACTTGGAAGAACCCTGCTCTCAAATGGTGTAGGAATCTTCCAGGATACAATGGTCTGATGACCTACAGTAACAGGTCCAGCTCACCAGCAGATCATTTGATATGTGTAGTGAATCTGTCTTGTACAACAAACCTCTCTTGCCTCCTCTCTGGGATTTTGTCTCCTGTTAACCTACATAAAATGTAAAGAATTGAATCCAGCATGTGTCTGGTGGGCCCAGAGACATCTGATTTAATGTTATGGAAACAGAAATCTGTGTGTTTGGAACCACTTGTAGAGCCCAACTGCTGAAGGTATGTGCTTAAGTGTCTTGGGGTTTTGTTTTGTTTTGTTGTTTGTTTGTCATTTAAATCACAGGCAGCAGCTGGAATGATTAAATATCTGCTCTCTAGTGGTTAGTATGTAATATTGGGAGAGAAGAGTGTCATGGGCTCCATTCCTTGTTCTGGGATTTCACATTTTTATCCAGTAACTGACTTAATATAGAGCTCACAATCAAGAGCAGAGCCCAAAATAGTATCAAATCTGGACCCAGCTGCCCTACGCCCTGATGCTGTGATTCATTTGGTTGTTCCATAAAGAAATGTGTTTGAAAATGCAAGTAGCTACTGCTGCAACCTGCCTGGCTTTTTGGTGTGGATTAGTCATGATCAAATTTCTGTGCCTCAGTAAACAGAGATTGTGAATCAGATGCTCAGCTCAAGGCTTTTGTGTAGATTAGTTGCAGGCACTTGGGGAACTTTCTGGTCAAAAGAGGGTGATCTGACTAAGTGAGCAGCTCCGGAATTATTATTCAGGAGTCTGATATCTGTTTGTGCCCTGCTTTTTAACCATTACATCCTTGTATACCTTTGAATCTCATCCAACATCTAAGAGACATCATTTTGTGTATGCTTCATGTTGTTCTTGATGAAGGTGTGCTGTAACACTGATACTAATGGTGTTGTGCAAGTCCACTATAAGGAATTTAAGTGCCATGAGTGAATTTAAGCATTTGATAAAAATCCTATATATTAGAGTTCTGAAAAGCATCCCTCTTCCCTTTTTAGCCCTTTCTACTCCATTGCATAAGTCAGTAATCATCATACACATTCATAACCAGGCATGTTATTTGGACTTCCTTTTTTGGGTTAACATTTAAACAAATGGTTTATTGAAGCAAATTAAAATGAAGGGACAACACTAAAACACCATTTAATAAATACTGAACTGATAGGGGTAAGTTGATGTTTGATAATATTCTGTCAGGATTTTTCCACTTCTGCTTATACAGTCTGCTGCACAGCAGTACAGCTCTGTGGTGGTGGTGGTGCTATTGTTATGGCTTACACAGTGCTGACACATTATAAACTGTGGGATCTTTTTCCAAATGTTTCTTTTAATGGATGGGAAAATGTATTTTTGGTCTTAAGTTTCTCATCTTGCTTAGCTTTTTGAAACATAGCTTTTAATTCCAGAAAGGTGGGTGAAAATTCTGTGCACTTTGAGAGTTCCTACTGCAGTCATACCAGTCTCAATATACTGAGTGTTATATAAAGGGATATAAAAAATAAATTGTATCCCAGAGAGCTTAGAAACAGATTTCAAAGAAGGCTTGGATGTTTGAATCAGACTTGGGTAGAATTTAGTCACCTTTCTTCATGCATGTCTCACTGAAACAGACTGAATATGGAAGTGTCTGACAGTGTGTAGGTGACTCCATTTTAAGCACCCAACTTCCCTAGGTACCAAAACGTGTGCTGACGGACATTAAGGCTGCTTTGATAGGCCTTAGCTGTTTAGCATCCAGCTTAGGCACTTTGAGGCCATAAAGTAGATGTTCTAGCACTTAACATTCTTGTAAGCATGCTGTCAGTGCCCTTACTAAACATACTGATAACCAGGAGTTCAGTGCGGAGCTCTGCCACTTGGCACACCTGCATGCATAACTGGGGCCAAGAGAAAGGAGGTTCACCTTTTCACACATTAGGCCAGATGGTCACAATCATTCACCAGTGAAGAGAAAACCAAAAGCCTTTATCATGAGGTGCCTGGAATCCACATCTCTGACTTGCCACCACTCTCTAAGCTGTACCACCGTGCAGTGTGTGCCTTTTCTGTGAATCCAGATCCATTTCTTTTGCATGAATCTGCATTTGTAAGAGATCATTCAGTTTGTTACTTGTATCTTGGCACAGTGCTATGATACTGCATTGAAAGCAGACTTGAACCTAGATGCAACCATTTTGATTTTGCCTTTTTGAATGCCAGCACTACAGTTCAGACTGAAACTAGTTTTTCTTTTTTAATATTTTAAAAAATCCTGTATAAAAGTATTTAACTAGCTCTAAAAGTGTGTTTTCTTTTACACTTTGTATGATATTTTATGGTTGTGATTCAGGAATGTTACATGTATTTAGTGTTAACTGCATATTTGAAGCACAGACAAGAAATAAATAAATGCCTATGAACAAATTACTAAGTAGAAGTTGAACAGTAAATTTGTTAACATGAGAGTTGGTATCCATAGACATCGATGAAATAAGTGCTATAGTTGCAATTTTCTATAACATGTAATTAAATGACATAATAGTCAACTAGTTGAATACTCATACTGGATTTTCAAAGGTGTATGGAGGGCACACAAGGAGCTTTTTCAACTTAATCTTGGATAGATTTACTTACTGGAAATGTGTGTGGCTTCTGCTGAAACCTTGCTTGCAGTTCTGGTCACTGTAAATAGCAGTTCTGGTGGTATGACAGGAAGAAATCAGTAGAGGTATTAAAGAAGTATTGGTATTTTATGGCATTTGAAGGAAGTGAAATTGAATGAGTAGTTTGTAAATAAAAAGTTGTGGACACCCCACAAGTATTCAAGGCCAGGTTGGATGGGGCTTTGGGCAACCAGGTCTAGTGGGAGATGTCCCTGTCCATGGAGGGGTGTGGGAAATAGGTCATCTTTAATGTCCCAGCCAACCGAAACAATTCTGTGATTCCATGAACTGTGTTGATAATCTTAATGATATCAAAGAGGGAGAATGTTTGGAAGGGAAATCTCAAAATTTAATATTGTGCAAGTTCCGTTGATTTGCAAAGGGCACAAAGCACTTACTACCTCTCTTTGAATCTGATTGTGATGGTGCTTTGCTTCCTTTCACTTTGCCTGAGTTTTTCTGGAAATAACTGATGACTGTAGTTGAAATTCTATGCATCAAAACCATTCACCACTTTAGAAATTCTCACATATCTCTTCCCAATCTCCCTGGTTTTATCCAAGTGTGTTTGTCCTTCAGGTGGTGGTTTTTAATTATTTATTTGTTTCAACATCAAAAGGTCATTCACGTCCTTTAAAAATACTTTCTTCAGCTTAATCTTGGCTGTACTGGGCAGCTGAGATTTCTAGATGCTGTGGCTGGCCTGCCTTGGACTGGGAGTCAAGGAGCTGGGAATACTGTCTGTGAAGAAACCAGTGTCTGTGTTCATAGCCAGTGAGACCCTGAGGGTGGTAGCCCCTGGCAATGCTGGTAGGAGAGAGTTCTTCTCTCATGTTGGGGAGTACTGAACCCTTGTAGATCAAATTAAATGACACTGCATTAAGTCTGGATGCTATTATGCATCCAGTGCAGATTATAGACTAGTAGTGACTTGAAAGTTTCCATTATATAGGCAGGCTGATGAGTTTTGTGTTTTACTCTTCTGGCTTGACCTAAAGTTTGGCTCTGTTTCAGTAATGCAGGCTTGCAAGGGCATATTTTATGATTACAGTATCTACATCCAGATAAATGACTGCAATTCCTTACCCTAGGTGTAGGATGTAGAAAATAATCCTGTATGCTACTATTATACCTACACATCCAGCACAGTCCTCATTCAGGTAGCACAAGCATTCCCTTCTTTAATAAACCCAGGGTTTATTTGATCTGAAGGTAAAATGAAAAAAAAAAAAAAAACCCCACATATTTTTTTAAAGAAATAGAAAATTCATTATTTAAAAGAAGTAAAAACCACACCAAGTTATTACCAATAATAAGGCAACTGGTGGTTTCAGAGTTCTTAACAGAATAGAAAATTAAATGTGTAAGGTCTTAGAAATTGAGTAATGTTTGATGGCATGCTTGTCTAGTGTTAGAAAAAAGTAGAAACCTGAATAAAAAGTAAAATTGCATTTATTCATATTTTAGTAGAGTTAAAAAATGTGCTAGTTTGTAGAAGTAGCTGGCCACATCAGCTGCAGCATATATTGATGTCCCATCGATTCCAAGCATTTACCTTATTGCCAGCATTTGTGTAGGTTACTATGAATAAACATAAATACTGATTTGTACGTGTTGCCCTTCCACTGACACAGAGATATATTACCTTACTTTGGAAGTCTGTGCACCCTTCTACTTTGCATAGATGGCTAAAGGAGATGCAAGGCACCCGTCTTTGGAGAGGTAATTTAGAGGAGAGAAAAAGGTCTTTGTGAAGTTTTACAGTGTAGTCTGGGTGTAAGTAACAGAAAAGCCCTTTGTTTTTACTGTTAAACTTCTTCTTTTTGCAATAGACAAAAATAATTTTTAAACTTTTGTCTTTAGCCTTGCTTTTACCTTTTCATCATTTGACCTCTAGACCTCACTGTTTCTACACCCTTTTCTTTGTCCTTTTTTTCATAAGGGGATGCTCCCAAAGAAGTGTTGCTTGACTTTTTATGCTAATCTTGCTTCTATTTCAGTTCATGTTGACTTGGAGAATATGCCTTGTAAATAGGAATACCAACTGACATACTGAATATAATCCTTAGTTTCTAAGCATTGATTGTTTTCACAGCATCCTTAAAGGGTAAGCTGTCTCACTGTCCAAATATCATGGCTGGGAAACTGAGGCTAACAAAGGCTGTATGATTTATGTGAAGCCACAGAGGGAATAAATGTTGGGTTTAGAATTCCTGGCTTCTGTTCCTGTGTTTGGATTCATGCCATCTCTCAAAGAAATCCTTGATTCCTTCTAATGCTGCATACCTTTCCTTGTCTGTTAAATGTAGCCATTCAAAAAGTAGCTGGTACTCAATTCTCTCTGTCTGTCCTATTGAAACTAATGAATGCCTGCAGGCAGGCATAAGGTATCGTTACCTTTGACAGCCAGTATGTTTTATGTTTTAAATTATGTGTTGGGCAGAATTTTTGGATACTAATTTGATATAATGAGATGCGCTTCTAATATCAACCGTAGTATGGGAAGGCCTTGCAGCCAACCTACTCTTTATTTAAAATTATTCCATTTCAGATGTCCTAATGAGTGCTGTGAGTTGTGTAATTCTTTCATAATTTTCCTCTGTTCCCAGAAGGGAACTAGGAGCTGGAGTTTTTTCTATTTTTGTTGTGGTCTATTTCAAATTAGGGTAAGCATAAAATAAAGATCTAAGGGAAGTTTTTTGTGAAACAGTTGCTATTGTGAGAATGGCAGTTAAGAAAAAAACATTGTAGTCTAGAAATGTTAGTGTTAAGGCAATTCTCAATGCCTCTGTGGTTTGCCATTATCTTATAAATATCTTGACTCTGACTTTACAGTGCTGTTTATAGAATTTAATAAAGCAAATGTAATAATGCTGCTTGTGCTTTAATGCACAATCTCAATTGGGTTGACCAGAAGATAAATAGGAACAGGAATGATAGTGCGTTCCTACAGATTGTTTTTAATAAGCATGTTATTTAGTTGATCAGCCCAGTACTGTAATGCCTCCTATCCTGCTCTACCAGACAAATTTNTCTCGGAGAACATTGATTCCCTGCAGACATATCTCTATTAAACCTCTAGAAAGTCACAACTTCCAAATTAGATTAAGTAGCAGGAATGGTACGAGAGGAATCAAAGAAAATTGAGTGTGTTATTGAATTCATGCCACATTGTCTGAGGAAGAGATGGGAGTTATGTGTAGTGGTAACTTTTGTCTTTACTGTACTAACAAAGCTGTGGGCATTGCTGTCAAACCTAATTGTCTGCAGTGCATCAGGATAAAATGAATCTTTTATCTAAACTCATACCTAGTGAGATTTTACAAGTGAGAAGGAGATTTCAGAAGGAAGCTTTACAATTGATCAAAATCATTTGCCATTATTTGCTGTACACAACTCAATCCTAAAAATCCTAGTGACAAAATTTTTAAAGAAGCACCTGCATTTGGATTGGAAGCAGACTTGCTTGTCATGCTAACAGTTGCAAAATGCAGATATTAATTTTAAAGCTGCCAATTTCTCATTTTGATCTGACATATTAAAAAGCATATAATTAATGGTTGACATTAGTAATTAACATTAACTTTATGGTGCTTAATATGCCATCATTCATCCATCAAATAACTGGTATGCATAATGTCTTTGCATAAAGGTTTTAATTGCTCAAAATGATCCTTCAGTTCTCAGACTCTATGGTTTAAAGTAGCTGTAAATGCGTTTTAAAAAGATGGGAATTTTTCATTTATTGAACGTAAACATTGTTTTTGTTTCTCCCTAGGAGTGTGCACGAACGTGTAAGCCAAGGGCCTCAACTGGGAAACACAGCCCCAGACGCACAGCTTCCATTAGTGGCTAAAGAGCACCACCTTGCTGTCGCCAGTGCTCTCTGGAGAAATTTCTTTCCCTACTTGAAGAGCCAGAGAATGTCACAGACGCCACCTTCCCCACAGCTTGCTGATACAGCTGCAGGTTAGCACTGACCCTGCCAGCGACCTTCTGGATTTGGTGCTATTCTCTGGGTCACAAACTTTCAAGGAGTTTGTACTTCGGGATATTTCTCCTTCCATGTAGTAACTTAATGTGTATAAATGCAAAAAGTAGAATCTGTGCTAAATGTTTTGACAGAAGGAAGTATTGTAGTGTTGAATTCCTTAATAGGGTACAAACACATTGACAGTGTCAAAGGGGTTTGAAGCTATACAAACCTGACTTCTTTTTCACTACTAGTCACAGATTATAATCAACATGCAAGTATTATACAGAATAAATAAGAATACTGTTTTTCACTATATTCAGAATTTACTTGTTTTTGTAGAAGTTTATTTGTGTTGAACTGTTCATAATGGTTGAGATTCAAACTAAATTTTCTAAAATATTTTTCTTTTGAAAGCAATTTTTAAAAGGTTTCTTACTTGACTGTTGCTTTTTGCCAGACCCTTATGTTTGTGATCATAAAACTATTTCATAATTCATTCTAATTATTTGTCTTGCTTTACACTGAAGTCTTTTAATCTTGAAGTACAACATTCCATATGAGTGTGAACTCCACATGCAATGAGTCAGCTTGGCAGTGAATAGAAAGGTATCCCAGTTTGATCTTTCACATCAGTAGCTAACATGGCATTCTGCAGTTACAATGAAATCTTGTATCCAGTTAACTAAAATTCAGAAGAGTGAAACATAAAATATTCTTTCCCATCATGATATGAATTAGATAAAGTTACAAGCTCAGGAGTACTGAGTTGGTAATAGAAAAGCTAAAAGACCGTTCATTTGAAGGAGCTCCATGGTAGTTAGGAGGCAGCATTAATGAAAGAGGCAGTGAACAACAGTAGTGGTCTCACACTGCTGAAACATGTGTGAGAAACAGCAATACAAATCAAAGGAGAAGGTTGTTAATGTCAAAACTTTCATTCATTTCCTACAGTGACATAGATTTTTTCTATTTTATATTAGCACAGTGAAATAGCAAGAGCAGCAAGCTATTATAAACTCCTCTGAGAAGGCGGGGAGTGCAGTTGTGACCTGCTTTATAGAGATGTGTTAGGTAGCACTACAGAGACAGGCAAACCTTTCCCATGCTGTTTGAGCTTCTTGCCTTAAGGTTGCAGCCCAGAGGAGAGAGAGAGCAGCTGTCACAGCTCTCCTGCTCCCCCTGCCAGGCAAACAGCCTGGGCCTCACAACACTGTTCTGCCTCCCATTTCTCCCCAGCCTCTCTTGTGGCTGATGCTGCAGAAACGAGGTGATAATCTGGAAGAAGGCTGGCACAAATTGTTTCCTCACCTAAGGCAGAGCAGGGACTCTGTATGACCTTATTGTTTATTCTGAGGCACGTAAGGAAATGGGAAGGCCTTAATGGCTTAAGGTAGCCTGTCCCTGTACTGTTAATTAAAGCAATTTTATTGTTGTTTCTGAAAACTAGCCTTTGCTGTCTAATTTAAAGTCAGTTTGTCAATGCATGCAGGTTTATATTTATTTGAATTGGAGAATTTGGGAACTAATGAGCCCCTTTTTCATTGCCCTTCAAAGTCAGTTTTCCTGACTCATTTGATGCTTCTCATTTCCTGTAACTCAATAACTGCTCAGCATTTAAGATTATGTCTAATTTCTGAGTATTTATGCACTTGTCATTTGCAGTATTAAAAATGCATTATATTTTTTTGTACTGTTGGATACAGATTCTACAGTAGACTTAACAGAAACAGCAAAAGGTTATGCTTCATTAACAAAATTCTGCACAAAGTACTGCCCCAGTTTCTAGATCTACAGCAGTTATATGGAGATCCTTTTCAAGAGTAAATTTTTTCTGTAGTGCTTTATTTATACAGTAACTTTTGATACATGAAAGTCTTCTAAAAATAGAGAGGTACCAGCTTTTACTGAGTGAATTCTTTCCAGATACAGTTTTTCACAGTGAGAAGTGTGTAAAAACAACAAAACAGATAAATAAAACTCAACCCTGTAAAGCACAGTAATACTTAAGTGTACAGGGCAAGATATAGTGGATGGAGGTAAGAAAAGGAAGTCAAGAAGATGAAAAAGCAGGTTTTAAGACATTGCAGAGGTGGTAAAACTATGCCTTCAGGATTTATAAACTGTGGTTTTGTGAATCTATTTAAAATTGCATGTGTTAGGATCCATTTTTCCTCCATTGCCACCATGTGTCTTGATGATTTACAAACTGCTTGGGATAGAGACTACATTTTTAACATGGATACAAACAATCACTGTTAGAGCAGTTGCCCAGTTTTAATTGAGATTTCTGGTACTTCCGGACTGCACATCAGTAATTGTAATTAATTTTCAGTACTCTTTATGGAACAGGGATTATACTGAGAAATTATTAAAATGGTGCCATGTTTTTCTCTCTTTAAAAACAGGTTTTACTCTCTTAGCTTTGGATATACCCAGCAAAGCCCTGTCAGATCTGCAGCCACAGCCTGTTCTGTCAATGATGCGGCTGTTTGGATGGGATGACATGGTGTGGCCTCAGCTGGTGTCAAGATATCTAAGTCATCTAATTGAAAACAGGTGAAAAGTTGTGACTATTTGTTCTTCCAGTACCTTTTCATCCTTCATTAGGCTTGAGGAAAATCTTGCTTCAGACTGTAATGTTTCATTAAAATAGTCCAGATTCTTTGCATCTTCTCAAAGAGGATCAGCTAGTGCAGATTGCCCAGGACAATCCAGTAAAATTTTTATATACCTGAGAAATTTTATTTTCACTAAGTAAGCCCCTGTGAACCTAAAATGAATGGGTGGTGGTTGTTTTTGTTGTGTGCTTTTTTTTTTGCCCGCCTTGCCCGCTTCTGAATCGGGTTTTGGAAGCAGGGGAGGTGAGAAATGAGAGAGAAAGAGGGAATATTTCTGTGTCGGACTGTATTTGAAAGTGAAAAATGTTGCACATTTTTAGGGTACATAGTGTACTAAGGACAGTAACTGTAAATCAGGATATGGTAAAGATTATTTAAGTGTGATTGACAAAGATGAGGCTATGGCCTTCTTGCAGGGAGGTGTTAGAAAAGGTTGAATTTAGTTCCTTGTGTATCAGTTTGGAGCTTGGGAAAGGGGTGTTCAGTCCTCTGCTATATTTCTCTTTTATGATTTTTATAGGATGAGTTTCATTCAAGGTTGCAGATACCTAGCATGTACTGAATGAAATAAGAGTTAGGCATATAAATTCCTTTTATAATTTGAATTTTGTAATTTTGAATTTTGTTGTTCTTTGGGTGAGATGAAGAAAAATATTTTGATTCTTAAACTTGAATTTTGGTATTATTTAGGTCTTAAGGTTAATTACCAATTCTCTTCACTCAAGTTGGTGTTTGAAAGCAATTACTTAAGTATTTGTCACCAATATTCATTAAGCACCTGACATATTGTTAACAATGTATACATAGATATATTGTTATCCTGGCTCAGCTTCCTTGTGAAAGGACAGTGAGTACCTAAGGTAAGATATTTTTAGTAGAATATAGAGGTATCACTGTTGTCTTGAAAGCACTGTTTTGTAGCATGATTCATGTACTTATTTACCTTATGCAATTTTATAGCAAAAGTTATTGAAGTATCTAAGTGCTGGGGTCTTAAGACTTCATGGTTACTGTGCTCTGATGATTTTCCCATCTAACATTCTCAGTTAAAAAGTAAAACAATTGTTTTGTTTCTAATACTGTTGTACCCTGCAAGCTCTGGCAACATATGCATGAGCTTTGGAATTTCTTCCACAGCGGAACCTAAATTTTCCTCCCCAGATCCATGTTGTGTAGTGCATAAACTAACTTTGAGCATGTGAATAAGCTCACTGTTTTAAAAGGACCGCTTGCCATACTTCCAGCAGGTAGTTATTGTTCCTTCCTTTCTAAGGATTAGGAGCATATTCCTTTCCAGTCCTAGGAAGATGCCTAAGTGGCCCACCTACCAGTAAGCAAGAGAAACAAGAGTGAGACTACAACAGAAAGTGGTTTTGTCAGTCTTTGGGACCAAGTAGACTAGCTGTGTGCATCAAGATTACACAAGACTGAACTTCTTTACATGATACTGCAAGTAGCATTAAGTCCATAGGCAACCTATTTGTTCTCTTTTGGTCCTGGAATTCAGTGTTAATTTTTTTATTTTATTTCCTTTCATTTGGTCTCCTTACTTATTTTGTCAATAGTACTTCGGCAGGGATGTTCAGACAAAGTATACACAACAGATATCACTCGTTTTAAGTAAATGAAGCAGAAAAACTCCTCAACTTCATCAATGTTGTTTAGTGAGAAGTAGAATCCAGTTTGGTTTCCATCTGGACCTTTGTTGACATTCTGTTGTAAGCATGAGTAAAAAATCAGTAGAAAATAGATAGATTTACATGTGCACATATCAAGAAAGAGTACAAACATTTTTCATTAAAGTTAAAGTATCTAGGACTGACCAGGGAGGAAGTCTCTCAAATAAAAGGTTTAACTATTTTCAAGAAATATCTCCGACCTGAAGCACACATCCACATCATTTGATATTAATTGGGAACAGAGTTCAGCACACACCTGTTGTCTTTTAGCAAGGAGTTTCTTCAGAATTAATGATGTAAGGTTGATATGCTTGGGAAAAACGACTGCAGCAGCTACTCATGGTAGTGAGGCAAATAAAACTTTGGGAATACAGAGCAGTAAAGTACAGGGACTGTGCATTGAGTGACTCTGGTCTGACACCTGACCAGTAAAAAGGTAGCAAGTGTTTCAAAGTATACATAGCTCATTTGTGTGGGAATGGATATACTTGTGTGTGTATACATACCTAAATGAATATGTCTGTAAGTTCACTGCCAAGTACAGCAGTTTCCTTTCTCATCTCCAAGGTGCCCTTTTATGTTTCCCTTTTGGATCTGTTTTGAACATGACATATCTTTATTTGATAAAGCAGACCTTCCCTTCTCCATCTTTAATGTAGTTAGAACTAAGCAGACTTCAGAGTAGTGTGGGACACCTGGGCTGGTTTTATATAAAAGGCTGGAGCAGCGTGAGCAGTGTCAATATGAAGTTCCAAGCTGATTCAGATAAACTATTTCCAGCATTGTACATTGTCAGTACATTATATAATACAGTCAAATCATCCATTGTTACAGTAAGGCATTTCCCATTGTGTGAATTTTCCTCCCTCTGTTTTTTTCTAGCCAAAACATATGTACACGTGTATATATATGCATCTACAGCCAAATGAGACACTCTGTCACCTTTCTGCCTACTTTTATTAAATCTCTCTACCTTTTTTCTTTCTCTTCCACCTACGCAGTTCACTGTGTGAAGCTTTTTCTAGCATGGGCTATACATCCTATGAAGCTTTGACAGTACGTTCGTGGTTTCGCTGCATTTTGCAAATGTTCCTCGATCAACCAAGTGGCGCCTTGGCCAAGACAGATGCTGAGAGAACAGTTGGTAAGTGCTCACATTTCCCTCATGTTTGCAGTAACGGGGCTATATTGCAAAGCTGGCAAACATTTTCAGCTAATTACAAAATGTATTTTTGTTTGTATTCCTTTACTTTTACCTAATTACAAAATGTGTTTCTTTACACTGCTTGTGCTATTTATTGATAGTTTGCCTGCTCTGCATATGACAAATTTATCACAAACAAAGATAAAAGAGCTTGTTTCCTTGGAAGCAAAGAATAAAAACTTGCTCCCAAGGAGACAAGTTATTTTTCCCCCATGGAGAAACTGCTCTAAAAAAAAGGGAAAATCTGAAGTAAATAGTCAGAAATCATGCTGTGAATGGCCTAAAAGAAAAAAAAAAGGGAGGGATGGGGGGATCTAGCTGCAATTAATTCTCCTCGTTTTTAGACTGGATACTTTGCTTTCTTAGAGCAGTACTTCATCCCTTCTAAAACCACTGCAGTTCTCATTATCTGTAGAACATGTCTTCTAGTCACTATTTCTCATACACATTTTGCAGATTTCAAAAAAAAAAAAAGAAACTTATCAGCTTGGTTAGCCATACTTAAAACTCTTTATTCTCTTATAAATTATATCAGAAAAATAACTGGTTTGGAATTGTTTTATTTGTCTGGAGAAATGCAGTTGGTTGCCAAATACTTGTGTTTTAGATATTTTAAAATAATGCTTTACTTCGTGATTTTGGTACTAAATTAAATCTAAAAGCATAACTGTATACTGTATTTACTGATGTGCTCTCTTGTAATAATCAGGGAAAGCCTACATGGAGCAGCTGACGGAAATGACAAGACTGATTTTTAAACTCTCAGAAGTAGAAAACATTCTTTTAAAGGCTAATGTTGGACAGTCAGTTTTCAAGCAAGACCCAAAAAATGCTCTTGTCCAGTTCATTAAGGTACTGTACATCTATCCCGTGTTCGTTTCATAGGACAATTTCAGTGAAAAGAGACTATTTATCAGATTTAGAGTGCTGAAAAAGAAATTACTCACAAAATTCTAATGAGAGACTGATTTATATTTATTTCAATGTTTTTGTTTTCTCAGGCTGTTGGTAGAACTTACAGTGGTCTTCAGACGCTCCCTGAGAAATCTGCCATGGTAGCAAAGACTCTGGAGTATTTGGGTGATGTGTTAAAGTATGTAAAACCCTATCTGAAGGCGAAAGGACCTCCAGAAGGTCTGCAGCTTACATACTGGATCATAGGTAACTATTTTACACCTCTTATCTTTTAGGAAATAGTTTTAAAGAATCAGTAAAATAAATTTATAATACTTCTTTCCCCTCTATACTATCCAGATATATATTTGCTCTATACTCTTTAATGTTCGAAAAAAGAAAGTCACCAAGATGCTACAGTTAGATTTTTTTTTCCAGATTTTCTCTAGATCCTGATGTCTAACCTCCTTGTGGTTTTTGTTTATTGGGGGGGGGGGTTATTACCCCTGCAAATCAGTATTTTCAAAAGGAAGATGTTTTTGCATCTTTCATTACTGAACACCACCTGTTTTACCTAAACAAACTCAGAAACAGTGACAAGAGCTGGTTTCTGGCCCTTTAGCTGTAGTGAAGATTGTCATAAGTCATAGCAGTTCCTGAAGTTACAGCAATTTATACCCACAGTAGATCTGCTCTTCCCAGAGAGGGTCATGAAATCTTTTTGTATGAGGTCTCGTATTGTTTCCTTCCTCTGCCCACTCATTTTAAACAGAAGTGATGAGCTCTGAGTTGTTCCTGTAGAACATAAAAGTAGGTATACACCCTTCTGAAAGAATTCCAAGTTTTGAGCCATGTAGATTGAGACAACTTGCAGCTTTGGTGTTAGGTATCCATGCTGTGGGGTATAGATAGAAAGAAAATAAGAAAACACTTATTTGAATGGGCTTTTTCAATAATTTTATAGTTAAGGTAGAAGTGGAAGTGCAGCCAAGGAGTCATAGAATTCAGCAAACTGTAGGCAGATTGTTAGCAGCAGTGTGGAGGGGTAAGTTAGAGTTTAAAACTGGTTTTAGGGAGTTCAGGAAAAGGTTTTTCACCCAGAGGGGGATTGGGCACTGGAACAGGCTCCCAGGGAAGTGGTCACAGTACCAGCCTGACAGAGTTCAAAAAGTGTTTGGACAACGCTCTTACAGCACATGGTGTGACTTTTGGTGGGTGTCCTGTGCAGGCTGGGAGTTGGACTTGGTGATCCTTGTGGGTCCCTTTCAGCTGAGGATATTCTGTGATAAGCAGTATTTTGACAGGCTACATGGTATGTAATGGAGTCATTATGTTAGTGGCCAAATTGGCTTAGGTATGTACTTCACTTCTTTTTTGGAACTGCTTCTCTGACATGCACTCTGTACCTTACTAAAATGCAATTCTGATATTTGTTCATTAAGTGTGGAAGCACTGATAGGGTGGAAAAAGAAGAGTGCTTTAATTATCAATGAAGGTACCAGTCTGACCCACTTATCTTCAAAAAACAGAGTAAACTTTATGTATCTTAAAACAGAGATAATGATTTACATGCACACATGTACACACAGTTTACATCATGATTCTAAGGAGCACAGGGAAAGCATGACCAAGATGCAGAAGGTGCATCAAATGTACTGGAATTACAGTTTTGTAAAATACTTAATTTTTATATTGTGAGATCAGCATACTTTGATACACAAGATGTATATAAAATCAAATATTTTTTGATACTCAGATGGGGGTTGGAGCCTTGGAAAGTAATTTTAGATTGGTATTTTCCTTTTTAGATGGGTATTGTCCTTTTTGTTCTTTGCAGTAGGAAACGATTAATCTTCAATCATGCTGTTGTGTGCTAGAAAATGTCCTTTCTTTTTATTTAAGAAAACATAAAGAAGGTTTAAAAGAAAAAAAAATATTCAAGTGTATTCCAATCACTGCTTCACATTCTGTGGGCTTGTTAAATTATAAGGACAAAGCACAAAACTTAACAAATCTAAACAGCTCCTGTCTGTAGTCAGATTGTGTCTTGTACTGTCCCATACATCACGGCAGTGATAATAGAAGGAGTACTTTCAGCTGGAATGACCATGTTTCTTTCAAAGCAGGAAGCTTAGACAACATTATTAGAAGTATTGTTAGGTGATCGTTCTCTTTCTCTATGATTGATCATTGTGTTTTCTTTCACTCCACAAGATTAATGTTGTTTTGTGTTGTTTTTAGAGATGATAATGAATGACTTTTATAGATTAATAATATCTTGTAACAGCCTACTTTTGATTTTCCATTATTTTCAAAGTCTTAAACATGTTTCCTTGGGATATTCCTGTATTTTCAACCCAGAAAACTTCTTCTGGCCTCTAATCAAATGTAAAGTTGAAAATATCTACATACAAATCTTGTTTTATTTAATGTGTGTTTTGAGTATTAACACTTCTAAGTATGGAGTTAGTTTTTCAAGAAAAATTACACCTCGCCTGCAATAAAGATGTTTTTCAAACTTGGGGTATTTACACATCAACACCTTTTTACCTTTTTTTTTTTGAAAGTCAAAAGAACAATCTTAAAACTGGCTCAAAGCTGAGCAAGTGATACATTATTGTGCTGAAAACAAGAAAGATGTTCTCTGAGGCTCTCAGTTTGTGAACTGACAGCCCACAAAGACCTGGCAAGACTTAATGGAGTTGGCTGCCCCTCGTTCTTCTTAATCTGCTGAAATTAAATGCAATTTGAAGGATATTTAATGTTTCCTAACATTAAATTGCTGTGTGAGTAGTTGCTGATGTGGTGTTGCCACAGTTGTGTTAGACAAATGTAAAGGGAAGGCAAAGGCAGCATTTCTGTGCAAAAGGGATGAATGCACACAGCAAGGGAAATGTTCAAGTGCACGTGTGCTGATTGCAGTAGGGTTATGGATCAAATTTAATTAAGTTTTCTGCAGGGATATAAGAGACTCATCCTATCTTTAGCATTGCTGTACTTTTCCTAAAGCATCTTCACTTGCCTAAAAACTTCTAACTGTAATGTGTTGAATGATATAGTATTTTATTTTGATGAACTGTAAATGGATTTTTTAGTTGTTTTGACTGGGATTTTTTAAGGGGATGCCATGGAATGAGTACATAGGAATGAGACAATTCAGTTGGTTTTGCCGCTCCCAGATTATCTAATTTAACATAATTGCTTCTTAAGGCTTTCTTAATTTTTTTTCTTAACTGTAAATTGGTTTGGGATGTTTTTGAATTTTTTTCAACAGGATGTCTGGTAAAGTTCTGTGCACCGATTCTGGCTACTTCCAAGGCACAGCAACTCTTGTTTCGCATTGTGGATTGCTTACTGCTGCCACACTCTGTGCTCCAGCAGGACAAGGAGCTGCCTGTGGCTTTGCTGTCTGCCATTCAGGAAAGCTTGCCTCTTTATCTCCAGGTAAATATCTCAACTCTATTATCAGCACACAAATGAATCTTCAGGAAAAGATTAATATTGCAGAGGATGTTTTCTCTTTCCCTGGTCAGAACAAGCATTGACTGAATTTACTGAAGCAGTAAGAGAAGTTTTTTTCTTCTTATAGAAGTGAAAGGAAAATTACCACCCATTTGGCTTTCCTCATTGCAGGCAGCTGTGCTGTAGTACACTCCAGAGCTTCTGGTCTCATCACTGCACATGGAAAAGCTTTAGCCAACCTGCTGGTTACACTGGTGTCCAATGTGAGAGATTTCTCAAACAGTGCATCAAGTAATCTTAATATGTAGTGAGAAAATTGTTAGGATGACAGAGCAAACAAATATTTTACATCATCCTTGACTCGGCTAACTGTGGATAGTTACAATGAAATACCCCTTTTTTTGTTGCTCTTAAAAACAAAAGAAAATCCTTGGTGTATTATGCCACTGGTTTGTCTTAATACTTGGAGAATATGTTTTGCTAAATCAAGTTCCTGCTGCTTATGATTGCATAACTAAAGCCTTCTTCCCTATTATTTGTCCTACTCTTCTCTCAGTTACCTGTCACTCCCGAAACTCTGTAAGGCTTGTTGATGCTGTAGAAAGAGACTAATTTCTGCTGGTGAGAAAGAGAAAATACTGTGTTTTGAAAATAAATAAGTTGACATGTTTTCCTTGTAAATCTTTTTGTCTATTTTGCTTACCATTTTCCCTTCTCCCTTAGTCTTCATTTTGATTGCAATCTTAGCTCACTACTTTGCAAGATTGTATTGTGAAACAATGCAGTGGTAACATTGTAAATGTAACTTGAATTTATTGGTTTCAAAAGCAGTTCATTGTGATTGAAGGCATGTCATATGGAAGTGAATATGGTTATGCAATGCTCTGCACAGTATGTTTTGCTTTATTGCTCTGTAGGTATTTTCAGAAGCTGTGTACACGTAGGGCCATCTGGACAATGGTATTAGCATGGACTGTGAGTGTCTGTTTGCTAATTTGGTATTTCAGTTGTAGAGCCAGTTTCTCTGGAGCCAGCACAGACAGATGTAGTCTTCAGATGAAACCACTTGAGTTGGTTTTGAAGTCTTGAGTGTTGTGTACCCTTGTTTCCTGTTTTATTTGCCAGATTCTGACTTCCAGACCTCACTTTTGTACTCTTCATCAGTCTGTTGCATTTTCCATGTGCTTTTCAGCTACGCTAGATTGATCTTGTGTGACCAAATATTTTATTTTAGACAAACACTGCTTATAGAGAACAAGTAATTCTTTAATTTGATAAACACTTTTGAGGAGGAAAGAGGACAATTCGTGAATTATTTTTCCTGTTTAAATATGACACTTTTGTATTTTATTAATTTTCGTTTGTATTTACAAGGTTCCAATATTTTTAAGTGTTTCAAAATGCTTCATTTATTCAAAAATACTTCCTTCTCTTTTATGTGGAAAAGTGGGAAAATTCCAATTTAGAATCAACTCAAAACAAAAATATTTCAAGATCAGTTTAAAAACAACAACAAAAAAATAACTCTTCTGAGATCATTTGAGATTGAATCGATTCTAGGCACTCTCTGAAATCTCAGGTTATTGTTTCACAGTTGGCTTAAAGCTACATTCATTCCCTTTCACCACCACACATTCTCATTTAATTTGCTTTAATGATTCTGTGAATAGCAATTTGTGACTTGAATCAAATAGTAACTAGCCTCACAAAACAAACAAAACCCAAAAACCCAAATGAGCATATCAGATAAGTGATAAAACAGTGTATGTGGAAGGGAAGATGGAGAAACAGAATTCTTTGGGAATAACCTCACCTTGACTAACCTAAACTGCAGGTGAAATGTGTGACGAGGCCCCTCTTGGGTACCTGCCCTGTGCCTGGTGTTCATTTGTGGAGGTAGAGCACTGGTATTTTAGTGCAGGAGCCTTAATTCACCCTAATGTTAGACAAGCATTGTTCTGTAGATCTGTCCCTGTTAATACTCCAGCTTACAACTTAATCCTTTCACCGTTACATGAAAATAAAGAAACAGGAATTTGGAGACCATGCAAAGCATCTTCTTATACATGCAAATTCTTTATTCGTAGTCAAAGTATAAAAGCCCTTGAGTGGAATTTCTACACAACAGCCTTTCCTTTTTTATTTTTTTTTCTTTCGTCTTCTAAAAAGTTCAGGCTCCATCGTTTTTTCTCCATCTTTTTTTCTTCAGTTCCTACAGTGTAGGCTTCTCCTGCTTTGCTCAAAAAGACTGCTTCAGATCTCAGAAAACATTTTAGTTTTGCTAGCAATAACCTGAAAAAACTTCCCTCTTTCCAGAGTTTTTAACAGCTAATCTTAATGTGGTTTACTTGATCCTATTTTTGGGTTTTAAAGGGATTTGAAGTGAGTCCTAGTAGCAGTTTATTTTACATATCCACTGATGCAACAATTTTATGAAATTCTATAGAATTCCTCAATATTTTCATCTTTTAGGACAACATACAAAGCTCCTTCTCTTCACACAATGTAGTTTATTACTACACAATTCATCAGAACTAATGACTGTATTTCACTGTCCTTCACCACCCCAGACCTACAAATTTATTTGTTTAATTTTACACAAGCACACATAATTGTCAAAGACACTAATTAAGACTGGATGTTGCATTTCTCTCTCCTCAGTTCAGACTGACTGTGTTTACTTGTTATGTTTGTGCTTATACAGAACTTTGGGCTATACCCCTGCCTTCTGACAGTTTTTGGGCAGCTGGTCTGGTCTCTACAGGGAGCTTATCAAGATTTTTTTTCAAACTCAGTCACTGATGCTGCCTTGTTAAAATAGCTTAGATCTAGCAACTTTTAAACTATTTTTTTTGGTTTTTTACCTTGCCTAAAGGGTTACTGTCTGGGTACTATTTCTTTCACTGCACATCTCTTTTGATAATACTTGATGACCTAAGAAAGATTTTTATTGAGATATAAAAATTGCTCTCAGAATTGTTTGAATGACTGACTTTGGAAAGTAAAGCACGAAGAATGTGAATGAACAGCCATTTTACAATTGTATGGGACTGTTCCTAATTATGAGATAGTGAGTTATGTAAAATTTAAACATAGGTATTTCACTACTACAAAAAGAAGTTGAGTTGATTTGTGTGGTAGTGGATTGCTAAAATCTACCATAGGAAGTTTCAGACCAGTATTGCTCTTGATGGATTTCTTGGAGGATGATTTGGAGGAATTTTAGAACACATTTACCAGAAATATGGGAAAGAACTGAAGCAGTGTAAGAAACTTGTTTTGGAGAAGAAATATTAGTTTAAATATATCTTGCAGAATACAGTGTGGGTGCATGGTATAAGCACTGTATACATGATGACAGGGAAGGTAAGATACCCTGCTTGATTTATCAGTGTTAATCCTGTCCAAATACAGAAGATTTGTTGATATCTGTCTAAATACTGAGAACAGCAGAAGAGCTTCATTCTGAGTAGTGCTTGGCCCATACACTTCCCAGTGATTTTAATGGCTCTGTGCAGGCTCAGCATTTGTCAGAGATCAGACCTTAAAAGCCCTCCCATGAGCTACATCTGTGGTCTGATATTTGAGCAAGTTTATTAGTACATTTTGTGAATTATAATATGTGTTTAATAGGAATTGTACAACATTAATTGGTGGACAGCAGATTTATTCCAACAGCGGGACTTAGAGTGTAAGTCATCATTAGGTAGCTTGGCATTTCTGCAGTGAATAGTTCCAGTAATCCACACTAATCGGTTCTTTGCTCTCCACAGGTGATTTACAGATATACAGATAAATCAGAAGAGGCAGCTCTGGCCACAAAAGGTTCCTGCAGTGAACGCACACAGGAATCCGTTGCCTTTCTGCTGAAATGAAGAGCAGATGATGTCATGCTTCTCTGCTCCCCTTAAAATGTCCTTTTTTTTTTTTTTTTTTTTTCTTTAATCTTAACCTCAGAAGATGGCTGAAGAGCATAGTTAAGGAAAAGAAAGCAACTCTATCAACCCTTTAAAGTCCATCTGCTTTGTAGGGATTGTCCTGGGGGTCTGATGTGATTGATTTCAAATCTCTGGTCCAGAATTGCAGTCCAGTTGCACGTGTGTTTTTTTTCTCTCATTTGAATGGTAGCTTCCTTCATCTCGCTTAATTACTGGTGGGATTTAAAAGAAGAAATTTCTGTGTGATTACCTTTCAATCACATCCTTGGCCAGCACTGCCTAGGATGTTTTGCCATTGTAGCTGGAGATTTGTACCTACTGTGCGATGTTGGTAATTCATGCCTTGTGCCACTTGGGATATGGTGTTGTCAGACCTTGTGCAGGGCTGTTGCTCTCTGCACTTTGTAAAGGAAAAGGAGGAGTCCAAAACAAAGAACACAGTGTTGACCTGAAGTCAGTAGGCCTTTTTGTCCAAGCGAGAAATCCACGTTCTTTTCTAATTATTTTGGGATGCAGTTTCCAAATCAATTTATTTCAACCCAAAAAATGAAAATGCTTTTATGAAGGATCAGGCTAGGTTTTTTGGTTCACTTTGGAATGAAATTATTAGACCTGCAAAAATTAGTCAGCATTCCCTCAGATATCTAAATTCTAATATTCTTTTCTTTTTATTGCAGCCATTTAATAAGTTTAGGATCATTCTTAAAAACAATAACTATTACTAGTTAATAACTGATGTCTTCTTGATACTGTGTATCATTTGTTGATCCTCAGTTGGAAGAACTGTCTCATTTTAGCAACTGTCATTGTTAGTTCTTCAGAGGTGCTGCATTCTTCATGTATTCCTGCAGGTATCCTCTGTAAGGTTGTGATGTTCTTTGTGTCCCTTTTATCCAATAAATGAATACACTTTGTCATAGATGCCTGGGTTCATTTAGTGTTAAAACAGTCTAGAGTCTTAAGAGTGCCAGTTCAGATATGGAATATATTCTGTCTTTTTGTATGACCTTTACTACAGAAAGCACAGGCAACTCTTCTTTATGCCTGCTGCAATATCTTACTGAAAACATCAAACACTTAAGTTTACACACTAAATAGTCTGTCATCTCTAACAGTCTCTGAGTCTGCTCCTTGCCAAGAAGTAGCAGACTTCTTTTTTTAAGAATTCTGATACAGCAGCAGCTTTTCCCTACAATAATCTACTATATGTACACAAAAGGAGGAGAAAATCTGAAGTTTTACTCAAAGCCTCAGTTCAGAAAGTGTGTTTTTTATCATTGAGACTTGCCAGAATTATCAAGGAGCCCCAGAAGTATGTGAGGTGAAACCCTTAACCCAAATTTGCATTCAAGAGAGCCACCAACAGAAAGTCTTCAGGCACCTCATTTCTTGAAATCTCATGTTTCCTCTATTTGTTGACTGTGGAACCAAAAGTGGGAACTCAACATTCAGTGGGACCCTCAGCTACGCCTCAGCCTGCTTTTTTTTTTCCCTGAATGTTCTGTCACATTCACACAGACAGGTATAGATGAAAATGATTTTGGGGAGGGACTTCTATACAAAAAGCAACAGAGATACACTTTTTCCATAGCTGGGGAACAAAAGCAGCTTGACTTGATCTGTTCATTCCTATATTAGGGGCATTAGTTTACCTCAGCAACCATAAATATTCAGACAGATACTCCTCCTACCAAAACTAGAGTCTGGATTGCAGTGCTAATGGAAATTTGAAGTACTGTTGAAATTGCTGTCTAGGGAGCTCTGTGCTTGACCTTGTTTTACACCATTATTCTTGTTGGACAAAACTATTGTGAAAACTGAGTTCTCAAGAGGCTTCTGTTTGTGCTGCTGACTGTGACCCTTGAGATAGGAGATCACGGGACCTTTTTATTTTTTTTTCTTAGTGATTTGTTCTTCTTGCTCTCAGTAATCAGAGGAGGGGGAAGGAAACAAGACCTTAACTTTCTCTTATGGGAACCCATTCCAGTAAGAATACTACTCTTTTTTTCAGGGATGGACCATATATATGTTCTATAACTACAGGTAGAGTTCAGATAAGCACTTTCTGGGCAAGTACTTTCATTATAGATTTTTCTCTCGATCAATATAGCTTATATTGGATAAATCACAGCAGGTTTAGCCTTATCTTAAACAGTGTTTGAAACCTCCTCTAAATTCCTTATAAATGGTGCCTAATTTACCCTAATTTGTTCATACTATGAGTAAATCTTTCTTGTTGGAGCTCAAGTCTAAGTGCTCATTTTTCTGCTATATCATTTATACAGAAATTTCACACGGTCCTTTACAAGCAGATGAGGTATTTATTCTTTCTGTCCCATCTTAAATCTTACCTGATTAACATACTTCGTTAGACCATGTACAGGATTGAAAACAGAAATGAAAAGCTTTTGGGCACAGAAGCTTTCTCAGTTCTGAAATGCCACAGTTTTATTTTGAATTTGAAGGGGAACTTGCATGTCCCAAAGCTTGTCTTCCAATATATTAGTCTACTGAAAGATTTTTCTCTCCTTTTTAAGCCTTGCCTGCCTCTGTCTTCATTTGTAGATCATCATATCTGCAGCAAATCAGTGATGCTTATTTGTCAGGCATAGTTACTCCGTGTGCAGCAGTTTACACAGCATGTAGTGAGTGTTTAGCATACAGTTGTTAAAGATTTATTCAACTGTATTGGTAAAAATTTATTTAATTCCTCACTTTCTAAAATTTTCTCCTACAGGGCCTGTCCTTCATATGTTGTCAGTCCCAGACACAGGGTGCCTATTTAAATCAACTCCTTGGGAGCATTATTCGCCATTATTTTGGACGGTTCCTCCCTTCCTCCCCGACTGCGCCCGGTGCTGGGCAGCATCCCCTGCTCACTGCTTTAGGCAGCTCCATCACAGCCCCTCAGCTGCTCCGTCTCCGCAAAACCACTTTGCATGTCATAAGGTAAGGACCAGTGGGATATATAACATCACTTACTCAGGTTTCAGATTCAGATTTCACAAACAGCTCATGAGCTCAGGCTTCTGCTTTCCTCTCAGCTGATGGTGGCTCTTGGAAGAGCCTGGGAGTTGCTGGGCAGGGAGCAAAGGAAGGAGAGTGTTTAAATATCAGAAGTGAAAAATGGGAAAGATTTGTGAGAGAGCATTTAAGGATAAAAGTCCTAGGCCACAACAAAATATATTGCAGGAGGTCACATGAGAAGCAAGTCCTTTTCTAGAAAGATTATGCTCCAATAGACATCATCACACATGTGTCTCAGGCTGTATTTAGGGGCATGGAGTTGCAGTGCTTAGAGCTGCCACAGTTACCTGTGCATGGGGGGCCTTGTTGCTCTCTAAGTGTTAGGGCATACACGGGTGTGCCAGTTGCCCAGGGCACATGGAAAACTGGGGGTGTGGGAAGAGGAAGACAGGCAGGGTGACAGTGTTTGTTCACTGCACTGTCACCACTTGCATGATGTCAACAGCAGCTACAAATCTCTGTTCCTGCTGCTGAAAGGCTGGTACTTCGTTTTATGTACTGCAGAATAGTGAACAATCTGTACTTTTTTCCTTGTTGGGAAAGGATTTAAACCCCCTCAAATACAGGCCTATATCCACAGTAATTGGATCTTTATTTGTTAAAGAGTGAGTATACATGTTGATCAGAAAAAGAATGTCAGTGCTGATCTTGGGTAAATATGATAGGCAATCCTGAAAGTAAAGCCTGTATTATCACATATTAAGGGAGTCAATTAAGATTTCACAATCTTAGTTCTGACATGTTTTTGGATACCCAAATTTGGCATCTTATTAAAGTTATTTTTGAATGTGTGCATGCATGTGTGAACATGGGGATTGAGAGTGGAAGGTTCTGAAGGTGTAATGGCAATTGGTGATTTTTAAGATGTGAAACATTCCTTAGTGGTCTGGGAAGAATATGTTAGAACTGAGCAGCACTCTGGCTTGCAAAGTGCTGGGTGGTCATGAGGCAGTCACAGGGTCTGTACACAAATAGGTGCAGTTTGTTTGCCTCTTGGCCGTATGAAAGCAGTGAATGTATTGCTGCTGCAGAGAAGAAAGAGAACCACACCATCAGGATTGTATTATCCGGCTCAGAGAGCTGTTGTAGTGGAAGAACACACCAAAAAAAAAATTGTGGGAAATTTTCAGAGTCATTAATGAGACAGAAGTTTTCAGAGTTGCTAATATTAAATAAGACAGACCACATGATACAAGAACTGTGGGTGTCACAGCTTTCATTTGCCAAGGCACACCAGTGCTCTGAAGGTGCAATGAAGTACACAACTCTGAAAGTCACATTTCATTTGGAAGTTGTAGAAGCACTCTTTACTGAATTTTTAATAAGGATGCTGGTTTTTAATTGATGCATTACTCAGCCAACATATGTGCCTTGTTTGAGTAGATAATAGTACCTAATATTAAATATCTTAAAATGTTTTTTTGAAGGTTCTGGGAGTGCTCTTGCTGACTGATGAATAAATGCTGTGTTCTCTTTCACCGGCAAAACTTACTGTCTTCAGATTCCATTAATTTGTGGTGCCAAACCAACAGTAATTCATATTCTTGTAGTCTTTTGTGGAAAATGAACAAATCAAGATGTTCAACTCCATGTGTTATGTTAAAATTTGCTCTTGTTGCAGATTGACAGGTCACCTTTTATCTTTGTGCCAGATTTTATATTGGAGATGTTTGTGTTAATTCTAACAGAACAAACTCAGTCATTGGCTGTCCTGTTCCAACATACTGTTGACAAAAACCAAATAAAAGTACCAGTGTAACAGCAGAGCTGTTACCACAAGTATGATTGTGAGTTTGCAAAAGCACATAAAGCTAAATAATGTAATAACTAATAATGTAATAATTAAATAACAGCTGTATTATGCATGTTGGTTTAGGATTTTAGAATCTTGATTCCTTCATAAATTCAATTATATTATTATATATATTATAAAAGCTTATTATATATATTATTAAGCTTATATTATTATAAGCTACCTTTGTATTGAGCTTTTAATAGTCACACTTGGATTTTTAACTGTAATTATGATGGTTCTTATTTCTCACTCCTCTCTGAACAGAAGAGTCAGAAGGTATCACTGTCTGACAAACTGGGAGTCATTGCTACGACTAAGATAAATAGAAGCCATTATTTAAGCCTAGATAAAGATAGAAATCTATGTAATAGGCCTCCTGCTGAAATATCACAGTTATTTTAAGGTATATGGTGCTTGCATTGCATAGAAAAAAACCTCAAATCGTAGACTTTGTTCTGGCTTGCTTTGTCTTCCCAGGGAAAACTACCTGCAGTTCAAAGGGCATGCTCCACCTCCTCGCTTGGCCTCTGTTCTTGCTTTCATTCTTGAAGTACTTCAGAGAACCCAGAGCACTGAACTGTGTGACATAGACTTGGTTCTCCCAGCCGTGTTGAAGTGCTTGGTACTGGTTAACGAGCTGCAAGGTGAGCTGTTTGTTTGCTTTAAGTACATTTCTCCACACCTGCAAGATTTCTGCACTGCTGAGCATCTTTCATACCAGTATTTAAGACTGTTAGATGAGGTGAATAAAACAATCTGGCCAGCTAAACTGGATGAGGCTTTTTTTTTTCATTAACTGTTCTGGGACTTCTGCCTCTCAGGCAGAGAAGTCCTGCCTCATTTAACTCTCTAATAAACTAATCAACTTCTCAGGAATCTGAAGGCATTTCCTTTTTCCCCATCCTTCCCATATAATCTCCTCCATTAGCAATTGTGGCAGTTTTCTTCCACCTAAAGTTTTGAGACCAAATAAGACTAGTGTATGTTCTCCCCATAGAGGCATTATAAATGGATTGAAAGTAGCATGTTGCTCTCTGAAGGTATCTTTGAGTCTTCTTTCTTCTTTAAGAATGAAGCATTCTTTTCACTCCACCATTTTATAACGAATGTACCTGAGCTCAAACTTTCCATTTCTTGCTGCTAGCGAGGCATTAAGCAAAATTTGGATTCACCTCTGACTTCTCCTGGAAATTTTCTCTGATAAAGTACTGTTTGATTCTGGTCTATAATAGTTTCAGGGATGAGATATGCTTAGGAAATTGGCTCAGTCATCACTAATTTTCTTCCCCCTTTTGCCATGACAGCTATATCTGCTAAAAGCTGAGTACCCACCTTGCACTGTTCTGGGCAGTGAGCTGGAAGTCCTGTGCTGCTGTAGCCACCAGCTCCCTGCCTGCCTGGACAGGGCTCTGCCACACCCTTCTAGAAAAGTCCTTACAGCCCAGTTCCACCTTTTTAAAGGAAGAGCTGTATCTTGCAACTTGGGTATTTATTTGGAAGTAAGGATTGAGAAAATAGTGGGGAATGTTGTTGGGTTTTTTCCCTTAAAAAAAGAGTGAGGGTGCATTTCAGAACAATCTCCACCACTGAAAGTACAGAACAGATCCGCATAGCTTTGAGCAGAATATAAGGCTGTGATGACCTTTTGTTTGAATCAAATAGGAATGCTTAAAGAATATAAACAGAACTTACATTTAAATAAAACCTCTATTTCCTCTAAATGTATATCTATTGGCTTTAACTTTAAAAAACCGTAGTGTATTTAAAAATCTGTTTAAAGGATAATGGTGGTGAAAAGAAGACTTTTGCATAAACCCATGACTCATTCTGTTCTTTATAGCCAATCTAACTAAGTGCTCCCACAATCATTTCACTTGCATCAAAGAAAGATGAAACCTTTTTTTTTTCTCATTTAAACATTTTTGTCTTCATGAAAGACATTCTCCAGATGGTCAGTTCAAGAGCTCTGTGTGAATCTTGTGATTTTTCTTTTGCAGTTAAAAAAATATCTACAGACATTGTACAGTACATGGTAGAAGGCTGCCAAGCAGGGTCAGGAGGAGAACATGCCACCCAGCTGACTTCTGTATTTAGGTAACCAGAAAATATGCCAACTGGCAGCAAAGCTGCTGCAAGCCAATTGACAGCAAACATGTTTTTTTAAAATAACTAATTATCCTAACATGCTGCATTGTTGCTTGTTTATGGTATTTTCATAATGGTACTTTTGGCACTGGATTTGAACACAGCTTTGCCAAAAAGCCAGAGCAGAAAAATAGAATTGAGAGGCATACCTGCTTCCTCATGGATGAGGTACTGTTTTGAGAGGCATATAGTAGGGACGTGTGTTGCTCCTGCGATGGGAAAAACTCCTTGGGAATGCTGATGGTGCTGTGAAAGATTTGTGTGCCTAATTTGAAGTGCAGCTAATATTCATATAACAAGCTTAGGGTTTTTTTTATTTGATTTTGTGACAATAATAGATTATTATAATGTAAATTATCCTTATTTCATAGCTCTGCAAAATGAATCCTGTATCTTGCATGGATACAGTTGATGAGCTGCATGACCTGGCACTCAAAGACATTCTGCAAACCTTAAGCACTGCTGCTGTACTGGGCTAGGTCTAGGTGAAAGCCTTGAGAGAGACTCACTTAAAAAAGAATGGGTATTTGTGGGAATGCCAGTCTGTATGTGATACATCACTTGCATGGGATGTGTCACCCCTAGGATGCTAATTTTGATTTGAATGTAATCTCTGAGCCTTAAAGTCCTCCAATCCTCAGGACGGCAAATGGATGTGCTTCCATCTAATGGTCTGCCCTGTTTAAGATCCAGGGGAGCTTTATATGAAATGCCAACATTGTTTCTGCAAATTTGAATCTAAAACTCTCCTTCTGTTAGTCTTTTTATTACAATTATTATTTATTAAATAAGAAATAGATGTTTTAGTTCTGCATTCATACACATTACGAAGTAAAGCGCTCTGGAACAAGGCAGTTCTGGTGAAACAGCAGCAGAATCTGCCAAATTACTTGAAAATAAATGTGTGGAATTTTTAGCATTAGGTTTCAAAACCATGGCTTTGTTTAGAGAAAGTATTCCAGGTAGAGTATTCCAGTGTAACAATATGAAAATTGCTATGCAGCCAGATTGTTTGTTCTGATTAGACTCTTCAGTTGTTGTTGGCATGTTCTCTGCATCTAGTTTTGACCCTGCATTAAATGCCCCTGTGTCCCCCTCAGGCAGTTTATCCAGGACTACACTGCTGTCTATGATCACCGGGTTTTCAGCATACTGGAAACAGTGTCAGTCTTGGATCAGACTTTAGTTACCAGCCTGATTCCCACAATCACACAGTCTCTGAAGGATTCCGAGCACAAACAAGGCCTTGGAAGAAATGCTGCACAGAGGTTTGATTTTCATTTAATATTGTTTTTGACAATGAATAGTAGAGGTTTATTCTGTTGAAAGAAAGCAGTGTTAAGACAGGCAGCACAGACACTCAAAAATGAATGATTTGTAAGTGTTTTCAGCCAGAAATCTCCCTTAACTCAAGCCTTTCATGGTTTTAAGCCATCTATATTTGCTAAATATTTTCAGAGGTGTTTTAATACTAGAGTCCACAGACCAGAGTAGAATTTATGTGAAGCCAGGTTGTTTCTACAATGTATGTTGCAAAACAGAATTAAGAATTCCTTACCCAAAGAATTTTCCTGTTAGTTCCTGTTTTAGAGGACTGTATGGGTCATATGTGAAATTATAGTATAATCAAGTATGGTCTAAGATGCTTGGAAAATAAATACCCCCCAGCTTAATATCAAGAGCTCTCTCATAATCTAAACTCAGAAGAATTGTGGGTGTCCAGGAAAGGCTGGCTCTGATAGGCACAGCAGGCTCACACTTCCTCCGTTTGCTCCCCAAAAACCCAAAACAGAAATATTTGACACGTGAATCCATCTGGTCTTAGGAGAAACAGGAGGGGAGCAGCTCTTCAGGGATGATGGTATCTGGGTGCAGATGCAGCACTGACCTTTCAGCATCTATGCAAGTACTGTTACAAAACTCCAGGAAGCTCTGCCTCGTGTGGAGCTTCTCCTGTATAGTGCTGCTAACTGGAAGGCTGCCCATGACTCTCCTGTGGTCTGGGCAAGGAACTGGCCCCAGTGTTTGCACTGCTGCACATCCTGGGACTACTCAAAGGGGAGGATCCTCTCATGCCTCATACTGGGGAAGTCTTAAGCTGTGTGTTGGCAGGGCCTGGGCTATAAAAAGTCCAAAAGACAGAGTTGTACAAGAATAATTCTTGAGATACTGAAGGGCACTCACAGGGTATTCATCTTCCATTTAATGAAAAATGTATTTAATTAATTTGTAATTATATTACTCACTTTTTACTACCAACACTGTTCACTACCAACAACTGCATTTGCTTTTATTTAAGAGAATTTGCCCAGATCAGCCTGATGTACCATTATATGCAGGATTTCCACACATGACCTGCTTTTCATCCTTTGATAATGTGTTTCATAGCTAAAAATTTTGCTTGCTTTTCATTTGTTAAATATTGTTAATATGGTAACATTCATCCCATTATCTACAAAATGCTGAAAGCATGCAGGTTGTTCGGGCTTCCTGAAATACATGCTTGGAGATTACTGAAGAGCTACATTTCCTTTATCCTCATCACTTAAACCACATATATTAGCTAATCTGTTATTGATGTTTTCTATTAGTAATTTGTATTTAGAATGTGCTCCATTACCCAGCAGCCTGAGGTGATCCATAAACATTTTATTGTAAGAACACTAATTTTCTCTCTTCAAGAACACCTGATTTTCTCTCTTCAGTCCCAGACTCTAAATAACATGATATTAACATATTCAGTGCAATTACTGTGGACATTAAAGTGCAAATCCATATCTATAAAAGAAGTAAGGTTCAGAAGTTGCATTAAATGCAACTTCTAGTGGTGATGTCCAGTGTTGTAATTTCAAGGAACTAGTAAGAAAACTGCAGTTTTGTTTGCTCAAGGTAGTATTTCATAATAGATAAAAATAGATAATTAGAAAAGACCTAAATGTCAGAGGCAGTGCTTTAACAATAATTACATTGTCTGGGTTGGAGAGTATTAGAATGAACTTAAGGTGAAAAGTCTCATCAACACATATGCACTCTTCTGGAAAATCCACTTGAGTGACAGTTCCCTTCTGAATTCCAGGTTTATTTTAAAACAGTCATTGTCCTTGGTTGAGGATGGTGGTCTGAATCTGGTTCAGTGCTTGGGCTGCACCCAAGTGCGAGAGGCTCACATCACTGTGCTGTGGTGAGAGTCACAGGGATTGCTTAGGCAGAAATGAGAGAGCAAACATCATCAAGTCTGAATGCTAATATAATCTAGGCCTTGGAAACTCCATGTTTTTAAGTAAGGAACTTGTATTTCACAGCAGTTTACTAAACAAGTAGGCTTCTAAGCAGCTCCACTACACTTCTAGCCGTAAACAGTGCAGTCCCTATTCTTCCTCTGATCTGGCCATGCTAAAGAGTCACAGCAAAAAAGCAGTTGAATAGGTGGGGGGAAGTTAAAATGTTTTAATATCTCAATATCTAAACAATGTGTTTGGGAATTACACACTTTTACTCCTAGGATGTGTGAGATTATTAAAGTAACATGTTACATGTTTTGGTTTTTTTCTCCCAACAGAGAAGCCTATAAGAGACTCTTATCTCACCTTGCAGAGGCTGGACAAAATGAGATACAAAAACTGGAAAATGAGACAGATCAGTAATGTGCTGGTGAATAATCCTTTCTTCTTGGACGTTATGACATTGTTGGTACCTAAAACTACAGACTATGACACACTAGACAAGTTCTTTATCTTTACAATGGAAATACATGTATCAATTTTTGTGGTTGTTTTTTTCCCCAATTTATGTATTAATTTAAAAAAAAACCTTTGGTATTTTATTATTGTCATGCATTTGAAGATTGACTCAATATCCTGATGAATAGCAATAGAAAGACTGAAAGCTAATTTATTACGGATTCAAATATCTGTACGAACAGAGCCTATATTGCAACATACAAGACAGGGTTTCATAGAATTTCACAACTTAGTTCACATTGAATGAGACCTGTCCCTCTTAATAGTCTTCTTTTGAAAAATCTTACTCAGTCTGTTCTTAAGAAAATCATAATTTTGTATTTTCTAATTTATTATTTTAGTAGAATGGGAAAAACGTGTGCTCTCTAGTACTCAACTTGTTGAATGCAGTGCATTCACCAGGGGTTGTGCCAGTGTGATAAAGCTTAAGAGAGAGTATTTTTTTAGTATGTTTATGTTGCACAGAATGTATATAGCTGTCTTTAACTTCCACCTGTATTAAAACATTTCAGTATTTCATATTCCATTGTAAAACCTGTCTGTTTTCTTTGTGGGTAATATAAGAAAAGGCAGGTTTAGATTTCCTGTTCCCTTCGTTTTCAATGCTATGTTCTTAAAATTGATCTATATTTTCCAGGGGTCTCAATGGTCTTTTAATCAGTCATGACATTATTAGTTATCCACTTACACTAGGTGTGAAAGGTGGGAGGGAAAAAGAAGAGAGGACAGACTTCTAATTAAAATACGCATCATTTGATAATAGGCTAGTAATTATTCCTGTTTGCTGGGAAAGTTGGATCTTTCAAATATTTTGCTGTGTTATGGGTCTTTCCAGGGTGGATCTAGCTCTGTAACTTTTTCTACATTTTTTTTTTCCTAAAGTGCTCAGGAAACTTTCATTAATGGCTGTGGTATCCACACTTTTCACTTCCCTCAATAATTTGAAGCTTTCTGAAAATTTCTGAAACTACTTACTGGACTTTGGAGTGGGTTTGCCAGTAATGGCAACACCAGTGAGCAGGCTCTTACTTTTAAAGTTATTCACATTTTAATTTTAAAATGTTAACAGGAAGGAAAAATTATTTTTATGCCTAATAGCTCCACAAAAATCCCTAAAATCTTGTTCAGAGCAGCTTCCCTTTCGTTACAGTAATCTTATCAAGTTGAACTAGATAATCTTCTTGCCTAAATCAGCTATCAGTACTTCAGATAATGCAGTAACTAAAAGCCTCTTTAGGCTACTTAATAGTGCAGAACGTGGAGGTTCTTTTCATTATGAAAGTAACTTATTGAACTTGCATTGTAGCTTCTCGTAAGCTTATGTACCTGGCAGTTTTATTCATCCCAGGAGGATTCTGCTTCTGAAAAGCTTTTTTAAAAAAATTAAAAATACCCCTCTCCAAGAGGGATAGAGATGCCCTTGAAATTTGAGTCCTATCACACAATAGATCCCAGAACAGATGTCTGACGGTAGTATTACTTCCTGAAAGTAAAAGCTATGTTTTTAAAGGATAGAACAAATATTACAATGAAGCATTTAATGATGTGTTTAGTAGGTTATTAAAGACATTTAATACTATCTGTAGTGGTTGGAAGTTTCTGAAAAAGCAACAGGACTTTATGTAAATGCATAGCAGCTCCTGCCTGCCACATGAGAAACTAATTTAAACAGTTTGGAAAATACCATTCTTCTTTGTCACAAAGTTAATGCAAACAGAAACAAGGCATTTTGCATTACAGTCATCAACCAGTGCCTAATGGGGGATCTCATGGGTGGTATGGACATTTGCAGATGTGACTGATAGTTCCAATAATATTAGTGAGAGGAAGACTTGCAGAGTGCTAGTTTATGCTGACCTACCAAGCATACACCAAACAGCAGTCCAAAAGCAGTTAGGAGGAACAAAGAAAATGCTGGTTTTAACTAAAATATAGAAAAAATCTAAAAGCTAAAAAAAAAAATATATCTTATTAGATGCAGTCTGTATAAAGGCTGCTTAAGGCAGTAAACATAATTTAAATTAAACCTTTCTAAATTATTTTATACTGAACAATTTGGTTTAAAAAAGAGTAGATTCAGACTAGATATATGGAAGAATTTTTTTTATTATGAGGATGGTGAAACACTGGGACAGGTTTCTCAGAGAGTTGGTAGACACTGTGTCCCTGGAAACACTGAAGGTCGGGTAAGATGAGGCTCTAAGCAACCTCACTCATTTGAAGATTGCTACTCATTGCAGGGGTGTTTTACTTATAGGATGGCAAGGGTGTCTCCCAGTACGTTTAAAAATACCACTGCTGCATGGATGAACATTTCCTGCAGCTGTAAATTCTGCAACGGATGGTGAAAAGATCCTGAAAATAAACTTGTAGCTAGAGTACCTAATTCAGAGAATTTCATTATTCAAACCCATCTATATAATGAAAAGTTGGTGATATTAAACTGTTTTGAATGTTGTGATGGTTTAACCCCAGCGAGCAGCCAAGCCCCACACAGCTGCTCCCCCACCAGTGGGACTGGGGAGAGAATTGAAAGGGTAAAAGGTAGGAAACTCCTTGGCTGAGACAAAGTTTAATGGGGGAGGCAAAAGCCATAAACAGGAATGGCATGCAAATAAAGCAAAGCAAGGAATAAATTCTCTGCTTCCCCAGGGCAGGCAGGTGTTCAGCCATCTCCAGGACAGCAGGGCCCCATCACACGTAACAGTGTAGCACGTAACATGGGAAGAAGAACACCATCACTCCAATGTCTTTTCCTTCTTCCCCCACTTTATGTACTGAGCATGATGTCACATGGTCTGGAATATCCCTTTGGTCAGTTGGGGTCACCTGTCCTGGCTGTGTCTCCTCCCAAGCACCCCCAGCCCCCTCCCCAGTGTGGCAGTACGAGAAGCAGAAAAGGCCTTGGCTCTGTGTAAGCCCTGCTCAGCAATAACAAAAACATCTCTATATTATCAACCTTAGCACAAATCCAAAACACAGCCCCATACCTGCCCCTGTGAAGAAAATTAACTCCACACCAGCCAAAACTAGCAGACATCTTAATTAATTACTGATAACTATAGAATGACTGTTTGTCAGTGGAGTTTTAAGAAAATTTTTAATTTCAGTGTGCTTTTTCTTGCCCTGAACCTGGTGCCCTAAGTATGCTTTTTCTTGCCCTAGTCTGTGACCAGAATGTCCTTGCATTTGGAAATGCTAATACTGGTGATGGGATACCTGTCTGAAACCAAGCCATCATGAGCCTTGCCAGAATTTTCCAGAGGCCAAAGATCTCCTTGGCCAGAGGACTGTTCCATGATATGAGGACACATTTTTGTGATGTGCGTTTACATATACTTAGCATCCTTTTTTTTCTGCAATGTATAGAATTGAGATCTCAATAGACAGTATTTAATCTTTATATTTCCCCTATTCCAGATTCAGGATACCAATCACCTCTGACCCATTATCATCCATGTGACATGAAGCACATGTCCAGCACATGATGAACAATGGCAGGCAGAGGGAAGTCTGGCTTATCTCTCCTTTAGTAACCTCAACAAGATAACATGAAAAAAAATACCTTCCCTTCAGAATTCACATGTGACTTCCATTAGTCCCATAAAGCTGTCCCTCTGTTTCATAAGAATTTTACATTTGTTATTATTATTGAAGAGCAGAAATATGCTAATTTAAATTTCTCTTTGCTTTCATTTTCAATGGAAAAGAAAAAGGGGGGGTACATGTTTCAATAAAAAAGAGGTTCTGAAATAGAAAAATTCACACATTTTATGCCAGAATAGAGCAGCAGACCCATGGAAGGAATAAGGTCCTGGCCTATCTGTTGTAATTGAACAGAAGAGGAGCTGCCAATAGAATAAACTGCTTGGTCATCTAAGGAACTTTGATAACTCTGCACTTAAATGCAATATAGTTCCCTCAGGAAACAAAAAAGAGGTTTTACTGCACTCTGGTTTTCCTTCTTTCAGAAGCTTTTTGAAAATTAGGTATGCAATGTGTATTTCCAGTTTAATCATATTTTATAATTTTTAACTATTACTTAAAACTCAAATTCAGTGTAATCAGCCCATCTGTTAGCAATGGTTATAAAATTATGCTGAAGATTAAAAATCTGATGCAGTGTCAATATGTCCTAGCATAATTAAGCTTGTTTTATGATGAATGACTAGGATATGGCTTTTGTCTACTTCAGCAGCTTCAAAGTGGTAAACCTTTTGCAAGCTTAATGTACGAAGTGCAAAGGTATGTATAGAACAACAAAAAAAATGCAAAAGCTCAGATCCTCTATTTGTAGATGTGGTATCTTTACAGGCCTTTGGAAATGCCAGCAGAGTAATTCCACATTACAACCAAATTCACTGCATTTGTCAGTTCATCAAACACTATCTTGGCTCTACCCTTCTCCTTGCAGAATGACACCAAAACAGGCATTAAAAATGCAAATTGGCTAAATTCATTATTGGGTTTAGAAAAGCCCAGCATGACCTGCATAGGCACCGGTGAAAAAATTAGCACAGCATTTACTTACAGGAATCGAGGATATTGCTAAAAATACTTACTCTGTTTCTTCAGTACTTGAAGCATTGCAACATTAACATTTTAAGCATTTTAATTCTGGCATTACTGTGAAACTGCTATATATAATCATCTCTACTGGAAAACCATTCTTTATGTGGACACTTTATCCCTTTATAACATGTCCTTGGGGGAGAAAAAAACCCCTCATTTTGCAAAAATAGAACTGCATAAGTCCTTTATACACAGTCTATGTACTAAACTTCCTGCAGTCTTCCTCCCCTACAAACTCTGTCTGCAGATGAAGTGTTTTAACCTTGCCCTCTTAATTTATTCTACATTTTAATTTTCAATAAACAGATGCCGCCTCTTTTCGTGCCTGTTTCCACATTGTTCCACATTCTGCCTGGGTTGTTTCTGCATGTGTGAATATTCAATTATCTGTTTCTTCATGATTCTGCAACTGATGTACTAAATGTCTGTACAGGTTTGGGGGAGGGTAACTGGGGAAGGCAAAATTTAGATGAAAAAGAGTTACAGAAGTTTCAGCTCTTCTTAGAGTCAGGAACTTGGCTCAAAAGCTGCTAAACTAAGAAGAAAATCATAAGCCACAACTAGAAGTCAAAGGATTACAAAACCATTACTGTACAGAAACAGAATGCTGCACACTGGCTCATAATGTGAGTGTTTCTTTAGTCAGCACTTGGGTGTGAAATGCTCAAGAGACACCAAAGTGGCAGAAGAGGCTGTTGGTGCTGCTGCTGCTTGTGAAAATTGGGCATTTTATGGATTAAAAGCAGAAAGTAGCTGATTCACTTGTGGTTATTTATAGCTAAAAGCTGGTAACACCTTTTAGGACTCAAAGGTAAAGTATATATTTATATACTTTAATTAAAGCTATATAAAGAATAGAATATTATTCTTTATGGGAGTGGCCTGAAAAAGATCAGAGAACAGCTCTTCAGAACAGCTCTTCAAGACCTTGTGGCCCAAAAGTCTTAGCTGCAGATATAAATAGCCTTAATGTGTAAATCTAAGGAATTCAGGGCACAGAACTGCACTCTCTTCCAAACAGGACAGCCAGTGACTGCTGCATTATTCACTGGTAAGAACACCTCTTTCCCTGAAGCAGTAGTGAGTTCTCACTGGTTGCAACTTGTCCCCTTACCTTGCACACTCTCAGCTGGATAAATGACTTGTGCTGGCATCTGCTCTCACACTGTGATGATCAGACTCTGGCAACAGAACCAGCAAGCATGGAAATAATATTCTTGTTCTGGACAGCTTTAAGGCTGTGTGGAAAAACTGAGCTAAACTGTGTCAGAGCTACGTATCAAAACCAGTGGGCTGGGTAGGGACTAGGGTTGGGTTCAGAGTTGCATGTCTGCCCAAAATAGTTCAAAATTTAGAACATCACAGGTGCATCAGGAGGTCATGCACAGGATTCTGCAACCATGGTAGTTTTAGAAGCCAGAGTCTTTCGACGGAAGGATGGCAGAGCGAGGATATGGTGATTCAGAAACTTCAGCTCACCTGGCAGCCTTTGCAGGAGTCCTGCACAGCTGCAGGTGGCAGGTGAAGCCAGCCTTGCTGTCCCATCCTTGCTCCTTCCAGCTGAGACCCCTCAGCCACAGCAGGATGCTCTCTGTCAGCTCTTGCATCCACACTCCTCCCTTTTCTTACCTGGCAATAATTAACTTGGTTTTGCTCATCCGGCAAGGGCTATGAGGCATTTTCTGACTTCAGGTGCAGCAAAGCACCCTCCATCTGTCCTGTAGGTCCTGCAACAAAAGCAGAAAAACCCAGATAGGAAAGTGTGACACAAAAACTTTAATGACTAAGAGGTTGCCGTGAAAGACCTCTGTAATCAGTGGAGCCTGATGATTAAAAGCCAGAGCAGGATCCTGACACTAGTAGGAGCATATGTGTTGTCCTGAGGCTCTGTGGCAGAGGTACCCCTAACCAATATAATGCAATTGCACAGCTGTTTAAAACTGTCATTCACAGTGCAGACAATTGGTAACAACTAGCAGAGCAGTAGAAGTGTCTAAAGGGCAGAACAAACATGATAAACAACTTTCTTGCCTTTCAGACCTTGAACCAAGAGACACATGCTGCTTTGCATAAGGAAGCTGCCCCCCTCTGCTTCTCAAACCCAGGTCACTGCTGCCACTTTCTGCCACTGCTCAGTAGTCATCCTGATCCATCCTAATCCCTCCCCCTGCTCTCCAGAAGCAGCAGTTTAGAAATTATTCCATAGCTACAGCTGTGGTAAGCTAGGAATAAAAGACGTAGGAATAAAAGTGTCCAAACTAAGCTGAGACATAGAAAACACACTTTGCACAATTGTCCAGAAGTGCCCTGGGCTTTACAAACAGGAAGTCTCAGTTCTGCCCCTGAAACAAAAACGGATCACTCACCTGGTGTGGTACCTCTGGGATGAGACTCAAAGCCCCTGCACATGTTTTTATTATTTTAGCCACCCTCCTCTTGAAAATGAGATACGTACTCTGTTTGTGTCCCTGAAAGCCACACCTAAGTTAAAGTTTGTATACTTGCCTGGCTTGGGCCCTGCAGCCCACATAGGAAAACAATTTCTGTAAATGGTCTGTTCAGAGAGCTTTCCCTTGCATGCAGATTTCCAGGAGATCAAACAAATTAAACCAAGAAATTAAAATATGTCTTGATGTAGAGCCTATCCAGCTCCCATGCAGAATAAAGTCCTGCCTAGAAACAGGCATACTTGGTGCACAAAGGGAGATGGTGTTAGCAACTCGAGCCAGTGTGCCAGGCAAAGACTGGGCAGCTGCAGCTCAGCTCGAGGCAGGGAAAGTGAGAAAGCTCAGCAAAAAAAAACGAAAACCAAAAACCCAACCATAAAACATTCTAACCTGATAAGTATGGAAAAGGAAAGGTGATGCTCCACCAATACACTGCCCAGTGGGAGACAGAAATTATAATGAAGTTACCTGCCTGTAATCAGACCCTTAAAAGTTAAGATAGTTTTGATTAGAAAGCGCTGCTCACTGGATGAAGTCAAACCTGTTCCCATCCAGCAGGCACGGGCTACTGCTGCAGCACATTCCACATGTGGCATTAGCAGGAGCATCAGCAGGAATTTGATAGGTCTGCTCAGGCAGCACAGTGGCAGGGAGCTGATCAGTAGGTAAGGCAGAGAAGTGCAGAGTATCCATAAATCAGAAATAGAGAAAGATTTAATTACATGCTTGGTTAATATTTACAAACATTGACATTTTTGTTCAATATGTAAATAAAACACAGAGATAAGAGACAGGGACTGCAGTAGCCAAGCAAAGCCAAAATACACCAGGTTAGAGTATTTGCTGTGAGCTGGCATATGCCTGAAGAGTGGAATGGAGACACGCTATATAAAATGAAAGAATAAATAAATAAATATTGACATTGTTCTACACCTGTTTAGCCTCTGGAGACCAGTGATTTGTGGGACCATATGTTGGACAAAATGAGACTGTTCATTGATAATTGTAAATGTGGTGACCCCTTGCAAACTGGATATTAAAAATATTAAGTAAATGGCACATTTTAATTATACAGTAAAGAGGCTGATCTCCACCATTAAAAGACTGCAGCTGTCAGGAAGAATTGATCATATGACAGAAGGTAACATTTATTTGGTAGTAGACCCTGGTAAATGACATCCCAAACAATCTTTAGATTATCAGACAAACACATTCAGTTCAGACTTTATCCATGAGGCTTCATTTTCTTTGCCTTTCAGCTGAGACAATTTTTATCTGTTCCTCATATCCTATAGGGCTTGTTTGTTTTTTATTTTTGTTTTAATCTGTTTTGAAGTATTTAAATTTCAAATTAAGTATTATTAAATGAGAAACTGTAAACGATGGAGTTTGGAATTGGAAGTCAACACATTTGTTATTCTTTTTGCCAAAGGTATTGAGTAAGTTGCATAATTAGCACAGTATTGTGTCATCTTTGTCAACATAAACAGAGCTTTTCTATTACTTTGAAAGCGCCACTGGTGAACAACTGAATGTGCAGACTCCAAAGAGCAGCAGCCCAGGAAGAGCTGAGAGCATCCACAATGCCTGATGAAGTTGCATAAGGAAATGAAGAAGACACGTCGCAAGTGGTCACCGGCAGAAATGCACAACGCGCTCACGTATCTGCTTCTGCGTCTGAGGCTGAGGAGAGAAACCGCACGCAGGCTTTGTAACTTCCTGCCTGCCTGCTGTGATCTGACTTTAAGACAAATGTGTGATGGTAAAGCAGCAGCCCAAGTGGATTGATTCTTCTCACTGACCCAGAGAAACCCTTCTATACACAGGGTTTGATGTTTTCCTCCTCCACTTCTGATTCCGTGAAGCGCAAGGAATGTGTCACATTGTGCCGATCCTGTGGTGAGGCACTTGCAGAGTCTGAAGGTTGGGACACGTGAAATAAGGAGCTGGAAGAAAGCAGGCTGCTATTCCATTGGAAGCGAAGGGGAGCGTAGGCCCGTAGAATACCTCTTCCTTCCCCTCCTTACTAACGTCCAGCACCTGCATGGCAAAGCATACAAAATATTTTTGGGATCACAGAAGAAAGCTGAAACAAATTTGCCAGCACTCACCTCATGTATTTACTATTAATCCTGGCAGAAGAGGTAGCTTAAGATAATTTCTAGATTATTTATGGATCTGGTGATCCATTTGCTGTTCTCATCACCCTAGCCAAACCCTGAGAGCTCAGGCACTCGGGAGCAAACAATGACATTGGATCCTGCTTCCTGGCTGGAGAATGTGCAGCCGTGCAAGTGGGTTACTCTGCAGAGTAGAAGGGCTCCTGTTAGCACAGAGCACAAATTGTTTGTCAGCTCCAAGGTATTTAGGGTCACAGAATCTCTATGGAAGATGAGAATGCCAAAAAAATGACTGGCTTAAAGGAAGTAAAGAAATGTAAAGAAAAAGTGGAATTTTTTCTTCCAAAGGAGAGAGCAACCTCATGTTTCCTCAATTGGAAGATAAAAGGTATAGTTTTGCTTGTTAAAGCCAGGCACACTGCCAACAGCTGAGGAGGGACAGCACACACAGCTCTGCCAAATCACTCATTATATTTCTTTTCCCTTTTATGTGGGGACTGTGTCAGGCAGGCTGCCAGTTCACAACCAGTTTGGGGATGTGGACAAATGTCCATTTAAGAAAGCAAGATCCGAGGATTATTTTTGCTTGTCACTAAGCCATATTAAAACCCAGGTGCATTACTGCAAAGTACCTGTTGATTATAAACGAGCCCACTGGTGGAGCACAGCTGCTACCTCTATACAGTGCTATTACTCCATCTAAGCATTATATGTCAGCTATATCCAGGCCAGTCTGAATGACTTTTTCCAATAAATTTTTTGGTGTGGTATCCAACAACTTGCTAAAACACAATTATACTAGTGACCAGAACACGTTTTTAACAGTTTATCTTGCGTTATCTTACTCTTTAAAAATTCATGCTACTAAGTGTTCAGTGTAAGACCAGCAGCTTGGCAACCTAATATACTCCCTTCTTATGCTAAGCCTAACTTCTAGTCTTATGGGAAAGTTTGGAGGTGAAATTCTAAAGTCCAAAAAGTTGGAAGCTAATAAAAATGTTGTTTATCAGCAAAAGTGCAGAAACTGAGATATAAACAGTAGCTTCTGCCTTTAACTGCCCAGCTGGTGACAAAGCAGTGGCTGTGATGCAGAACTGCTTCACTCAGAAACATGCAGAAAGATAAGAATTCCTAATTTCTGTACCAAAATACCTGAAAGCCATGGATCTGCAGGTGAGCTGCTTTTATAAAAGATGGGAGAGCAGAAGAGTTTGTTGGACAACCTATTGCCTAGGGCAGGGATCAAAAAACTTCCATTGAAGCTTTAAAGCAGTAAGCAGTAGGGCAGGCAGCAGCGTGACTGCACCTGGTCAATGAACAACTCGTTAACTCTGGCTGCCCTTCAGAAACACAACTTGGAAAGAAAAGAAAGATCCCAATATGGGCTGAAAAATTCTTAGCCCCATCATCCATTTCTGCAACCCTTTTAATTTTGAACTTGATTGTGTAACCGGTGAATATATACACATTATTTTATCCAAACCTTGCCAAAGGAAAGACAATTCACCCCTGGTTTACTGGAATATCTTAGAGGAATTGCATCTATTGGCTCATCTGGAAATACTTCTAATTTCTACAGTATTTCCTTTCTGTTTATGCAGGTTCAGAGGCTGCATAAGAAATATCCTTAATCTCTCCTCTTCACATGTATTTTCCTTTTTAATAACAACTGTGCAAAACTTATACTTGCAAGATTATTGGAAAAGACTTTAAAAGAAACCTAAATCGCTCACCTGGATACATGCCAAAGGCTCATTTGTCCAAATCGAATAGCCACCAACTAAATATATTCTACCATTGTGGACAGCAACTCCAGACTCATTTTGACCTAAAGCAAAGAAGGAAATAGAAACCTCTTTCAGTGTTTAATTAACCCTTTTAACACCAAATGCTGGAGTTCTGTAAAAGGATGCAAACACTCCTGGCAGTGACTTGACTGTTTCAGAATTCCCAATGTGTCGGAGTGAAGTTGAGGCGTAGGGGCAGTTCCTTGCTCTCTGCAGGAGCCCTGCCTGGTGCTGCCCAGATGAGCATTGATGTGGCTGTGCAGGGGACCATCCACTCCCTCCTCACGTGTGTCTCAGGTGACAGACACGGTCCCCACCTGCCCCTCAGCCTCCATCAGACACGAACAACCAAACAGAGGCTGAGAGCGCCGAGTGCCCCTCCCGTGCTGCCCATACCTGTTCAGCCCCGCTCCTCCAGGTACAAGTACGGTGAAAATCACAGGAGCTGCTGCGCAAGTGTATCCCCATAGCAACGGTCTCCCAACAAGTTTGGAAGTTTTGAGGGAAAAATAAAGCCCAAAAAAAAATCTGCACTACACAGTTCACCAGGCACATTTACTGCCAGTTGTACTGACAGAAAGAAAGGCCCAGGTAGCTTCTTAAGGCGCAGGTTGTGGAAACATGCTGGAGGCAGTGGAGAAGAGGCTGCCTCACAGCATTCAGTAGGACAGGGTCAGCTCCAGAACGAGAAGGCGCCTGCGGTGCCAGGGTTTTGCAGTTGCAAATCAGATGACATCCTTCTCAAAGGCTGTCAGTTCCTTTAACTAGTGAGCAAAAGACACATGAAAAACTAGTTCTGTTTGACCGTGTGTAATTCCTTTTTAATCGATGCCTCTCTCTGTAGTGTCCATCAAGTACTCCGATGGCCTGACCTGGAAACCAAGCAACCCTACTGTTGGTGCTTCTCTAAGAATGTGTCAATGCCTGTCTGCAGGTGTGGCCAGCAGGTTCAGGGAGGTGATTCTGTTCCTCTACTCCACTCTGGTGAGACCCCACCTGGAGTGCTGTGTCCAGCTCTGGGGACCTCACTACAGGAAGCTCCTGTTGGAGCAAGTCCAGAGGAGGCCACCAAGTTGATTAGATAGATGGAGCACCTCTCCTAGGATGAAAGGCTGATAGGATTGGGGTCTGTTCAGCCTGAAGCAGAGAATGCTTCAGTGTGACCTAACCTAATTGTGGCCTTCCACTACCAGCAGAGAGCCTACCAGAAAGCTGGAAAAGGACTTTTAAAAGGGCATGTAGTGACAGGACAAGAGGGATTGGCTTCAAGCTGGAAGTGAGTAGGTTTAGATTAGGTATGAGGAAGAAAGTCTTTACTGTGAGGGTGGTGAGGCTGCCCAGAGAAGTTGTGGATGCCCAGTCCCAGAAAGTGCTCAAGGTTGGATGGGGCTTTGAGCAACATGGGTCTAATGGGAGGTGTCCCTGCCCATGGCAGGGGGTGGGAACTAGATGATCTTTAAGGTGCCTTCCAACCCAAACCATTCTACGATTCTGTGTCTCTCCCTGGGATTCAATGGGATACTACATCTGGGAATTGTATCAGGTGGAGGTGAACTTTGGTGGACTGGGTGGCAGGGACAGTGAGCTGCAGTGTTTTCCAAGTTCCAGCTGTAACAGTTCTTCCTAATAAGTCAAGAACTTTACAGATCCTGTAGTTAACGAAGTGCTCAATTAATTTCTGACTTGATGGAATTCCAACAAGGACATGTGCTTTTGGGTAATTTATTAAGAAGATACTGTTTAGAAATAAGCAAGAGTTAACAGATTTCAGTGAAAGCTTTGCCCTATAATGCCAGCAGAAACCACTACAAAACCATGCTACATGGTAAAGACACATCAGTCTCTTGTACACTCACACAGGGAGCTAAACCAATACCACAGGCAAACTTTTGGAGAATTAAAAACCAGTACTGGTAATATTATGACAAATTATTTTTGACTACTTAATTAAATGAAATTTATCTGCACCTTCTTCAAAATTTAATGTACAATGTACGAAAACAAATGTTTTGTAGACCACTGAATGCCAGAACTGTAATGAAAAGTGTCTTCCTGGCTAACAGTGCTCTCTAAATTGGAAGCACTTGTTGCAAAGTCATGGAGTTCCACATACTAAAGGCATCTAAAGGGAAAAGATGTTTCAGTTCAACAGTAGTGAGTTCCCCTTTTGTACAATGCTCACCTGTCAGCATGTTGAAGCTGCAACGGGTCCACTGGTCGGCATCTATGCTGTAGGAGTCAATGTGACGGACCAGGATCCGATCGTTGTTGTAGTCGAGGTCGTTCCCACCTAACACGTACAGCTTCCTTTGGACGGCGGCCATGGAGTGATACACTCTCCTCTGCAGCATCGGGCTACGGCTCAACCACTTATTCTGGAAAGAGAGAGAGCTTGTCTAAGCACTGCTCAAAGGCACACCTACAGTGGCAGTACAATGAACAGTAGCACAGTACTGGTTTCTCCTTACCCTTGGTCAGGAATCACAAGTGCATATACTGGTTGTGGTCATATGCTAGACATGTGTGTTGGTTGTAACACTGAATAAGGATAGTGGACTTTCAACACATGGTTTACAGTTCTCACATTTAAGTTCACTAATTTAATGGCATTTCTTGCTCTATTTTTTCTGTCTAGCTCATCAGGTTTCAAAGGTCTTTTTTTTTCCCTTTATAACTCAGCAGCAAATTCTACTTAAACCAGACTATTAAATGTCTCCTTTGTATACAGTGCTAAAATTATCTGTACCAATGAGCTCTGTTATGTGAGAAGAGAGATTCTTCTGCCTTTTGTTATTCAGAAGCTTATTTGATCTTATCCTTGGGGAATAAAGCAACAGGAAAAAATAATTTCCTAAAGAATCTTCTCAAATGATTCATTTGGTTTAATGTCAATCCTTTATTTGTGGCAACTTAGAAAGTTCCAACCCTTTGCATATTTTTCTCATTCATTAACAATATTCAAGAATTTTACCTGTTTAGGGGAGAGGCAGGAAGACATGGAAGACAAGGGATTAAAGCAAAGTATTTTGTACCTGAGAAAACAATTGCTCCTGCTATGCCTACCAAATCAAACAACCTGGCAAGGGATAAGATTAATTTAAGTGGAGGAAGTTAAAAATCTGTGAGGAAATTTTTTGTGATACATGTGCAGCAACTCCAGAGTCTCTAAGCCTTCTGCCTTTTAACCTCCACAATATATAGCTATACATCTCAATGTGTAATAGTTGAATATTAGGCATTAATGTTTGCATTAGTAGTCCAGTCTCTTAACACCAGACTATAGACACCATCTGCTTTGCAAAGCCTGCCTGCATCCCCTGATTATATCTTTAGCTTCCTCCACTGCAGTGCCTGCCAGGTGAGCCTCAAAGCACTGCAAAGGCAGCGAAACAGAGGGGCTTGGCAGGGTCATTTCTAATAAGGCGGTGTGTGAATACTAATCAGTGGTGGGGAAGCAGAGGTCAGCGCAGCCGGCTTGCTGGCAGGTAGCTGTGTGCTCGGTGGCAGATGGCAGGCATTATCGACTCGCCACAAAGGCCTCGCGCAGGAGCAGGCGCTGGGGCTCCGTGATGGAGCTATTGAGATTCCGTGCGAGATGCAAGCAGATGTGATGGTTTCCAGTACCCACCGTAAACAATATGCCAGCAGAATTTTTAAAAAGAGCCTGTGTGTACAAACATGAAGCAGACGTCGTTTGAAGAATGCAAGTGCACAATTCCTCCGTAACTCTTCATGCGCCAGGCTGGGTTCCTCGCCATCAGCACGGCACACTGAGGCACCCCAGCACCGGTAATTTGGGGTGCAACTCTCACATCAGCAAGTGGAGAATCCCAAGTGAAAGGTACACAATAGAGACAGGGTATCCAAATGTGTGTACCCCTCACAAGCAAAGACTGCTGCCTGTAACTGCTACTTGGATTTAGGACAGTCAGCATTTGTAGTCAATGACAAAACTGCACCTTGAAAAGAACGAGGCAGGTGTGTCATCTCCTGCTTTCTGCTTCAGGCCCTGTATGCGCTATGCTTTAAATAGTCAGTAGGAACCACACAGAAGTATCTCCTGGCACAATTTTGTTCCAAATACAGCAATCAAAGCCCCTATCCTACAATCAGAAAAGTCAATACTCTTCCATGTGGGTGTAAATCAGGCTATGCAACTCTGATTGCAAGCTTAGGACTTTTAATTCCTAACACAAGCAAGAGGGCATAACCATGCCCTAACCCTCTGAAATGGTTACTGAGCCATGCTAACCTAATCAAAACACATACATTATGTATGAAATAATCCCTAAAAGATATTTTAGGTGCTTGGGTAATGAAATGATAGGCACCCTTGCAGTCAGCAGAGTAAGTCACGGCCAGGTAGTACAGTTCTCAAAGTATTCAGGAAACAAAAAGGCCCATATATGCAATTCAAAACAGAAATGCCAATGACAAGGAGCGGTTTTGGAACACTGACTTTGAGTATACATTGCCCAGGGCTGCTGGATTACAAAAAAAAAAAGAACAAGCAAAATAAATACTGATAAATACAGGGGATTTAAAGCACATTTCTGTATTTAATCTAGGATGTTTCTAATTCTTACAGGCTTAAAAACATAATACGTTGTCAGGGTCTCCATCACTCTGTGAAACTCACACATCAGTACAAAGTGAATTTAAAACACCACTAATTCAAATGGTCAGCACTTTTAGCCTTACAAAATCTTTGTATGTATTTGCCAAGAGATCCTGGTTTGAAGCAAAACAAAATATATATAAAACAGATACTCACCTGCTTAGGATCATAGACCATGAGTCTATTTTGATACTGTGCAGTATTTGTAACTCCTCCTATAAAAGAGTTTATACAGGTTACATTTTTTCATATAGGCAAAGCCAGGACCAAGATCAAGTACAGCAAAATAACCAATTCTAGAGTTCATCTGCAGATAATAATTACATTACATACCACCACTTCTGCTTACATTCCACTGCACTTATTAATCTCATTACAAGGGAAAAAGCAGCCCCATTTGTCAAATATACAGAAACACAGAATAGCATCAATAAACAGTCCCCATACACTTCCTTTGTAGAGCTAATTCTATGGGTCAAAAATGAGTAAAAAATGGATCTCTTCATACATAACTGTGCATTCAACATCCATCAAGACACAAAGATAAAACCCTTCGTGTTCCACAAAACATACAGCGTGCGACAGGGTTTAAAAGAGGAGGAGGTGGGCTTGCATCAATGACAAGGAAGAGGTCAGAGAGAAGCTCTGCCTTACCAAAAACATGACAGGGATACCACTGCCAGTTAAAAGCACAGTTCAAGCCTGTGCAACTGTGCTTATCTATACATTTGAAAGAAATTCTGTACTTAGTTTGCATTATAGAAAACATCTCATTTAGTTGTAAACTTAGATTGGAAGGTTCCTCCACAGCGACCAGAAACAGCCCTACCATTTACTTTTCAGTACTGGTCAGGAAAGCATGATGTTAAGCACCTCAGAAAAGCTCAGAATACACTCTGACCCAGCTAGATGCTGGAAACCAGCTGTTTACCTCAACAGAGTAAAGAGACATTTAATGCCTCATCATCCCTTTCTTGTTTTGTTTTGAATGGCAAATTTCACTAAGTAAACATGGAAAACTTCTTCAGTATGTAATCTTACCTGGGCAAACATGTTTTTGAATGTGCTCAAGCCTTCTGGGGACATGGTGTCACTGCAGCACTGCCACAGTTCCCAATCTCCCTCTGTCACCACGCTGGGCCCATGGGAAGATGGAATCAGAAATAACACCTGCAAGCTGCACCTCACCTTCATCCTGCCATGAGGTCTGGGCAGAACTAGGGCATGTCAGTGGCCACACACCAGTGACATTCACACTGACAGACAAAATATATTACAGTTTTAATGGCCCGTACCAATAGTGGACAAAATCTGCAGCAGTAAGAGGAAGGATTTTCATCTTACTACATTTCATTTTGTGGACACTTCCCTTTTTGTCAGGGAATACCCTGTTTCAGCCAGGACAGCATCACAGTGACTTAAATTCCTGCTGGCTGAGCTATGGCCCAGACCCACTAAGGTTGCTGGGGGTTCCCTTTTATCCCCAAGCTCTGTACTGGGGAATTCTCATTTTGCCAGCCCCTAAGTAGGCCAAGGGCAGCATTTTGGTTCAGAGCCATATTGTGGTTTTGAAGCAACTCTGCCACCTCCCCCATGTCATTTCAGGCTGTAGGTTGGGACTGGTGTGCATTCAAGTTAAACCAGAAGCTCTGCTCCAGATGTGCACCAGCCATGCTCCAGTTCCTAATGAGAGCACAAGGGTGCAAAATAATAACTGGTCTTTTGGCTTTGTACCATCTGAGTACTGGGAACATTTGAGCCAGAGGACCAGAACAAACCTAGCCCAAAGCAAAAAATGTGAAGTGTACGTGGAGTAAACACAGAGAACTTGGTGCCAAGGTTTTACCTGCTGATCTGCTCCTACTGGGCTGAGCTACTTGCAGACATAGAAGTATCCTCTGATCACTCAAAAAAACTTGAGTGGGGCCAAGAATCTATAGCAGAAACTACAGATGTATCTATTTCAGAGTCTTTTCTTCAACTGCAGCAGCAAGGAGAAATGATGCTGTTACTTGGGTTCATCTCTGCAAGCACCAGCCTGTGCTGGTCACCTCCAGAGGGACGACAGCCCAAACTCCCAGCTCAGAGATGCTCACAGGCTCAGAGATAGCTGGGATGAGATGCAGTCTCTCCAAACTGTTTCCATCACACCATGCCACACCCTGCCCATCACAGCACATGTGAAATGCACACGCAAGAACAGGCATTGGAAAGCAAAGACTGCTCCTGTGTCTGATCTTACAATCTGTTATTTGTCTCTACACTGTTGTGCAGCCTTCACATTCCTAGTGGTCATCAGCCAGACAGACAAAACAATCTTTTCTAATATCTGTTTTGTAATTGGATTTTTTTTACATACATTTATTTTCACTCCCAGCACAATGTCTAAAATGAGACGTCAGATTAGTATTTTGAAAAATAAAAATCATAGTTAGTTGGATTATTACCTCCAGAATGTTAAACTACAGGAGACACATTTGAAACACAATTTTGGGTCATACGTTTCCATTCTGAAAGGACACCTTAATTTGGGGGGGAAAAATGTGAAGGAAGAAGAGAAAGAAAAGCGTAGTTTCCTCATAAAGTAATAAAATAAGCAAAATTATTTCCTTCTCTTCACAAAGGGCCCCTCACATCAAGTACACAGCTTACATCTTTTCCCCTGCAATACTGCTCATCTCTGGTGTTTTATCATTACATTCCCTTCACATACCGCTCTTCACTTTTAGATTAATCTGCCAAAATGAGATGCTAAGGATTTGCATACAGATTTGACTACACAAAAATAGATCTGGAATTAATAACAGTCTCTATATGTTTTAATTTCTTCTAGACTGGAGTACCCTTGCCTCCAGCAGTATTCTTGGCTTTGAAAGTCATCAAGCTGATTTGTCTGCTCTTAGGTTATGATGCCACATGCTGCTACACTGTCCCCTGCAATCAAAGTGCTCGCAGAGATAGATTCCATGCCTTCCCCTAACAAGTATATTTTATAGATTGGCAGTTTTGATCTCCCCTCCCCAGGGGGATAATCTGCATCTTAACAGGTTTCTATAGATACATCTGTCATTAAATATGCCATCTTATATCTGCATCAATTTTCAAACTCTAGTTCCTTCTAACTTTGAAGTGCTATAGCAAAAGTTTAAAATTTTCTGCCAAAATTCAGATTTAACAAGTCTGCAATGTCCTCTTGAACTATTTTTTTTAAATACTACAGACAGCTGGGAAAGGGCAAAAGAGCATCAGTATGTCTCTTAAAAATAAGAAAAGAAGGGGAAAAAGAGTTTAAATGGTACTAAAAATAATACATACTTTCTCAGAAAAGAAATGGGGTAGTTCTGAGAGAATTTCTTACACTTCTCTGTTGTGTTTTCTATGAGGAAAGGAGAGGATAGAGAGCCATCATAATGAGAGAAAGCAGTTAAAAATACAACCTGTGCTATTAAATTTGATGTCAAGCAATAACAGCTAATGTGATAGTAACCCAACAGTTAGAGAAAGAGAAAAAAAAAGTCTGGTTAAATGATAAAATTTACAGTTTGGTCAGCATTTGCTGTTTTTATAAACAGAGTGATGATTACACCACTTTACATGAGCAGCTTGCTTTGAGGACTCCAGTTACTGGGAGGCAAGGAGCATCCTCAGGACAAACTGCCTTTCTTGCTCTTACAGACAGGAGCACACCCTCATGAAAAGGCCATCATCCAACCCATGAGCTCACAATGTTTTTACACTGCCACAATAACTTGTAGGCTGCAAATGTTGCTTTTTAAGCCTTCCAAGACCTGTAAATTCCCAACTCATGCAACAGTGCCCCTCTACATGGGGAAATTGCTCAAGGATACCAAAACATACCTCATCCATCCCTTTCCCACACTTGATAAACACATTTTGTGTTATTACAGTCCTCCCAAGCACTCCACAAACTGCACTGAGAAACACCTTCAAGACACACTTCCAAAAAGAGAAGGGTAGGAGGCAGTAGATTCAATACTTTCCTCAATGACAATTTATAAGCCATATTTATAATGTGGCCTAGCAAGGCCCCCATATGACTTGAGAAGTCTGATCCAATCCAAATCCCCCAGAAAATATCGCAAGTCTCTCCGCAGTCCCCGAGCGCGAGGCTGTGTGCAGGAATCCGAGTTCACTGGGAGACGTGTAAAACTACATGTTGGCAAAGAGCTCCCATGTGTGCCCCTTCCAGCAAATCCAGGGAATATATAGAAACCCACGACATGTACCCTAAGGTGCTCTGCTATTTTAAAACAGAAATCTCTCCTCTCTTAGGTGTCTGTGTGTTAAACACAAGATAATCCTTCCTCAACATGCAAAGCAAACCAGTTGCCTCTTACTGCAGCCAGCCCAGTGAGGAGAGCTGAGCTGGAGCATATTCTCCCAAGGTAAGGAGTCCCCTGGGACAGGCCAACAGCAGCTCTGCTTAGTGCTCTTTGACTTCAGATGCAATTGAGCCACAGACAAGAGGGGCACAAGCCCTAGCTTTGTTTAAATCATTAAAGCTGGATGTTTACATTCAATCTAAGGAGAATCAATGGCATCAAACCAATAATGTCCATCACCGAAAGGTGTGAGATCATTCATTCAAATACAGTAAAAATTGAGTCTGCATATATATGGAACATATAGAGACTAAGACTGGGCCACTAAGGCAATTTTTATGCACTTGTTAACCTCCCATTCCCAGTAAATCCTGTGCCAGCCACATTGTAAAACTTGATTTGGATGGATTCCGTAAACTCCTATTATTCTAGATCTATTTTTCATAAAATAATTTTATAGACATTTGCTGAGAAAAAATTCTTTACTTTACTTCATGACAGCGTACTGATAGTAATGTCATACTTTTCATCCTAAATCACTTGCAAACTCAACATATCTTCAAGATATGTTATCACCATCATTTCCTCGGTCAAAATCTCCACCATTAGATAAAAAAACCAACAGTTTAAAAACCAAAAGAATGAATCTTGAATTTTGAAAAACAAAATTTATCTCCTATATTAAGTACAAAGCAACTGTAGAGGGATGGCTTGTTTACCCCCTTCCCCCAAGCTGAGTTTCTATGTGCATGTCAAGATGTTATTTTAGCTGACACACTTAAGGTCAGACAACTTGGGCCTCTGCAAAACACCAGTGTAACACTTTGTTTTAAACAAGACTTTTCATGTGCTAATCTCTGGAGCACCTAAGGCAAGAGGAAGTGTCATTATCCCAAGATGCAGGTGCAGGAATGGCCCAGAGCTGGAATGCCTGGCAGAGGTTCCCTGTCCCTTGATGTCCCCAGGGGCACTAGACCTATACCGGTGAAGGAAGGTTAACATGGATAGAAAAGGAGGTCTCCAGATTTGCATGTGCACTCCACAGAGGATGCTGGGAAATGGCAGAGTTCAAGTCCTCGCTCTTATGGAAAATATCTCCCTGCTTTTATAGATAGTGATTGTTAGTCATGTTGAACTCCAAAGTGTTTAGCGTACTTAGTTTTTCTTTCACTGAAATACTTCACTTTACAAGCATTGTGGCATGCAATTCATTTGTGAAATTGGTCATGGCATCAGATGTTAACTGGGGCCTAGAAGAATCACCTTTCTATAAAATTTCCAAACCATCTACCCAATGGAATGCCAGTACAGAGAACTTATTTGTTGTGGTTTAACCCAAGTCAGCAACTCAGCCTCACACAGCCACCCATTCACTCCCCCAGCATGGGATGGGGAGACAATTGGAAAAGTAAAACTGAGAAAATTTGTGGGTTGGGATAAACAGAGTTTAAGAGGCAAAGCAAAAGTCACGCACACAAGCAAAGCAAAACATGAAATTAATTCACTGCTTCCTATGAGCAGGCAGCTGTTCAGCCATCTCCAGGAGAGCAGGGATCCATCAAGCATAATGATGATTTGGGAAGTCAAACACCAGCACTATGAACACCCTTTCCTCCTTCTTCCCCCAGCTTTATATGCTGAGCGTGACACCACATGATCAGGAATAGCCCTGTGGTCAACAGGGGTCAGCTGTCCTGGCTGTGTCCCCTCTCAAACCCTTGCCCATCCCCAGCCTCCTCACAGGTGGGGTGGGGTGAGAAGTAAAAAACACCTTCACTCTGTAGAAGCACTGCTCAGCAATAACAAAAACATCCCTGTGTTACCAGGACTGTTTCCAGCACAAATCCAAAACGTTGCCCAGACTAGCTGCTAGGAGGAACACTAACTCTATCCCAGTCAAAATCAGCACATTATTTTAATAAATTATCATGTTTTGTTTTTCTTTAAATAAGAAAATAAAATGAGGATTGTGGGGGAAAAACAATAAATAATGACATAAATATGAAAATATGGAGCTTGAAAAACTCAAGGGCTGAATCCACTTGTGCTGAGCAGAGGGACTGACTGGTTCCAGTGTGCAAAAGGCTCCCTCTTTTAATTTGCTTCTGTCAGGTTAAAAACCCCAAAGAAGTGGTAGCAGCTTAGGAGTCCCTCTGTTACCTGAACACCAGCCACCCACCTACTATTGCCAGTGTGTAAACTCATACAGTGATTTGTTTTGTCCATTTTCCTTTCCTGCTGCCTTTGCCATGATTTTATTATCTATTAGTTTTGAATCCTTGTCATATTTGTCCCAAAGGAGCAGCAAAGCAAAGCTGAAAATGAATCCCAATAATAATAGAAATTCCTTAAGTTTAGTTAGCTTTTGATCAGCAAAGCCTTTAAGAGGGCATGGGGCTGTAGCAGAGGCACTGAGTAAGGAAATGTTCAGTGTGCAGATCAAGCTTTGATGACTCTCTCCACAAATAGAAGGGCTAGAAACTTATATTATCACTATTTAATTTATTCTCTCACTAAAAACCTGGGCACATTTCCATGGTTCCCTTGCCAGCTGGTAGTAGCAGACTGACTTTGAGAGCTCTTTGCTGATGGCCTGTATTTCCCAGAAAAAGCAGCAGGGATACAGCTCAGAAACATTTCTAACTCAGACTAATTTTTTAATTACTTAATCTTAGGCCACATACTTCAAAATTAGGTTCCCTTCTGCATTACTAATTACTTTTATGCTAACATCTTATATTCAGTGATGAACAGTGGATTTTCCAGCAGTGACTATGATACAATAAAATGTCTCTCTGTACTATTCCCCTGCCCCTGAATGCACATATACCACAAGCTACATTCTGGTCCTAAGCAATTAATTAATAATAGAAAACTAGCTACAGTTATTACATCTCCATCCACTTTTCTTTTTAAAATACCTCTATTCAATACTCAACCAGGTTTCAGGGTGAGAGGACAAAATTCAGATCGATATCTACTGAAGTGTAGCGCAGGAAGTGCGCTCTCGTACTTCATAATAACCTGTCATAATTGAGCAACTCAAAACTTTCTAAGCATTTTCTCAGAACCTATCAAAATACAACTGAAAAGCCATGTCTACCTTATTCCACTGTTGGTGGCATTTTCAAATATAAATGGAACAATACTGATAAAATGTTTTTTGTTGTTTTGCCCAGTTTTAAAGAATTCATCCAGTAGGCTTCCACTTATTTCTTCCACTGATTCTATAGCTCTATTAGAGGCATATACTTGAACACAGTATCACACTGCGTCACTTTCTAAACAAAAGTGGAATTTAAAATACACAGGCATACATGTATTTCACCTACATAGCTAAGCACATGAATTAATTCTTAGGACAATTTCTGCTTTCCTAGCAAATCTGGAAAGATTAAATTTAATCTTCAACCAGCCTCTTGTTTGACTTAAAAATTGCTATCAAATACTTACTTGAGTTTTGATTGTTTTATTTTGTTGTTTGGGTTTGTTTTTTTTTTCAAGAGATTAAGACAAAAAATATTACTTTTTTCATTTACTGGAGGAAAGACCACACTGATGGATTTCTAGTGCACATTCAATGATTTCATGTGAGAATGTGTAACACCATTTTTTAAAAGCTCCTATTCTTCATAAATACTGACAAATGTAAACCACAAAACGGGAAAAAAATCAACTATCAAGACACAGCAGTAGTAACATCCATGTATTTGAAGTGCCCACTGCATACACACATCCCTCTCTGCTAATAAAATAGGAAAAGTAGTGAATAAACATGATAATGCTCTGAATACACCCAGCTGGTAGCCTAACGCAGAAATCCTGTTCCTGTACTCTACCTGGGTCTCACCTCAGGATTCACACAGTACAAACTCTACAAGACTCCCTAAATGATGGTCACTAAAGAAAATGACCCAAAGTACCTGCCAGGGATCTTGATGATTTGCTGTGTTCTGTCCTGCTTTTAATTCCAAAGTCATCATTCATGACTTTAGTGCATGTGTATTAAAAGAGATACCTGCTAATTCCCCTGCCAATGCTTGGGAATCCATTCCCATGAGGCACTAAATCCATAGGGACAGAAAGGTTCATCCACTAGCCTAAACGACACACTTTGAGAAGCACAGCACAGGCCTCAGAAGCTAACTTAATCTTCCATTCATATTCCATCCTTTCACCAGAGGCATTCCAGACCATATTAAAATCCCCAGAGGGTATCTACGGTGAAGATGCCAATCACTGAACATTTACCTCAAGGGCTGGCCCCATTTACTCATTAGCTTCCTTAATAAATATTATAACTATATAACCTTCCATGGCACACTTCTTAGTAAAGGGGGAATATTTTTCTGTCAAATCTTCTGTAGACAGCATTGGCCGTATTCCAAAATAACTAATACCCACTACAAGGACTGAGGTAACTAAATCCTCCCACCGTCATCAATGGAACATAACAACTAAAGACTCAGTTGCAAATGACACGTTCTTTTAGGATTATAGGGTCTAAACATTCATCTATCTGTGCCATAAAGCTATGATTACATCCAGACAGCCTTGTGCACTTGTTATGGACAGAACCATGAATGATTTCTAAAAACGGTCATCTCAGCGTATTTCAATATTCTGAAGAGCAAGTAGGAGCAAATAATACATTTGCCTTCAACTCCTGGAACAACACAAGCTAACAAGCACTTAATTTTCCATTTCATCATCAAGAATAAGTGAATCATAGAATATTTTGAGTTGGAAGGGAACCACAAGGATCATCGAAGTCCAACTCCAGGCCCTGCACAGGCTCAGGAACCACACCATGCGCCTGAAAGTGTTGTCCAAATGCTTCCCAAACTTTGTCAGGGTGATGTTATGACCACCTCCCTGGGGAGCCTGTTCCAGTGCCCAATCAACCTGTGGGTGAAGAACCTTTTCCTGATATCCAACCTAAACCTCCCCTGACACAACTTCAGGCCATTCCCTCAGCTCCTGTGACTGTCAAAAGTACCAGATCATATTATAGAAACAATGTCTTTTTTAGTTTGTTTTTAGGAAGCACACAGAATTTATCATTGGAAATTTGTCCAAAAGTGCATTATCATTCCAGTTCACTGTGATTTATGAATGGCAACTGAAGATAGCACATATGATATCAGCAGCTCTGAAATACCGAGTGTAATGTATAAGATACATTACGCTCCCATACTCCTAATGAGGCTTCAGTTCTTTGTCCTCTCCACAGAGAAAAGTTATCATGACATACAAACCAAAGATTTATTACTTTAATTCAAGACAGGATTTTGGTATTTTGTTAGTACCTCAAATTGTGTGAAACGTTTTCTACCTGATATCCAAAGAAGACCATCCACCACATATCCTGCATGGCATGAGAGCGACCGATCAAAGGACTGTACAAAGGTCCACTTGTTCTTCTTGGGGCAGTAGCGTTCGACTGTGGGCAACACTTGACGCAATTCATTTCTGCCCCCTACGGCATAGAGGTACTCGTCCACGGCTCCCAGCACAAAGTGCTCCCGGCAGTTCTTCATCGGAGCGATCTCTGCCCAGGAGTTAGTGCGGGGGTCATATCGACAGACAGTTCTCACGGCACACGTGCGCCCTGTGGAGTGCTCTACCTCTCCGCCAGCTACAAAAAGAAAGTCTCCCATGACAGCAACACAGTGGTGGCTCCTCCCCACAGGCATGGGCGCCAGCTCGCTCCAGTTAGCGATCCCCGCGATATGAACGTTCTCTTGGTCTACCGGGTTGAAGTATCGCAATTCCTTCACTTTACAGACTTCTCGTTTCTTCCCACCAATAATATAAAGAGTGTCTGACTGGAAGCGAGGCTTTGTCCTTGCAGTTTGCCAAACTGGCTGTGCATAGACGCTCTGGTGGTAAGCCAAGGCCTCATTAATGAGCGCTGTCGCAGTTTCACTGGCTTGGACAAGAGGATGAGTAAGAGCTACAGTATGCAGTGTATCCACATCCATAAGGCCAAAGCGGACGTACTGGAGAAGTTCATCCAGATACTGGTAGCGGCAGTTGTGCTCCAACCACCTCACAGCCAGCTAAAAGTGGGGGGAAGGAAGGGAAAAACAAGACACACGTTATTTGCACACAACTCTGTCAAAACATGGTCTTTTGAAATTTGCTTGCATTCTAAGAGCAGATATATACATGCCTCAGTCGTGGTATCTATGCATCTAAAAAGCAGCTCTGAAAGCCTAGTAGTCCACATAAAAAGATGCAGTGTATATACAAAAGCATTGTATTGCACCAGCTCCCCGAAACAATTTCCACAGCATTATCAGCTGCTATGCAATACCCTCCTTGTGCAATCTGTTAGTGTTGCTGGAGATCATACTATCCCTGAATCAAGTTGCTGGAAAAATAATATTAACATAGGGGCTATGGGATCACTGGACACCACAGGTACACTAGAAAGAAGACTAATGTCAGAAGATTACAAAGAAAAGCCTTTTCTGCCCCCCATATTGCATCTTATTTATGACAAAATATTGGAAAAATATAACATATTACAAGACATTGAATCCTTTTTTGTTTTTTCTCCTTCATTTATTTTATTTATAAAGTGGAGAAAAGTGTAAGGGGAAAAAAAATTAAGTCAGAGAAGAGAGAAGCACAGAAGAGGCCCTGCTAATTTGGGGTAGACAGAAAACAACAATTCAGCAACTGCAGCTAGTATCAACATTCAAAATTAAACATAACGTTCAAATCACATAAAGCTTATTGAATCCAACTGGTCCTAAAAAGAGGTTAGGAACGGCCTAAACCATTTCAGGAATTGTGTAAGTTATTTTTGAAAACACCCAGTAATGAAGATACCAAAACTTCCTCAAGAAAACCATTCCCATGCTCTGATATCCTCTCAAACAGATTTTCTTCTTACATATGCAGAAGCTTTAAACCCTTAAACTCATCGCTCCATTTTCCACCTTTGGGTCCATATTCCAGAGCAACTCTTGAAAATGATTCATCCACACAGGATGAAAAGTATTTTGTTACCTACTTTTTCTTCTCCACCTCAGATGCATTTTAATATTGGTGTGAGATTCCTCTTCAGTGAACGAGAAAGGTATTTCAATGCATCTTAGGTCATATTTTCTAAATCTCTGTCGCTTGGCTCACAGTTCTCTATTATCAAAATCTTTAATGTTTGCTGTTGAAAACTGAACATAATATTCCTCTAAAGGCTGTAGTAGTAGTGAATAGGTTGGAAGAATCTCTTTGATCTAACAATCTATGCCATTCTTGCTTGTACATCACCACATAAGACTGTCAATGCACTATGATGTTGCTGATCCATATTTAAGCCTGTGACTGAGTACTATTCTTACCTCTTTTTCTTTCTTTTCTTTTTTTTTGTGGTTGGTTGGTTTGTTTGTTTGTTTAGGGTTTTTTCTGCTGAACTTCCACAGGGTGTCATGCTTCCTCTGTCATTACCCGCCTCTCTACTATTACTTTAGGCCACTGCTCCAGTCAAGATCATTCTCAATCCAAATAGTATTTTCAAAAGTGCTAGAAAACCATTTCACCTTCTGATTTTCTCAAAACATAAATCCCTTATTATTCTTTAAACCAAGTCATTATCAAAGACATTGACTAGTTCTGGATAAAGACTAACTCTACTTGATACTTCAAATCATTTTGACACAGAACTCGTGGAGTGGGTGCTTCTAACAAGCTGAGCGATAAAAAATTTTCAGCTAAATCTTATGGCCCTGTACTGTTGTTGGGAATGTCACATAAAGGAGCTGAAAATAAAGGCTGCTCTTATTCACAGCTTTCATATATGATGTATTAAATTTATTACGGTTTCTGTATTCTGTCAGAGAGGGAAGTTGAAAAACCAAAACCACCTTCTTGTTAAGATTAATTTGAAACACTTTTTCCTCACTGTGAACCCCTGCGAAACAAAGAATCAATGAAGGGCATCAAAAATGCAAGAGTAGTTCAGTCAGTTAAATGCTGTATTGAGTTTCAAATACATGCATTAGCTATATGCATTTTGACTTGTGAGCAAAGAAGACAATAATTAAATGTATTTGAAAACGTTTGTGAACTTGAAATCACTGAGCTTTAAAGTCAGGTGTTCTAAATCCACCGAAGTCATGTGTCAGGTGTCTCTTACTTAGTTGTATCAGGCAACTTCCTATTCCGTGTCTTTAGCCATGTGAATGATTCCTGAAAGACCCTTAGCTCTCAGCATTCAGCCACTTGAAATTGAGGAGAAATTCAGGCTATCTTCAGCATATATCAACTAAATGATATGTGGGTTACTACACTGAGATAGAAGAACTTACAAAAATTGAGTTCTTATCTCTCAACACTTGCATCCAACATACTGGTTACTTTTGGAACTATAAGTTCATGCCTTTGCTCACATCTAAAATGGTATCACAGACGTGTCACTTGGGCTACAATGACAGACATTATAGACTCTGTAAAATACAGGCACTAACGTAAACCAGGACTTGGTAACCACAGGTCCTTTAGAGGAAGTTTAATATTAATGCCTTATTAATATCTTAGAACTTCATCCATCTGCTTTCCTTTATTGTCCTGCCTTTTGTCCCCCAATAAATACTGTATAAACACACGAGCAACACCACATACATTCATAACTTCAAAGAAATGGTACCTGCATTCATATCTGGATATGGGACGTGTGATGATCTGCACAGAAGGCATGGACATTTCCATTACAATACTTTCTCTGCTGTAGGAAGTTTGGCATACGCAACTTGGTTCATACTGAGTTATGTCTCTACTGAGAATAGTCCTGGAGTTGTAAAAAAGTGTTTCACTGAAACCAGTAATGTTTAACTTTTCCCTAAACCACTACTGTGATGGTTGCAAAGTGATACAAAGATTCTGTTGGCACTCTTATGAGATCTACAATCTATTCCAAATCTTGAACCTAAACCTTCTCTATCCATTCCACACTATTTTATCCCCACTCATCTGTACTGCATTTTTTTTATGAAAACCTTTGAACCTTTCCAAATTAAGTTTATTACAGTCTGCTTGGGATTCTCCATGTGCTGCACCTCAAGGTATCTTTGCCTACTTCTACCCTTCCCCTCTGACAAGCAGCTGCAGCAGCAACAGGGCAACGTGACGGGAGGGCAACGTGAATCCCAGGCTGTCTCTTGTGTAGGGTGCTACTGGGTCTTACCAGACTCCATGTCTGAGGTCAGTTTGCTGTGGAAGACTTCCTTTTATTGTATGAATTTAGAAAGCACGGCTAAGAACCCTGCACACCACCTGGATGCTCTGTAGGCATTTGACAGAACGCAGAGAAGATTCACTGAGTCTTGGGGAAGCAACAGAGGTCTGTGAATCACAATGTGTTTAGAAGCTCCTGTCCAAATCAACTCATGCTATTGTCTGAACACAATCTGATTACAGTGCCCTGTGTGACCCACACCTAACCTGTGACACTCTGAGGCAGAAAAAAGGCCTTAAGAGCTAAAAGCTATATTTTTTTTATCGCCTTGTCTTGCTATTTGTGACAATCACAGTTTTAAATTTCACTTTGGTGAATTTTAAACAGGTGGCTGGTCACTACTTAAAAACATGTGCTAAGAATTTAACCTACAAATGTAGGTATCTATATTTATATTTAGAGAATACAAGACAAACTCCTAAATTGTGACACAAGGCTATGGAACAGATCATCTGGTTTCAGGAACGCTCACCAACTGAGCCTTAGACTTCTACACTGGTTTTGCAGCACATTGTTACCATGTTCTCTAGCAGAACATGGTGTCTTACACTATGGAGGCATGGAAGAAAATTGGGTGTGGGTGAACAGTTCAGCAGCTATTCGATGGCTGAAACAGTTCAAAAGAAAGAAAACTGAATTCCCAAACACATCTTTCACTTGTAGTAGAAGTAGTCACTGGTGGACTGTAACACAGTTCTAACTTTCCTTCAGTGCAAAGGAGGCAAACGTAACTCTCATCAACAAACGGCAAACACAAACTTTCATGTACAAGACCAGCACACATCTGTATATTTATCAACACAATTTCTAACACCTTTACTCAAGTTTTGTTTAATCTAGACCCAAAAACCTGGTGCCTACAAAAATCTTCAGAATTCACCCCATCTATACACTGATTATAGTGCCTATGTTTTCGCCTCTCTGGCAGTAACAATTAGCAACTATAATCAGTATTGGCAAAATAAACTCAAAGCCATTATAGGCTTTATGATGCTGCAAGAAAAGACATTCTGGCTTCTCTAAGGAAATACCAATAGCACTTGAAATTACAACTGTGCTTAAAATGCTAACAAGCAAGCAAGAAAAAAAAAAGACGATACACAATTTTTTAGGTCTAAAATATTTGTATCAGTGCTAAATAATTTACAAAAATAAGAAAAGACTCCTACTCCTACTGCCATATAGGCAAATTCTGTTTAAACTGCTAGAAGATTCTTTTCTATTAATTTTAATGTATGAGTGTGTGAGTACAGGAAGCTACAGCCTAGTGCCTATATCAACTTTAATAAATAATATATTTTGCCATATTCATCTTCTAAACTAAGTAAATGACAAAAGTAGACTCTCAGAAGGACAGGATTTTCAAACCAGATTAATGCTCTTATTCTAATGCCTTAACCCAAAGGATTTTTCTTCTCTAAGGTTACATAATGTGATTTAGCAATGGAGTGCATTCTCAAAACAGCAGAAAAGAGATGGAAAAATATGTTGTGGCACAGCTGGAGCACACATCAAAGTACATCTCGCATGTTGGATAGCGAGTTCATTGTTTTTCCAACACCTGCTTCTGCTTCCAGCACAGTGCTTGAACAGTCCAAGTCACACAGGCTTGGAGCACAGTCCTTCCATCCCTGCTGTTAATGGTGAACACACCACATACATCCCACAGCCAGAGAGGCCACGGAGGCACAGGAGGTTAAAGCTGAACTAGGAATTTCACTCCTGTTGAAGATAACCCTACAAGAAGTAGCTACCTGGTTCTTTGGGCTGCCAGCTATCCCAGGGAACAAGAGAGCCCATCATGCCTGTGCCTTGCCTGTTCAGCATCCCCCTGCAGTCCTTCTCAAGCCACTCTGCTGGGAAACGTGCCAGACCTTCACTTGACACCACACCAAGTCTTCTGATCAGAAAAGCCAAGCCACTTCAGGAGGGCAAAAAGCTTGACATACTCACATTTATTAGACTCAGGTTCACTTAGAAACTGATCTAAGTCACAAAGCCAACGTCAGGGCAAGTTTCTGTTGACAGAGTTCCAAGAAAGAAAAAACTTAGATCTAAGCCTGGGCTCTGTGAGAGGCAGGGGCCACAGGAACTTTATTACATCTTGGCCTGCTCTTTAGGTGATGTATTCACGTTGTAGCCCAATGGACTGCAAATATGCTACTTTATATCATCCAAGGTGTCTAGCAAATGCGATGAAGTCAAAAAGTGACAGCAGGGGAAAAAATGAGGGTGTTGGAGTGTTGGGATTTTTGTGTTTTGTTTGTTTTAGCAACAACAAATAGAAGGAAACAAATTTGCTAAGATTTTAAAACAATTCACACTGTCTCGTTAGAACAAATGGAAATCCTAATTATAATAACCTAGTGAACGTTCTCATTTTAGGAGAAAACAAAATTTTAAATATGGAAACGAAAGTGGAAAGACACATTTTCCTGGACTGAGATCAGATATGTGCAACACAAATGACTCAATCTGTGTGACAATCTGATGATGATATTAAATCAGGGGAAGAGAAAGAACTATAAATCTCACCTGAACAGTTCTTCTGTTCCTTACCAGAAGTAAAAGGTTTTGTCCAGAAAAAAGAATCAAATTAATATCTTTGTATCCTTAGCATATTGGACAGTGCTACAGACCTGATTCTATTGATTTTTGAAGCCAAGAAGAGTAATGAAAGCAATACAGTTACTACAGTAATCACCTTAAAGCACCACCAAGTGAACTTCAAAAAGCAAAACTTGGACTTTACTAGTTAGGTCTTTGAAACACTAGGAATATATATTTTGGCTGTAAACTCGCACATAATTTTGCCTTTTATTACATTTCATCTAACTCAGCAAGTCTGGGGCATTCCAGACTGGGACCTCCTATCTCAAAACCACATTTCAGTTGGCAGTTGTCAGCAACACCCTGACTATTCAAATTTCAAGTACAGGAACAGAATCTACGAACAAGCAGGACATTTACCAAAGGTCTGAAACAAAGTCCATTGAGGGCTATGGAGGAACTTTCACCTAATCTAAAATGAACAGGAATTTCCAAAGGACCTGAATTTGGATCTGTAAAGGGTCTTTGTCATCCTCTCTCTGTCTCTAGAGACTACAAAGGACAAAATTGAGGGGGTTTAGGATATTCATTGAAGCATTTTAAGCAGGATGAACTAAATTTGTCTGTATCATCCATTTAGGAAGAAAAATGTACGAATTTTTGCTGAGGGAAAAAGTTCCACCACACAACAAAACACACGCACACAATTTTTCAAAGCTATGAGTTACACATGAATATCTTCAGAAGTTAGTAACCATGCAAGCACAGCCTCCAGACTCCTGCAATTTTATCAATCAGGTACTATCCTATACAGTTGTGGACAGCAGGAAAAATAAGTGTCTCAAGCCTAGATGCAAGACAGCCTTAAAGATAGAAATCTTTTTCTTCTTTTTATTTTGAATTTAAAATGTGCATAAAAATAAGACTCTAACGAGCTGCATGTGGAACAATCAAAATTATGTGGTATTTGCATTTCTTTTGCACCTTGAGCCAAACAACTACAAAATCATGCATATGATTCTCTCAATCTGAACACAGTAAATATTAATAATCTGTGAATCAGCAATGAAATGCCTTTTGCCCCTGAACCCTGAAGAGAGACTTTCTAACCAAAAAGTTGCAGTGCAGTTACTGAGACCAGATTTACAAGGCACTAAGCTAAACCATATGCGTGCAGCCTGTGAAAATAAAGCTGTGCCATCCCCCACCCTCTTTACACAGAGGCATTTTTAAATTACCTGTTTGTCAGTTTTACAAATGTGTGCCTACGTAAGCAGCTCCCTGTGTGGCGCTGCGTTAGCAAGCAGGCGGGCTTCCATTTGCACATTTGGATTCTACAATCAGAATTAAAACATTTGCTCTGTTCAGGGTGAGCTGATAAACAGGGATTTTAAATTTTACTTTTTTTTTTTTTTTTTAAATGTGAAAAATGAAAGAAAAACGTTCCTCTAGATGTATTATGCCTTTGGGCTCCAAGTGAGGGAAGCGAAAAAAGACAGAGAAAGCTACTGTGAAGGTCACAGAGTGAAAGAACTTCCTCAGGGCACAGAATAAATTAAATCCCAAGGAAAAAATAAAATGTGATTTCCAGAGTGTGAGGCACAAACTCAAAATGACAATGATTGACAGCCAAACTATATCCGTGCAATATCGAAGACTGCACGTTCTCATTTACCCCAGTGTAGCCAGCAAGCGCCCATTAAACATCCGTCTGATGCCCAAATTAACCTTCTTGGCAAACTGAAAGAGGCACAAACTATCATAATCAACCTTTCATTATCACAGCAGCCTCTAGTTAAAGGGTCAGAATAATTGTGCCATCAGAGCCCTGATTGTTTTCAATCAACAGACGACTGGAGTGACAGCTCAGTGATGGAGTAGTTTGATGAAACCGCACCAGGCCTAATCAGAGCAGATGAAAGGAAGGCATGATTGGTGCAAATGAACAGTCGTGCCTCTCTTTTTCATTTACAATCTGAAATTACTCTTGAATTTACGGGGTTTTTTCTCCCTTATGAGTACCTCTGAAAGAATGTTTGACTTATTATGGGTTCTGACAGTGCAGAGTTATAAAACACAGGTAGGGTTTTCAGCCCAGGCTTTAAGTGGGTATTCAGCATAATTTTAACAAATTCACTCTTGAAAAGCACAAAATGACTAAAGACTTCCAATGACCTAACCTTTCAGTGCTGTTTGATTAGCAGAACAATTTATCACAGTTCACATTCTTCATGATAAGAGAAGATTTAAAAAAATGGACAGGGATCATTTTCAAATGTTTTCTCTTAGCCAATATATTTATTGTATTATTGCTCTCCTGTTTTCTCTCTCTCTCACACACACAAAAGAAAAATATAAATTAAAGAACACTGCATTAATAACCATTTTCCTCTTTGAATGAATAATAGAATCCAAGCAAGGGTTTGTTTGCAGATGAATGTAGAGACCAATTATCATGCCACTCACAGCATCAATATTTAGTTTTCTGGTGGGTTGGGTTGTTCATTCCCACATTTTAAAGGACGGGAAATTAATCAACCCCACTAGGTGTTTCTTACCTTACTCATCAGCACTGATTCAGAGTGTCTCACAAGTGAACAGGGGGGAAAAAAAAAGGAAAAAATGTAGGGGTTGCTTACAGAAATTTTGGAAAGAATGAAAGATTCAAGTGTCCTGCACTTCCTCTGCTAGGATCACTTCATCTCCCAGACTCACCCCGCTCCATCCATATAGCTTCCCCTTCTCACAAGGCTGCTGCAAGAAACGTGAAGTAAATAAAAATAATCTAATTTAATTGTACCTCTGAAAGAAGCAAGTATTTCAAGTAGTGAGTGGTAAATCTTTTGTTCTGTGATCTTGGTCATCATCAGATATTCTCTAGTTTGTCAAGTATTACAAAATTCATACCAATGTTCACATCAGCATACCAAAGCACAAAACAAGCAGCCTAGAAGCGAAGATTATGATTTGTCTGAAACAGGAGTGGATAGAGAAGTTTGATCTAAACACCAAAGGCTTTTAGGAAATTTAATGTCTTGTATCTCTTCTCACACTACAGAAGAGAAGTTTTACTCCCTTAAAAGTTTGGGATTGTAGGCAGAACATTCACCTAAGTGGAAGTGCCCTCAGCAAAAGAACCTGTGAGGAGGCTTGCACATCCTTACTGACACACAGGGTGCCATTTACAATTATTGAAGTCTATACTTTTCCACGTATAAAGACACTGTTTATGAAANCACACATATATACATAAATACATATATATATATATATATAGAGTGAACTCTTGGAATGAACCCAAAACATTCCTCACAAACCAGTGAAGAAGGTAAGCAAGAGTTTGGGAAGCTGCCAACACGTGTTTTGTTGGATGCAGCAGAAAGAAGATTCTAAAGCAAACATTTCTCTACATAAAGAGAGGCGTCTCAGATTCACATTTCCCCACCACAAGGGACCACTGCACACATTCAAAGATCCTGTCATTCTGTTATTTGTCCCCAACTCCTACCCAGCCAAGTCCACACTATTGCTAGAACTCTGCTTCAGCAGTGGCACTGGAATTGTGTACATGGATGCCCCTGAAGTCTGTTCCCAAACTGAAGACTGAGACCACAGCTGCCAGGAAATTAAAAATATGCATCCTTCCAGACTCAAATATTATCCTGTGATGCAGTCAGACTCTGAGCTTCACAAATCGACAGGGCTTGGAGGACTGAGGGATTGGCTCCAGCAATAAAGAGGGAAGCCAAATATAAATGAACTGACTTCAGGAAATACACAGCCCCAAAGGAAGATTAAAGAACACCAAGGTTCATTATCTCTGGAGAGTGAAAGCACTTGTTAGAGTATGTCCTCCTGACCTCTGATCAGGCTCCGCAGAAGCTGCAGTGGATTTATCCAGAGGACTACACAGGGAACTGTTCACCTACATAAGAAATGCTCTATCTCTTGACTGGTTTGCTGGTTTGGGATTTATGTGATGTCATGGTGACAACCTGCAACTTTCAGAACATGAGCCTTGCAGTCTGTAAGCCACTTTGCAAGAGGCAGAAATTTGATTTTGATCTTTCAGCTGAAAAACACTGCAGCAAGCAGAGTTATTGGTCAAAGTCTCTAGCACCAGAAATTATGCATTTCATGATATGCTGTAATTAAAGCAGAGACAGATAATGCAGGTGTATTAAAACCAGACATTTATAAAAAATTCACAGCATTAAAGTGAATCACAATGTATTAAAAATACTTCTCAATTTTTCTCAAGTGATAATAATAACTGCTGATAATATCTATCTCTTTAAAGCTTTTAAGCAGTAAAGCATCCACCACCAATTGCTGCTGGACAAAAATATTGTCCTGCACAGTGTTTCAATAGGTGCAAGGAGGATAACACAACATATACATCTTTGGCAGATTTCTTACCCATAATCAAACAGCTTCAGGAGTAACAACTTTAACACCCATATTTCCGTGTCAGAAATTTTTAATAATTGTTTCTGCACAGCATCCCTGTGAGAAAGAGAGGAATTCTTTATCCAAAGACAAACTCTCCACCACCCAAGTACAGTCCCTTGCATCATCAGTTTAGTGCTTTCCTTCGTCCCTAGTGGCATATAATTATAGTGGCCTTCTCAAAAGGGACATTATTTTATGAAAAAGGTTGGAGAGAAAGATAATGCTAGTTTCATCTTTTTATGTATGTGTTTCCTATGAAACACATAGAAAAAAATGCCAGTTTTGTAATAAAAGTAAATAATAGAATGTATGCACTCAGAATTGTATTAACTTCTTTTACACACTTTCTCCATTTCTTACATTTACTGGTCACAAGAGTAAGAAGTTTACCCAGAAGACATTGATTAAACTCAATAAAGATATTCCATCTTTTTAGACTTACAATAAAATAACTATGATTGCAAATAAGCTTTACAAAAGGCTAGCTGAACTACATTAATATATAACATTATATATGGTAAGTAATCATATTAAAGCAATGAGTTGCTATAATAGAAAAACTGTTCTCATCTACTGGAGTTCAAAGTGAAGTAAGGTACAGACAGAAGGTAAACTCTCAGCTGTTGTGAATTATCACAGTTCATGAAAGCTTGCCATTTTACACCTTCTGGGGACTCTGAACTTCAAAATTATACAGAACATTCCTTCCAAGTCTCTAAAAGCAAATATAAGCAGTAAAATTCAGGCTTCCCCGAGAGAAGTTTACATTTCAACCACTCTCTCAAAATGGGAACTAAGAGAAAAATTAGGTGTCTTAATCAAAATCTGTCCCCTCAGTCTGTCCAACTGAGTCTCTTTATTCTACTACAAAAAATCCAGTGGAAATTTTGGTGCTCATGCCACAGAAAAAAGTCTGGTGATATGCAGGTACCTGAAAGTGAGGACAAAACAGTTCCCTAAGTATCATCTGCCAAAAGTACTTGAGATATTTTTGCAGCTGAAAAGTGCAAGGCAATACAAGCAATAAACTCTGCATCCTTTCTTAACCTTGGAGCAGCAAAGACAAGACTGTCGCATAGTGTGCTTCAAGAGAAGTCTACTCTTGTGTGATCAGGTCCTCAAACCACATAGGAGTTTCCTCTACAGTCACTTGGAGCTTCTCTACCAAGGCAGATTTACAAATGTGCTTCTCACACTTTACTGGTTCTTCCACTGTGATAGAAGGGGCAAGCAAGGCCCTGTGCAACCCTTCTCAGTGACACTCCACATGTACAAACACGTGTTTAAAAGCTGTATGAGCTTGTGTGCAGCTCCTATTGCAACAGACTTTACAGCTACCCTACCACTCACAGCCACTCTGTTTTCCCGTGCACTGCAATGGCTGTCACACCTGGGAGTCACAACACATAAAAAAAATGGGCTGGGAATGATCACACTGGAAAGGCTCTGCTTACTCTTGTAATCAAGGCAAATTTTGTTTTAAAAAGATCATCAAAAAGGAGAGTGGAGGGTGACAATGCAAAGCCAACGAAACCAGAGCAAAGCAAAGCAATAAAACCAAATCCAAAATGTGGCATCTTGCTTTTTCCAGAGACACAATCTCAACTTTTTCCTTTGAAACAAATCCAGAACAGAGAGTTAGAAATGACAAGGAAATCAATCTCCTCACCAGAAATATGTGGCATCTAGATAAAACCTTACAACAGGAAGGCCTTGTAAAACCATGGCTTAGGCCTGTTACTTCGGCTAAGCAGAAAAGGAAAGTGACTCAGCTGGAATTAGAGGTAGAAAAACAAGTTTTGTAACCACTGTGAGTTCATATTGTGGTGTATGGTGGTTGGTTGAATTATGTTTGTTATGATTTAAAATTATATAGCTGATAAAGGCCTAACTGCTTAAAAAGGCCAAGTTTTTGCAATAAAGCAGCTCTCCTTTGCACTGCCTGGGGACCCTGTGTCGCTCTGTATCGTCACATTAACATTCCTAAAATGTAGCTTCACAGGTCCATAAAACCTGCCTGTCTTTAATAACTGGATAAAATGGCAAGAAGCTCTGAGGTAAAAACTTCTTGCTGTGCCTTTTCAAATGCATCACAAAATGCTCATGTTTGGATCCTCCATCATTTGTTGTGATGGTAGAACCAACACTGCTAGGTGCTTTATATCTGATAAGTTTTCTGAAGCTGCAAAGAACAGAAACTTATCTCCTCATAAACACAGCTGTTTAACTAGGGCTCTTAACTGTGATTTGATTTCAGTTTAAGGAGATTACAGTTTATGACAGCATTTATCTTTTCTGAAACAGGGTATGGACAGAGAACACGGGATGTGGAAAAGGACCTACCTCCAGCAGCCATCATTTCAAAATCTAGAATTGCTCATTTTTATTTTTAGAGAAAACATTCAGGTTGATATCAAATGCATTGAAACTCTGCATAGCCACATTTAGCACTAAAACAAGTTGCTGGTACATAATTAATAAGTGGAAAAGACAATTTTTACTATCTGATACACACTGTTTTTATTGCTATTCCTCTCTTGCTATTTTTCCCTCTGAAATATATTTTAGAAGTGTAGCAGCTCACTCCAGAGACAAGAATTGACAAGCTTTCATCAGTAAAAAACTGTTAGAAAATGAAATAGGCACAAAATTGACAAAATTCTATAAAAATGCAATTCAGCTCTGTGAAAATTAGTCTAAATGGTTCTTGAATGTAAAAGGATTCCTATTCTTTTCTTCCCTATTGTTAGGGTATAATTTTCTAGGGATTTAATAGGCAAATCCAACAAATCACCAAAAAAAATGTATCATTTTCTATAATAATCTTTACAAGTCCTATACAGGACTTGTATGTCATCAATATCTTTGGTCACACACAAAAACGTACTTGAAAGTATATGCTCTCCTTAGCTGGTTTATAAATATGCATGTGTTCAACACACTGTGTTACTACAAAACCTCTGACGTCAAATTTTCCAACCAAAATCACAGAACAGTTTGGGGTGGAAGGGACCTTAAAGATGACCTAGTTCCAACCCCCTGTCATGGACAGTGTCCATTAGACCAGGATGCTCTAAGCTCCATCCAACCTCACCTTGAACACTGCCAGGGATGGGGCATCCACAACCTTTCTGCCAGTGCCTCACCTCCCTCACAATAAAGAATTTCTTCTGTTTCTCTGATCCAAACCTACCCTTTTTCAGTTTAAAGCCATTTCCCCTTGTCGTGTCACTACATGCCCTTCAAAAACGTCCCTCTCCATCTTTCTTGTCTGCCCTCTTAGATGCTGAAAAGCTGCTATAATGTCTTCCGGAGGCCTTTTCCAGGCTGAACAACCCCCAGTCTCTGAGTCAGTTTTATTGACTTTGATTTAATCCCCACACAATGGGCTTCAGATTAACTCACTGCTTAAACAAATGAGTCCTGCATTCATTTTTCAAAATCAACTAATTGTTCTAAGAAAGCTAATTCTTTCAAAAAGTGACTTAAACACTTAGAACACATTTGTAATTGCATTTGAGATCCCAAACATATCTAATGAATTGGGAATGTCAGAGCTTCCCCACAAGAAGATTAAAACAAACATAAATTTATTATATAAACCTACTAAATAATACCTGAAGCAAACCAAAACACCTGTAACTGCTGTAAGATAAACTTGTATAATTACGACCTACAGTTTCACTCAAACACTAAAATAGGCTCCACCCTAAAGGAGCACTTTGAAAGCTCTTCAACACAGATTTTCACTTCAGAGACTGTGATCTCTCAATCTGTCATTACTATCCCACATAGACCGTTAGCTTGGAAGCCACTTCACAGGAAAGCTTCTTAAGATCTTTTTGACAAGTGTATTTGTCGTAATTTCTTCCATTTCTCCGCGGCACAAGGGAGTCCAAAGTGATCAAAGGAGTAAAAGGAACCCTTTGTCACAAGGCAAGGAAACCCTCAGCTCTGCAGCTCACTTGCACATCTGGAAGCTGCCAAGGGTGTCCCAGCTGGAGTAAGAAAGGCTGTGCAGGAGTGACACTGCTTTTCCATCTCCTTGCCTCCTCACCTTCCTGGAGCCACCAGTGTCCTGATCCTGGGGCGGGAGTGGTAGCACAGGGCAAGAGCTAATGAGATCTCAGCAGTCGGGCTGAACCAACACACCTGTTCGCAGGTCTAGACACACGAGTGCGACTTCACTACATCTAACTCGGAGCACCTTGGGCACTTAACCCCAGAATGAGATTCCAGCCATCTTAACACATTGACGACCATGTGCATGGGTTCAGGAAACGTGGATTTCAATTTTCTTCCACCATCTTCTTCAGCTTTGTGGTTACAAATAAAAGTAATGCTTCTATCAGCTCCCAAAGGAAAATTTGTTGAAATACAGAGCTGGGAATTCTCAGAAGAGTTTTTAATTTCCTACCATTTTCCACATGTTTAAATCCACTGGAAACAGTGTTAAACAGCTTTACTAAGATTTTGAAAGAGTAAAGATTACTAACATTTATATCTCTGAATGGAAAACATTAAGTAAGATAGTAACAACAGACTGCCATATTTGATCATCCATGGTATCTGTGGATTTTAGACTTTATGTTATTTTCTTTGACTTAAAAGTTGATGTATATTTTCGACCACACTTGGCTTTCAAAACAGCTTCAGCAACTTTTTTTTTTTTTCTGTAACCACATATATCTGTATGTTTATACAATTATACTTCAGATAATACCCAACAGATCCGAGCCGCAAAGAGTGCAACAGTCAATACAAATGACTGTTTGTCCACAGCAGACAAATTCAAATGTAGAATGCAGTAACACAGAAGAAGTCTTGCTATGTGGACACCTTGGTGTCTTTTTCTAAATCAAAATGCACATCTACTGCTTAGCTGAAGAAGTGACCTAAATGCAAGAGCTGTGAGCACAGAAGCCTTCCTAAATACTGGTGTGATGTTCTGTGCACTTCTGAAGGTAATCTGGGACAAATAAGTTGAGGCAATATACTGTAGGACAGCAAGACAAAAATAATGCTCTCTAGTAATTCTCCAATGCTCACAACAACAGCAGCAAAATAATCAAGTTTTCTGACACGTATCAAAAAGAACATTAGAAGAACACACAGCTGCTCCTAATATGACTTTAATACTAAAAATTGCTTTCTATATTGTTATACTTGATAAATAACAGTAAAAAATATTAGCTAACATTCAAAAAACAGGAGTCTGAAGCTTTTAAAAGTTCAGAACAAAGGCATATATAAAGTTCACAAGATATTACTCAAGATATTACTGTAAAGGACAAAATTAAGAGTTCGTTTGAATTAAACCAAAGTAGAAAAAGGGGAAAAGTGTTTCATAAAATAAGGGAACAGTGCCAACAGGGACAGCATTCATTTTCCCTATAAGCCAAAATGCCATTACTATTAGAAACGATACAGAAATTATATCAGGAAAACAGTGTGTGACCTGAGCACATCAGCTGAACAGTGCGAGTTCCCGCTGCCTACCTCCACTGCTTGACCCTCTGTATCCTGCATGAACCCTGTCTGCAGTTCCAGTGGACACCAACCTCCTTGCAGACCTTGGGCCACAGCTGCCAGCTTGGCCTACCTGTAATGGATGTCCTACCAATACTGCACATGCCTATACTTATGAAAATTAATCCCACCCAGTCTGGAGAGAGTGTAAGGAATACACCATTGCACAGAGCCAATTCAGGTGAGATACCTATTTTACAAGGATTAGACTAAGGAAAAGGAAACCTGCAGCCTATCACAGGTTATGTTTTCATACTACTTTTATTTGAGGGCAGCTGTGATTTTTCCTGCAGCTAGTCATGACACCCATAGTACAACCATCACAGATGTAGTACGCTGGATGCTGGCATTCATAGGTGGCTCTCTGGCACTTTTATGTAGACTTTCACGAAAACGGTACAAAAAAGGAAGTAAAAGCACAGGAAAACACACATGGGTAATATGTCCATTTTCTCATTTAGCCTCACCAATTCACCTCAGCCTTGATATGCATCAAGCCCCTTTTTTCTCTTCTATGCCTCTCTTGATGAGAGGCTGACAGCCATATTTTACAGAGGTAGTTTTCTCCTTAGGGTAAACACTCACTAGGAACAAGCATTAGAGTAGACATTATTTCACTTATTGCCCAAGAGAGCACTTAAGCTTATTTCTGGAATAGTGAAAGGCTAATATACTGCTTAAACACAACATTGATTACTAAGATGCTTTCCTTCACATATATTTTATGTTGTTACTTGTTTGGCAATAAAACTTAAGTTCACATTTAGCAAGGCACTTAGGCCACATTTCATTAAAATATATATATACCCCTGAGAAAAATGACTTCTGCTCTCTCCATATGAAAAATTGCTCTGCAATACCAAAAGATTGACAGAAGAAAAAATCAAGTACTGATATGAAGGAATGGCAAGCTTGTACCAGAACATGACAACCCGCTTTAGAAACTGCTGTTCTGCACAGGTAAATGTGTGCATCATTTGAGATGTATGGAAGATGTCTTTGGATCTATCATCAACACAGAACTGTTCCATCATAGCAGGCTGCCACAATGGGTACACCACAAAATTTCCTACAGCATTGAACTGTGGGATTTCTGCAGAAGAATAATTTTGGCCCTTCACAAATGCCATCAGAAAATTCAAAATGGAGCTCAAGAATAAGAAAAGGCTCTTGAAAACAGGGCACAGAAGAGGATAAACAGGACTGTAACAAGAAAACTGGATTTCTACACTTATTATTTTTATAAAAGATACATTACAAGCTCATATTGACCTATAACATTGCAGTCTTCTTGTCCTTTATTTTTCTATTTATTCAAGCAAAGACACTTCTCCAATACAGAGATCAAACACTGTTTTTGCACATCCAGAGGGATAAAAGGAATAACTAGTGTTACACTTTCACACATGGAACACATACTTCATGAACACAAGTTCAGAAGTCACGCACAAGGAATTTAACAGGGCTAGAATGTCTTAGGAATGCCTTGGAAAAGGCACAACACATTTGCATGCATCCTAGCTGAATGAACCACTCATGCAGTTTTATCTACCAGCTTTTCCTAGATTGCTTGCTTATCAGTTGATTACCAAGTAACCAAGTTGCTTAGCAAAAGAGCAAAAAAGAAAAAAAAAAAAGAAACCAAAGAAAGTCAAGGGAAAACTTCTAACCTCGCATCCAAAGAAGTACTGACAAATACTAAAATTGATCTGCTTTTATTGTTAGCTGTTTAAAAATTATATGTATCCTTTAACAACCTATTTAAAGAGTAGCACAGATGGAAGAAACTAATCTATACTGATCTCACTTAAGATTTTTTTCCAAATATGATTTAAGAGCCCACCTTGGATCAAGTGCAGTATTTAATACAGAACCATTTGACCAAGCTACTGCAGGGAGACAGAATAATCCACTATATATTTCTCTTTCTAACCATTAGTATGGTATTTAAAACATGAATATTTAAGCCTCATGACACTGAAGTTTCTAATAACAAATATAAGGCATAATTATATCATAACTAAAGCTAACGTTAGTTTTTTACTTAAATCTTTGGCTTGTTTTCTACTAGCTAAGGTTCCAACAACAAGCCCTCTACCACTATATTTTTCTGGTAAACTTGTTCCATCTTACAGGTTTGGTTACTTTTTCAGTTATCAAGGCAAAGAATTCACCTGCTTCCTTGAAGTAGAGCCAATGAATCTTTCTTATAATGGTCAATTATGAAAAAATTCACTTTTCATTTCACGATAAACTAGACATTTATATCCTTGTCATGACTGCTTCCTATTGAAAAAAAAAAAAGGATGCTTCACAGGTCATGATGAAGAAGAACAAACCAGAAAAAAAAGTTTATTTTCCTCCACCTTCTTCATGATTCTTTCGTTTTCTTAATTTTTTTAATTTAATCATTTTTTCCACATCACTGACTTAACTTTACACATTTTAATGCAGCTGACAAATCAAAAATTTCTTATGTAAAAAAAAAATTTCATAATCTTACGTGCTAATAATGTTTAAAAATCAACATGAAAATATATCTTGTGTCAACTAATAATCATAATTACTGTCTTAGCTTACCTAAAAAAGACCTGATTGAAGAGGTTCATAAATTGATCCAATTTCACAGCCTACACAGACTTTCTGGTGGGGTTTTTGGTTTTTATTTGTTTTAAGAAACACACCATTATAGTCCTTTGTCTATGGTCTCTGCTTAAAATAAGACATATCAAGCCAAAGAGTCTGAAAAATCAACAGGAATTTCTGTAGTAGTTGGCAGTAACCCATAGCCTAGCACACTGCCGCTAATATTACCATTTAACTTTCCCAGACTTGGTTTGTTCACAGTTATATTTCACCACACTCAGTAGAACTAGCCAATTGTGAATTGGTAGCCTAGAAAAATCCAAAGTATGACAGGTAAGAGCTGCAATCACTTCAGTTTAAATAATATTCAAGCATCACTCCATGTACACCTTTTGATGTGTTAAAATAACCACCTTAATCTTTATATGCACTAGGATCAGATCACCCAGTGGACATTGGGAATTCAAACTGGTGTAAAAAACTGTGCTCTGCAGACAGTGGCACCCTTTCCAGAGGTTCTCTGAGGGAAGCTTTAATTTGTGCTTAGGGCTTCATGGCAGCCCTGCTAGCAAAGGTGCCTTGGGGACATGCTGAATTCATATTGCTGTGACATGCAGCCATGGGTGTGTGCAGAGGCCACACTAGTCACAGGTAAGACAGATAAATCAAATGGTAGCATCCCCCATCAGCTTTTCTATTATCTGCCCCACTTTGTGCAAATTTCTTCCAGCTTCCCCAACACCTCTTGCTTTGCTGTTCTTCCTTAAGACATGGGATGGGGATTTGTCAAAGTCAACGAGCACTTTATTACAGTGAGAGTGCTCAGTAATGAACAATTCAGCAATTTAATGAGATTCTGTAGATCTGTCTCCAGCCTGTCCATCAAGTTTCACTTCTATAAAGCACCCTGACACTAATCCTCTGGCATACCCAATCTTCACCCTGGGCTGAATATTAGATTCTTCCATGGTATATTGCATTACCACTATAACCTTAGCAAAAATGATGAACTTAACTACACTTGAGGCAATATAGCTGGTCTGATTTGATTTTCTTCTATTGGGTTGACTATGAGGGAATTACTTATTTACTAAGATAAAGCAAGAAACCAGTTTCTTACTGCCTTCTGAATGCCCAAATTGGTAAATATTTATATGTGTCTTTTAATCCATTCTGGGAAGCTGGAATATTTATAAATATATATTTATTCCTGGTTTTACAAACTGAATTAAAAAGATGCATGCACATTTTGCCTGCAGCAGAAAACTAGTTTAAAAAAATTCTTCGGAACAGCATTAGTAACCTTTAGAGAGGCTATTATGATAACACTTAAATGGACAGTGTGGAGTTTGTTGTCACTCAGAAAGCAGCATATTACCTATCTCTCCCCAGTATGACCCTGCAACAGAAACAGAGGCTTGTCATATTTACCTCATGAAGTGTTCATTGACTGTAGTGCACACAATTAAGAAAATTCCGAGTCCGAGTCTTGCAGAACAGGAGAGTTAGACAGGATTTGAAAACTCCCGCTTCCCAAACATCATTATAATAGGTTACAGAGGGCATATTACTGAGCGAGTATCAAGTTATACTTGTATGGCTTCCCACAGAAACTCTTAGCAGAAGCATACCCAAGCATGTAGCTAGGGGATTCCACTGGCTCTGCAGAGAACTGGTGATGAAACCCAATCAGCCAATCATCCATGCTCCATGCATAAACTTGTACATCAAAACTTGCTTCTGAAAAAGGGAATATGGGCTAGGACTCCAGAGTAGTGTGCCTTAAAAACCTAAACCAAACACAACCCATCATCATGTGTAGTCTACTGCAGGTTCTGCTGTACAGGTATCCTCCAGGGACTAGGAGAGGAAAAAGTCAAATCTCATTTTGGTATTTGCAGAAAATATCATCTTTGTAACATACCCCATAATCTAAAGCCTCAAAATTTTGGAAAACAATATGCCTGCTACATAACTGAAGGGCTATGTTACATCTTTATACTGGTTAACCTGACATTTTTATTTTTTTAAGAATGAATATTTTATCCTGCATGACATTATTCATCCACAGAACATGAAGCATCCCACTGATGAATACACACTTTACACTTTGAGAAACTGATGGCATCTAAATGTAGTTATTTCCTTAGAATAATCCAAAAGATAAATAGATAAATAATAGGGGTTGAAAAATAAATCAGTTTTCTGAATCACAGTCTTGTCTGTTGGACCAGTATAACCCACTTCCTAAAAGGAATGCAGGTTTCTTTTCAGCAAGTTTCCTTCCACCTTGAAATACACTGAAATACTTTCCTCTCTTAAACATGACAGCAAAAAAGAAACAGAAAAACATCTTTGGGTAATCAATATTACAGAGATTTCCTTCCACCCCACAGTGAATTTTTACAGACATATAATGGGAAATTTCCAAGGACAGATTTTGGTTTAGTTTTTGTGTTTCTCTTAATAGGCTACGAGTTTTTCTCACATTAGGTTTTCTCCCAGCCCACACACACTAAAGGTCACAACACAATGCTTTCATCTTGTTAATACTTTATGTCTAGCAACCTGGTCCTTTTCTAGATCCAGCTTTTTAAAAGGAAGTGATCTCAGGCTTCTTGCCACAACCTTCCGTCGAAGCTTCCACTCATCTTGGAGCAGCACTGCCTGTGTGATGATTCTCTCATTTGCTTCAGGCAAAGTCAGCTGTGGTGGCCCAAACAATTTCAATGACTATTGAAGTTATACAGCTAAATTTGTCTGAAGTGAATGCAAGAGACTGCAGAAGCAGGTTTGCCACCAGACTCATGGCACTAGCCTCATAAGGGACAATTATAATTGAGTTGCATGCATCAGCCATCTCTTCCCATCAAAGCTGGATCTGGAGGAAAATCTCTGGCTGTATTTAAGTAGCAGAAGTGAAACAGCATGACAAATTTCTCTTTCAAACAAAGTAATTGCATTAACACAACACAACATTTTTAGAATTTCATTTAGAAATTTCCCTCAGTTGTTATTCACAGTTTTTGCTCAAGTGCTTATTCTCCCTCGAGATTGCTCCAGGGTTTCAAAACAACAGATTACTGCTATGGTTTATAGAGCATCACACATTCTGGTTGTTCACCAATCTCCTTACCTGCCAGATTTGTTCTTCACTGAGTGAAGTGAGTCTATCGCTTTTAAAAACCTCTCGAAGAAGACAGTATGGGAGTGACAGAACTTCTTCAGGATGACTCTTCAATAGCTCAGAGAGATGTTTTACTAAGAAGCCAATGACTGCATTCTCCAACAAAGTGAGGTTGAAAAGATCCGCAAGCTTGTACAGGTCCAAGTAATTAAAACTATTTAATTCCTAAATGGATGAAGCAAACAAAATGCACGTCACAAAAATATCCCAAACACAAAACAGATAATATAAAAATCCACGGGTCTCAGATAATGAAAAACGGTTATTCTTTTGGAGTTGTGTAGAAGGAAGGCAATATAACTTCAAGTTAATTAACACAGCCTCATTCAAAATGTATATGTGTTACCATTGCATATGCAAATATATATGATAGTACTAATTTATATTGCAACTCCTAAGGTTATATATACATAAAGCATCTGTAAGAAATATGGATTAGTACATAATATAATAAACCAGCATGATTTACACTGTATGTCAAGAGCTCACAGGAGCTAACAACTGGATTTAAAAAATGCATTTTTTTAACTACAATGGTTTGTTACAAAGCAATTGTTTGTTCATTATTTATTGTTTTGATTGAACTAGAACACCTGTGTAGCACAATTTTCATTCTATGAAACCTCACAAAATACAAGATGCTGAGCTACATTGTACTACGTATGAATTTTTCTTCATTGAACAAATGAACCCTTTTTTTTCCTCCAACCACTGGCACCAAAATATAGTGGATGCTGGCCTCCTACTCCTTCTCTCTCTCCTTGTAGCAACTGAAAATGCAAGGAGACAAAAGCTATAGTAGCTCAAGGCAGGAAGCTTTGCCCATCCTGCTATCAGATGACCGATATTTATCGGCTAATGTTTTCAGCTTGGCATCCCTCATAAATTAGTAGCTAGACAACTAACTATCGCTGTTCCAGACCACACTGCTCCCTTCAGGGAATAGGCCAAGAATTCACCTCTATTAGACAAAAGTACCCAGGGCACCTGGGAAATAATCATGTTTACCCATTTGCTCTGTTCTTGCTGCATGCTCACACCTCTCTTCCTCTCTCCTCCGCAATCCTGGTTTTCATCTTCCAATTTACCGCATTGCTCCCTATCAGCCGCCTTCTCCTTGACCAGCCCCATGTGTGAGAATGACAAGGAGCCTCGTCAGTCTCACTTTGCTGGTGAGTTAACACAGGGACTGGAGCAAGGAAGAGAAACAGACTAAATTAAGTCAATTTCACTTTCACTGCTCTGCTGGATGGAATGGCAGCACCAAATGAAACTGACAAGAAATCTTGTAAATGTCAAATGAGCTGCACGGCTGGCAGATAGAGCAGAGCAACAGGGAAGATGGGAAAGTGCGAAGAGGGGGTTTTTTTGGAATGTTTTATGGACTACATCCTGAACGTGTGAATTGGGTGCCTGTCCCGATGACTGTGGAGCTGTTTATGCATATGCAATGGAGAGTGGAGAAAGAATTTTTTAACCTGCTTAGAGGAGTCAGTACTGGAGGAAATGGAATCAAATTCCTGTGGAGGTTCCTGCTTGTTACATAATCTCCCAGTCTGAACAGTTCACCTTCCCTAGCAGAGCTGTACACTTAAGGTAAATCCTATTCATTATCTACTTAGACTTCTGCATAAGAGTTTCCCATGGTTTTCTTGGAAGAACAAAGGTAAGTTCTTTACATTGTCAGAACAAGAACTAACAGCCATCATCCCAAAAGCCACAGCTATTCTAATGTCAGGTCCTCCTCACACTAACAGGAGGTAAGGATAAATCTGCGGTTGCAGAAAGAAAGAGAAAAGAATGAATTTCACATGAAAAGTATCTGGTCTGTGCACTTGCTTGGTGATTTAGTATCTTCAGATCACAGATGGCACCTCACAACCCCACTCCTGTGATGGCCATGCAATGGTGACAACAACACACAGGAGTCTAATCAAAGCAAACATCACAGTATTTGACAAGCAACAACCACAGTTTATTGTCCCTGGTTCAGAAAACTGTCTTGTGAAAGAACTCACTGATTGAATAATCCCAAATGCCAGAAAGAAATTTAGAAGAGCTCAGCGTGTATTTATTGAGCTCTTTTGTGGTCAATGGCTATGTCTAGGGACATAAATAAATAAATAAATAATCAAGCACTGTGAGCTGAAGATCAACAGTCCCACTAAAATATATGCCTGGTCAAACCCCACTAAGTGTTGGTTGAGAAGGAGAGGTGGCTTTTAGCAGACTTCAGAGGAGGAAAACACTGGAGATAACATAACAGAATCCTTATTAGAGAGAACCAGTAATGAGACACACAAATGCAATCTACCCCTGAAAAATCTCCACATTTTCAGTGAAATCTGAAAGACACTGGTAAGCCTTCATTTTAGGTTTGGATATTTTTTGTGAGCTCCAAACTCCGCTATCCTCTTAAATCAGCAGCAATCAAAGTTGTTTTTATGAAAGCTGTCTTACAGTTGAAGAGGCCAAATATATTCATGGATGTATAAGTAAAATCTCACCAGTTATTTATACTGCATGTAGTAACTTATTTCAGATGCTTATTTATGTATGCGGGTTTATTTTTTTTTTGGGGGGGGGGGGGGGGGGGAGGNGGGGTATGTGTTTACTTATCTCCATTGCTAAGTTTCAGATGATTTTTGATGCTTCCTAACATAATGTGTTAGTTACCTGCTGAACTTTCTGTCTACTTGTTAATGAATACTGAAAATGTGTTTTGTTAAAACTGGCCTTGGCCTGGAATCAGTAATGTTCATTTCTGATTTAGTAAGGTTAAAGTTGATCTACGGGTTTGTATTTCACAGACAGAGAGGCAAATATTGCTTTAGATTTTACAAATAAAAATCAAGTTTATACACTGCTATACACTACTGCCTCAGTTATGATCCTAGAGGGCAAAAAATGTCACATCGAGAGCGCTCAATGTATACCCCAGATCACATAACTTTGCTCTTATAAGTGGTAAAACTTTCAAAAGTAGTCTAAAATGAAGTATGTAAATTAGTTGCAAGAAAAATGCACCTTATCTTCTAGCTTTAAAAAGGTCCCACAGGAAGGATCAAAGCAACCATTGTCAGCTCAGTCTGATTTGAATAGATTTTTCACGCTAAAACCTTAATTGAATTAAAAACTTTGGTAAATGGTGAAATAGGTTACTAAACAGGAAATTTAGGTGTGTTCATGAGTAAGAGTACTGGCAGTTTCTGCTTTCCACAGATTTCATTATATTGCATTAACTGAGCAACTACAAAATTTTGAAGTAGTGTGCGACTTTCTTGTGGTACTGTAATGCAGTGTATGTTCTTTGAAAATAGGCACTACAAACCAGGCTTATGTAAATTTTTGAAACTTTTAACCCCTTTTTCATAAACTTTTATGTATATGCCACTTATCTTTTTTGAACTGAAGGATGAAATATGGACACAAGCAGAACTGTCACTAAGAGCTGAAGGTAGTGATCCTATCTCTTCTAAAATGATGCATGTTACACTACTGAAACACATTCAGGCTAAGGAAATATGCATAAAATTACAGGTACAGCACTTAAAACTAAGTTGAAATAGTTCTGAAATCTCACAATGAACTCAAACCAATTTAGTAAATTGTCCAAATTATTTATCAGTGTCTACTTCTAAAAAAAGAAACTACCTTAGATTCCATGCATTCTACTCAGTGTGCATCCCCCCACTGAAGCAAGGGAATCTATTATTCCACACTAAGGGTCTTCTGATTCAGTAGTATCAACCTTTAGATGCCAAGCCAATTCAACAATGAGCTGACATTTAAAAGCCTCAGAAAAGAAAATATCTTCTACAAACACACATAATCTGAAAGATGACAATATTAAATATTCAAAATAAATCATGTGACAATGTGAATATTTTGATACAGAGGTGTGTTTTAACATAGAGATATGATAAACTGTCAAACAGGAAAAATATATATAAGCATTGTGTTTAAGTTGCTTCCAAAATCATCTTTATTCGTTCGTACTTTGAAGAATAATTGCCTTGCACAAGCCACAGAAAAGGATGTAACAGATTGATAAATTAGAGTTAATCATAACCAAATACACAGCAGACTACAATATACCTCTATTCCTGTGCTCCGTGTTATAAATAGCAGAAAAAGCACAAGGAGAACTAAGGGGAAAGAATGCATTTCTTTATGACCTTATTTGAAAGATAAACTCCTTGGGGAAATACAATTTATTCAGATTATCAAGACCCTGCTGTGCAAATCTACAGTCTGGGAGCACACTACGGAGATCAAACAATATTTACTTTATTCTGTTGGGTATAAAAGCTTTTAATGAATGCATAATTAAAACAGCAAAAGTATATACAGCTTTAGAATTCCACTGCCAAGCCAAGCCATTAATATCCAAAGTACCGTAACCAGTTGTAACTCCACCTGCTTCCTAGATTACAATACTGTTATAAATCAAGGTATTAAATGACTAGCCCTGCTGCTGTAGCAGAGAAGAGTTGCATGGTGACACTATTTTCCCCCTTTTCTAAAAGGGGTTCAGCCTCTTTAAAGCAAAAAAAAACCAATCCCAAGTGTGAGGTCTCTGAGAGAGGGACATAGCTATTCAAAATCCTTAAGCAGCACAGGTCTTGACCCTACACCTCCAGGTTCTCTACCACATTAAATACTATGAACCAGCTGCACCATTCAGAAAAAAACCTTGACAAAAATCATAGCAAAGATGGATCCTAAATAGATAAGGGATGAAAATGAAAAATTGTAATGAAAAAAATATACTTACATGACAACAAAAGGGATCGACACAATTTTGAGATAAAAGAAAACCAGTTCTGCTGGGGTCTACCTGTTTCTTTGTATATCAAAGGTTTTAGGTCTGCAAAACCTCACACATTTACCTAAGAACTAACAGATCAGGCACACACTCAACAGCACAGCAACACACACAAACGTTTCATTTAAAGCATAAGCACAAAAAGTGTATTTTAGATCTTATTTGAAATTTGCCTCTGTTAAACACCAAAGTCATCCAGTTAAGTCATTAAAAGAATTTTGCTGAAGCCTGGTCACAGTGGAACAGCTGGCTCAGAATTTTTCAATGTACAGAACTGATTACTTTTATTATGAAATAAGTGCAGGCTGCAGATGTGTTTATAGACAAAGTAAAAGATGGCTTTAAGTGACTCGTTTTATACAAATCATTTTTTGGATGGATCACTGCTTTCTCACAATTTCCTGTAATTCTTGCTTTTGTCTTCTCCTTTGAGCATGAAAAGTTAATTTGCATCTTTGTTGCTATTTCAAAGTAGGTCTAGAGCTAAGTAAAAGACCAACAATATCAAAACATTTCAGCCCTATTATTTTTCCTCTACCCTATGAGAATTCATTTCACTTCTCACTTACTGTTTCTCTATATCTGCTCAGTTTTCAGGTTTAATCCTGCTGGCTGGTGCTAATGAGAATCCTCTTTGAAGGCACAGAGGAGGCCTGCGAGCTTCACGAGCACAGAGGAAAGACATGACATTCTCAGATTGCTCATGTGATGACACAAATGTGTGGCACTCAAAAAAAGAAAGTGAAGCATGCCATATGTAAAACTAAAAAAAAGAAAACATTTTCTAGAAACTCAGATTGATCTACATTATTAAATATTACAAATATCTTCAACTGCCAATCCAATTAAATATTTTAGGTGACCCTGATTATACATAACTTTTATAATCCACAGATACAATTATGTGTATCATGGAAAGAAATAAAATAATGAAATATTAAGACTACACAGTTAAATTTTCATGGTACCAGTGGAACAACTACAGGTAAGGTTCTGCAGAGGTTTCAATAGCTGCTTTCCCTTGGTTAACAGATGCTGCTATAAGAATTTTTTAAATTACTTTAAGTGTCCCTGGCATAGGAACTCCCTAAATGAAAAGCTTCACATCTCACCAACTACTCGTGGCAATATAACTGTAGCAATATATTGTATTTAACAAATAAAAGTACAGGGATTAAGGAACATGGAGATCTTCTAACCCTTCACCTGGCACTTTTATATCATTTCACACAGCAGAAAAACAAAGCAAGGATTTGATGAGATTCATCAACATTTTACCATTTTTGCAATTATGGGAGCTTGCCTTTTCTTCAAACATGTTGTGAGAAATAACATTTCTCATACACGTTCATATATCCTTTACTCCAGCAGAAATCACAGAATGTAGTCTCTACAGATGATTTATCATTTTATACTTTTGCTAGCTCTTTGGAACTACTACAGTGTAAGAGGAAAGCTGAAAATTACTTCGCTAATGCATCAACAACCAGTAATTTTTTATAGTAAGTGTTCTCTTTTTTTTGTTTGCTAATATTGACAAATCCAGAAAAAGCAAGTGTTGTCCCTTAGAAACCCAAAGCTTACAAGAGTAGCAGCCAAAATAAATAACTACAAACCAGAAGAAGAAAAAAAATAGGACTGTATGATACTATAACTTCCTTTTTTTTTTGTTTGCTAATATTGACAAATCCAGAAAAAGCAAGTGTTGTCCCTTAGAAACCCAAAGCTTACAAGAGTAGCAGCCAAAATAAATAACTACAAACCAGAAGAAGAAAAAAAAATAGAACTGTATGATACTATTACTTCTTGGTTTTTTT
>VXBC01001887.1:532184-624516 GCA_013399945.1 Ploceus nigricollis | reverse complement strand
TATGATCATTTTTTTTTTTTTTTTTTTTTTTTTTTTTTTTTGCTTACAGGCTCCCATAACCATTTAAGGCCATGAGAATACAGATGTGGAGTCTATTCCTCGACAATACCACAAACTCATCAAAACATCTTCAGCGAAAAATTAAGAAAGATCCATCTTGTTCCCAACCAGTATTACAAGAAGGCTCTGCTGATTTTGAGACTCCATCTTATAATTTTGTTTCATTTACTCAAACAGTTTATATATATTTGTTTCTGAGCCAAAATTATCTTTTAGATTTAACAGCACAATGTTTCCCTCCCTGTTCCCCCCTCCCTCAGTATTTACTCCCTTTTTATATTTACAGAAAACAATTATATTCCTCCTCAGCCCTCATTTTACTAGACTAAACAAGGAAAGCTCTTCTAATCTCCTCATGTAAAGTAGGTCCTCCTGACCCTCTTAGCTTTTCTACACCTCTACACCTTCTACCTTTCTACACCTTCTACACCTCTCACAGTTTTGATTTCACTTATTCTTCTGCATGGACAAACTCTTCCCAGTACTCCTGATTTTCCAGCAGTACCTTGTAAAGTAGCATTAATACTTCCTTAGCTTTATAAATTAGTTTGTATGAAAGTCAAACTGCCTTTTTCTTGATGCCATCACATTAGTAGCTCTTAGTCATCGTATGATTTAATACATGAAGAGTCTATGTGAACTTGGTCCTCAAGTGAGACACAGAAACAGCCACTCAGTCTGGCAGGTAAGACAGAACTAATGTGACATACTACAAATGGGAATTATGATGCAATAGATTCTACTGAGGATGCTCAGAAACCATTTTCCAATCACTTCTTTAATTGCACTCTGTCTTTGAGTAACAGATCTTGTAATTGTCCAGCTCCATATCAGTTACTGGGGGTGAAATTATTTCAATGATTTTTTAAGACTTGTTTCAAATTGTATCTGGATCAATGGGCTGAGGCCAACAGTATGGGACTCAACAAAGCCAGGTGCTGGGTCCTGCACTTTGGCTACATCAACCCCATGCAGCACTACAGGCTGGGGGCTGCAAAACTGTGCAGTGGAAAAGGACCTGGAGGTGCTGGTCAACAGCAGCTGAACATGAGCCTTCCTGTGCCCAGGTGGCCAAGAAGGTCAACTGCATCCTGGCCTGTATAAAGAACAGTGTGACCAGCAGGGCTGGGGCAATGGTTGTCCCTCTGTACTCAGCACTGGTGAGGACACCAGTGACCAGTTCTGTGACCAGTGAGAGCTGTGACCAGTTCTGGGCCCCTCACTTCAAGGAAGACATTGAGGAGCTGGAGAGAGTCCAGAGAAGGGCAACAGAGCTGATGAAGGGTGTAGAGAGTGACTGATAGGAAGAGTGGTTGAGAGAGCTGCGGGTGTTCAGCCTGGAGAAAATGAGGCTTGGGGGTGACTTCATCACTTTCTACAACTCCTAAAAGGAGGGTGTAGCCAGGTGGGGGTTGGTCTCTTCTCCCAGAGATAGAAGAAGAGGAAATTTCCTCAAGCTCCACCAGAAGAGGTTCAGGTTGGACACCTGGAAGAACTTTTTCATTGAAAGGGTGGTTAAGCATTGGAACAGACTGCCCAGGGAAGTGGTGGGGTCACCTTCTCAGGAAGTGTTAAAGAAACAACTGGACATAGCACTTAGAGCAATGGTTAATTGACATGGTGGTGTTTGGTCAAAGGTCAGACTCGATCTTGGAGGTATTTTCCAACCTTAATGATTTTATGATTCTATTCTGTGAAAAGTAGGTAAGTAAATCCTCCTTAATATACTGAAAACCATAGTAAGTCTTAAATCAGTATTAAGTATGAAAACTTTTAGACATAGAAAATAGAAAAAGAAAAAATATTTCTAATTCACAGTACATTAAAGTGCAATTTTTATTCTTAATTCATATCTCCATTACCAGCATAGAGGACAGAGGGAGATGGAAAAAAATTAAAAATCAACATTCTGATATATCTGTTAATAGAGGTATTAGTGTACCTGACAGTTTCCCTTTCCAATGCCTTTTTTAAAATAACTTGCTATTTTGCCAACATTTAATAAGTCAAGCTGAAGTTTTCCAGCTTCAAGATGAATCACTTGAAACCTCTTGAAAACATTCCTAAAAGCATATCATACATTATTAAGAATGAGCCTGACAGGAAAAGACCATTGCTCTTCCATATTAAAAATATTCAGAATGGAAATAGATCATAGGAGTTGCCATCCTTGTGAACAACTTCCAGTGACACCCCACATTAAGCCTCTGGAAAAATAATTTGGAGATGCTCAGTAACACCTTGTTTGAACTTTTCAGTCCAAAATCTCATCACATTTTAGCTGCACTGCCCATAATCTATTCCACAGCTAAGCAAGATTATGTCTGCATCATTGTGCACTGTGGGCCTAATCACAATGACAAAACCCAAATGCCCACAGTCTGTTTTTATTGTGCTGCTTGGGATCCACTTTGGAGACCCAGCAGATTGGAAAAAGACACTTTCAGATGCAGAAGGATGAAAAAAGCCCAGATCAAAGAACACGAGAGCAGATCCAGACCTCAGGGATTACAGGAGGCAAACAGTGCTGGAATATAGCAGGAGATTTAGAATCACAATTCAGAGAAGACATGGCTTCTCGAGGAGGCTGAGTGACTGTTCCTCCAACTACTCTGCATATATGTAAGTGAAAAGTGATCAAGACTGATAAAAAGCATCATCGTCACTAACTAAAAATAGGAAGGCAACATTCACAAATCAAGACATTACACAAAATAACAAAGAGGGAGCATATTTAAAATTATCAATAGACTAATGTTAACTCTCTAGGTATAAATAAGAACAAGGACGTTTTTGTGCAAAGAATACATAATATGATTCAAACAATTCTTTCATAATGTTTTTATGACATTTTATTTTTGGAACATTTAATTGATGTATACATGTGCTCTGTATTAAGCCCAGCAAGGAGTCACTTTTCTTAAAAACATGTTTCAGGGAACAGCCTGTCACCAAATGCTTAAGGATTACAAAGCTAACAGACACATTTAAAAACTAAGAATTGGAAAAGTGTAGCTGAAGTGAGCTGGTCCTCTAATAACGTCAGAGAATTAAACAAATTGCCTAAAATACGTGGAATAACAAGTTATTTAACACAGATCAATTCAAATCTCAGAAATGTTTGCAAAAGAACCCAAAGCAACAAATCTTTTTAGAATTTTAAGGCAGTATGCTATACTCCATCTACCGAAATGCTGAATCCAGTGCAGGATAACTCGATGAGTATAACTTTGACAGACAAAAGTCCTCAAGGAATCAATTTTGATCCAATACTGTCAACAGTTTAATTGAAATAGAGATGATAAGTTTTGTCTGCAGAGTCTGCAGAAGACTCTGCAAGGACAGCATGAGTATTGTCAGGCTTTCTCTGTTAAGTAAAAAAAAAAAAAAAAAAGCATAGACATATCTATATCTATCTGGGAACCAGTAACATAATGTAGAAAATATACCAGGCTCTATTTGGAACAACACTGACAAGCCATCCGGAGGCACTAAGAAGCAGTCACAAATAGCAACATCAGTTCTCAGAACAGTGCTGCAGCAAAAAAACCCCAAAAACAAACAAACAAAAAACCCACTCATGTCATAAAATGCACACCCAGTGCTGCCCAATAAAAGAAACAAGCCCTCTTGCTGCTTCAATATTACATTTTAAATCTACACTTCAATTATTGGTCCCAGTTCTGAAGTCCAAACTTTAAGGACACTCAAAAACTACCAGCTGGAAAACCAACCTTGCAAAATTTCAGGTGCTCAACTTAGTTTCTTAAAGAAAGACTCCTGGAGGATTTGATCTTGAGCAAAGTTATTTATAACATGGAGAGAATATATGAAAGGAAAAATAGCTCTGACTAAATTTTCAGAAAATAGTTTCTGGTGCATGACTGTAGGATCAGAGCTGCCCTGGACAAGGAACTAGAAAGTACAGGACTGTTTGCATTGGCTTCATGGGATTATGTACATTTTGCAGCTCTGCATTGAAAAAAAAAATGACTGCAATAAAACTAGTTTTTTTGACAACTGTCTGTACAGGTAAAGAAGAAAATATTTGTGCAATTTGACTGCTGGGGTTTATAATGGTTTCTCATTCCTCTCAAAAGCAAGAGACTTGCTGCAGCTGCAGGAAGATATGAGAGTACTCAGCAGTTAAAAGAACCTGACTGTAAGTATGTGAATGATAAAAAGGCAACATTTCCATTTTATTTGGAAAACTGTTATTTGTTCAGGTATCTCTGTGCTCCTGCAATATCTGACCTCAGCTCAAAAATCACTAAGAATTTTATTTTTGTTGCTCATAGCACTAAACCAAGGCAAATTCTCATTTTACAGAGGAAAAAAGGTGAAGCAGAAGAATAATTTAAGAAGATTTCCCATGATGCAGAATATACAAAGAAGAGAACCTCAAATGCCTGGAACCCACTCCAGTGCTCTAGTAGCTAGATAATTCCTATCTTCACCAACTTTAACAGAATTTTAAGTTACATATACGGTTCAATATATTAGCAAAATGTCTGCAATGTGTATTGTATGGGCATGATAGCCCAGTAAAAAAAAACTCTCTACAACTCTCTTTCCCCAGATTTATGCTGTGAAAAGAACATCCCTTTTTCCCACAACTAGGAGCTGTGTTATTAGTAGGTTTACAATATATTAATCAGAACCGATTTCAGGAGATATACAGCATTAAAAGGGATAGTGGTAGGCCATATATAGACAGAAAAGTAAAAGAATGAGAAAAATCTGGAAGAACCACTGAATTAAAAAAAAATCTGGACATGTGAAGATCAAGAGGAGTTTGCTTGTCTTTCACAGAATCACAGCATTAACTAGGTTGGAAAAGACCTTTGAGATCATCGAGTCCAACCTATGAACTAACACCACCCTGTCAACTAGATCAAGGCACTAAGTGCCACATCCAGTCTTTTTTAAACACTTCCAGGGACAGTGATTCCACCACCTCCCTGGGCAGCCCATTCCAACAGCAAATCACTCTTTCTATGAAGCATTTTTTCCTAATAGCCTGCCTACACTTCCTCTGGCACAACTAAGACTGTGTCCTCTTGTCCCGTTGCTGGTTGCCTGTGAGCAGAGATGGACCCCCAGCAGGCTACAACCTCCTTTTAGATAGTTGTAGAGTGTGATAAGGTCTCCCCTGAGCCTCCTTTTTTTTTCCAGGCTAAGCATATTTTATGCATTATTGACTAGGGATTTACTTGTCATTCTTTCAGTCAGGAATTATTCTAAGTCTGACTTTCAAAACTAGAAAACCTCAAAAGAGTGAAGGCGAAATGTAAAAAATGGGCCTTGACTCAACATCTAGTTTGATTTCCTATATCTGACCTTCAGTAGTGCTAAACAAGTCACAAATCCTCCCAAAACTAATGCATGTGAACGTTCACACTGCTGAAGGTGCCAAGCACCAGCAGGAATGCATGGGCCTTCAAAGATCATGATGACTCTTGTCCATTTGTTTCTAGCAGTTCTTACCAAGAATAAAAAATAATTCAATCCCTCACTTCCACATCTCAAACAGTTTACAATCAGAATCTCTTGTTTAGCATAAAGCTTTTTTTCCACAGAGAAAAGGACATTTAATCAATGCACCATGTATTTAACACAACCAAATGACAAAATTCTCACTGACTTCAAGATTTCACCTTAAAGACACCACCTTTATAAGCTGAATAGATTATTATAGGTTCAGTTTTTAAGTGTTCACAACTACAGATACGTGCCAGGATTTCAATCCTGTCGAGTTTGAAAGGCACCTCTCCAGCATTTCCCTTTAAACATAATAGAATCAAGTGAAGCAATGCTCTGTGGAGGACGACCTGGGAGTCCTGGTGGACTGTAAGCTGTCCATGAGCCAGCAGTGTGTCCTGGTGGCCAAAAAGGCCAACGGTGTCCTGGGGTACTTTAGGAAGACCACTGCCAGCAGGTCAAGAGAGGTGAACCTATCCCTCTACTCTGCCCTGGTGGGGCCGCATCTGGAGAGCTGTGTCTAACCCTGGGCTCCTCAGGAAGAGAGAGACATGGAACTCCTGGAGCGGGTCCAGCAAAGGGCTACAAAGATGTCTAGGGGACTGAAGCATCTCTATCATGAGGAAAGGCTGAGGGAACTGGACCTGTTCAGCCTCAGGAAAAGATGACTGAGAGAGGACTTCAACAATATATCTGAAGGGATAGTGCCAAGAGAATGGAGCCAGGCTCTTCCTGGTGGTGCCTAGTTCAAGAGGCAACAGACACAAACTGACACACAGGAAGTTCCACCTGAATATGAGGAAAAACTTCTGTACTGTGCAGGTGAATGAGCACTGGAACAGGTTGCTCAGAAAGGTTGTGGAGTATCCATCACTGGAAATAGTTGAGAACTCTCTGCACACAATCCTGCGCCCTGTGCTGTAGGATGACCCAGCTTGAGCAGGAAGGTTGGATCAGACAACCCCCACGTTACCTTCCAACCTGACCCATTCTGTAACACTCTTTCACAGAACCGTGGAAAGGCATTTAAAGATGAGACACAGCTGAGTTGCTTCAAAAAGAATGTACTTCTGCAGAAAAGTCACTGCTGTCAAAAATTAACTACAGCTTACTGATGAAGTTTTTAGCCAATGATTGTTCCATGCAGTGTTATAAAAGTCCTTTTCAAACACAAATTTCAGTAAGAAATGTTGCTAAAACATTCAAATTTCAAAGATTTCAACCACACTTATAACCAAAACCATACCAATAGCTTATAAAAGGTTACATATGTCTAATACTGTTTGTTTTCCCCCCACTTCAAAATATTCACACACTGATCATTTTTGCTACTTGCTTTGCTCCTTTTCAATACATTTTTTAACCTGTTCAAGTTTTGGTCCAGGGTTGAATGGTGCTATGTGAGTCCAGAACTTGATTAGGAAGACATGGAAGTTAAGACTCACAGTATTACCTAGGACAGTCAAATAATTTCAAGTGTTTGGTTACAGTAAAGTTTCAATAGCAGTCTTGGGGGTCCTGGACATCATCATTGCATACATGTACTTCCTACATACTTCAGTTCCCCATGAAGAAGGTAACGCTGCAAATATGAGTAAAAATATTGAGAGGCAGGCAAATCCAAATACAAACACATATAAACACAGATTTGGGGCATGGTGTATGACAGTAGGCCTGTCCCCCTGGTGTTTTTCATGTCCACAATTTGCCACCTCAAGTCAGTTGGACTTCCAGTCCTAGTGACTGCTGACATACCTGAGGCTACAACAATACTTTCCCATGATAATCAGGTGTGCTGAGATGCTATGGAAACTCAAGGCTCTTTACATACATGATTAGTATAGACAGTGCTTCCAATTAACAAGGAGAAAACACTGAAATGGAATTTAGAAACAAATTCCTCTACAGAAATTCCTCTATATAGCTTTGAGAACTTCCACAACAAAGGTCAAAGTGTTTACAAGACAAGCTCAGACAATATATCACTACCCCTCTAATCCAGAGAACACAACAGCTGCCAAAAAATTACCATAGAAAGAATTCCACACGTTACCAGTTCAGTTCCTACTGAACTGTAAATAAAAGTCCTGGTTTAAGATTTAATGCTGCTTATACAGCTAGACACACTCTTTGATGGAAAACACAAATTCCATAAAACTGTTTAAACAGATGGAAAATTTAGCAAAAACTTCCTCCAAATTAATAAACAGATGTTTTGAATATATTACACAAGAAAACAGGTGAATGAAGTTACAGGCATTTCTCATGTTTGAAATAACACACTCACAGGACGTTATTGATGGTTAATAAAGTTGATGCCACTAATCTTTAGGCATGGATCTTTAATTTTTAGAATTAGTGAGAAGAATGAGGACAATTTATAACTTTCAAAGCTCTGATCACATACTGGCTGAAGATTCAGTAAGTCATTACAGTGTGTATACATTTATATTCATTCTGGTTTCAAGGCCTGTTCAATACTTTGGACAGAAAGGGTGTCTTTATTCTAAATGAAGTTAGTCTACATCACTATTATGAAGCAAAAGACAAATTCTACTCATGCAGTTGTGCAAACAAAATACCATAAATGATGGAATGTGCTAAAATGCTGTTTCATTTACTGCTGCTACAAGATCTACTGGAGAAAATCAACAGCCTTATATGGAACTTGTTACTTTCTTTGTGGTCCCCTACAAACACAAATGGTTTAACAGTATTTAACAGAAACTAAAAAGAGATGAGAAAGATGAGAATCTGGAATACTTCCATTTCTTAAGCTACTTATACATAACTTGGGCTTAGGTAATTTTCCTTACAAATCTTTCTTCTTAACTAGCACAATTAGTCGAGTATGTTGTAAGCAGTTCATGTAGATGGATCACACAGTAACGATTATGCCATCAGAAAAACATAAAAAATGGTGAGGCAGGGTATCAATTGCCAAATACATAAGTTTGTATCAAGTCCAGATTTCTTATGCCTTCAGTGAGAGATAGTCTATAAAAAAGACTAAAATGCAAATACTGCATAACTGGAGAATGTATCAACTTGGATCCTCATTACTTCAGTCCTTCTTCACCATTAAATAAACACGGTTCTGAAAGTCTGTCCCATTAAACTGACTGAAAAACTAAATTTACAAGGTCTTTTTGACATCTTTTAAAGACAGAGCAGACTGAATCATCATCCACTATTTTCCTTAGCCTAATACTTCAGGTGCTAAGTTGCCTCCTGAAATTCCATCAAATAATACATTTTCTCATTCATTTTCTTAAGAAAGATTTTGCTACTGCATTTAGAATTTGAAATTGACTCCATGAAAATAATACTAGTGTATCTAAAAATACAAAGTAGAGAAGAGGTAAAAGATATTTACTTCATAATGAAGAATGAAAAATATCAGTTCTATTTTGGGTAAGCTAGTATAGAGGAAAGAAAAGATGAACAATTAGCTCTCTACCACAGTGATATTTCTGAGATAAAATCAGATTGTAACTCACTTCAAGCCCAATGTTCTCTTCAGGTTCATAGGTTACAAATGATTTATAGTCACCATTTCGTACTTAGCATTCTGGCTTTTCCCATATTGTAAATATTTTACAAAGGATTGTCTTGTTTCAGAAATACCTTTGCTAAAATGGCTTAATACAACTCAAAGTGCTTTAGATGAAAGCAAATTTAAGTAAAATATCTCTCTGCTTCTTTCCAGGAGGTAAAAAGCCCCCCTCTATGTCTGGTGCCTATATTCCTCTACTTTCACATTAGAGCTCTAAGTCTCCTCTTTCAGGTCACGTCTTCCACATAAAAGTGCTAAACTAATGCCGCTTAATGACAAATTAATGTCCATGAATAAAAAATACACCTCTAATAGCATAGAGTAATTTGCCATTACAATATCATCATTGGACATGCCCCTGGTTTAATACGATGTATTTAATTCATAACTTAATGAGTGATATATAAAAAGAGAGAGATGAACCCTGCAATTACATTTATGTGAGTCTGTCACCTTATTTGTAAAACCTTAGAGTCATTTACATTCAAATTAGAACAAATGAGTGATTTCACAAAGTGCAGTGATAAATGACCATTGCTGCACAAGACAGAACTGTATTTCCTGTGAAAACATTAACAGTTTCCTATTATTTGTTAAAAATTACAATGCATATTGCCCAGTGTTGTGTGAATAATGACTTTTTTACTGATTAGGTCAGAAGACTAATACGGAGTAAAAATAAATAATTTTTCTTTTCATTTTTTCTGATTTTTAGCTTGAATTTCTCTGCTCAAACTGTTATGGACTCACACTGCCACCTGCTGCCCAGGCCCGGGTAGGAAGGGCCCGACTGCCTAATTTCAAGTCCAGTTCAGCCATTCTGCCTTCTGGGTGTCATTTCCTGCAATAAACAAAATTTTCCTCCAGACCTCTAAGTGGACGTGTCGCTGAGAACACAAGCAGATAAAGATAGCTGCACTAGCCAGTTACAAGCACTTCCATTTTGGGGGCTCATGCATCCAAACCGCCTCAACTTGTAAGGAGAACTTAAAGTGAAATACACGGGGGACCGGGAGGGCCAGGGAGAACATAAAACATTAGTATCGATCAGATGGTAATAAAACCAAAGAAGAATTTTGTACACTAAGCATTCTGGCATTCATCAGCCCCTGTTTACAGCTTTATAAAAATACTGGAAAGATTCCAGAAGCAGAAATCTTTCAGGGAATGATGGACAGAAAGGTCATTTAAAGAGTCCACACTGGGTAGAATGACAACATCAGAAGGGCAGGGAGGGAAATTGTGAAGCAATACAGTTTCCCTGATCCTATTTAAAACACATACCAAAGCTGCCCGCCCTTCCTGACAGGACCTGCAAAGAGATGGCAGATACAGCACTAACTGCCTCTTCCCAACTTGTGACCTCTCCTGTAACTTTGCTGCAGAGGACTGGCAATGTGTATCCATAGAACTACCTAGACAGCTTGGGAGCTTTGATCTTGCCAGCAATAGTTAACCTAGATGTTGCAGCATCATTTTTTTACACATCCATCACCAGTTTCAATTCACACTGCAGATAAATAGCAGCAAGTGGATTACAGTAAGAATGGTATTCAAAGTGACTGGGTATTGTCACTTTGGTATATTTTCACTTTCCTCACTGATACCAACTGAAAAATGGAAAAAACCACCATCATTTTTTTCAAGAGTCCCATTTTAAGTTGGAATCTTCACTAATGCAAAAAAAAAAATCCCCAAGTTATTTTTGAGTTTTGTCCAATAACTTTTCTAATGACTATCAATAGCTCAATGACAACAGCTGACAAAACTTGCTCCTTCACAAAATAGCAGGTTAGCACAGCAACAACTGGTTGCGTAACACTTAAAAACAGGAAAATGTATGACATTATTTTTGTCTACTTTGTATTCTTAGCATGGGAAGGTTACTTCACCACAGGATAAAGTTGGTAGACTTAAGCTTGCTGGTGGTGACTAATTCTGGGGGATTGAGGGGAGTGTGCAGAGTGTGCATGCATGTACTTAGATTAAAAACTCAGTATTAGTTAAAAAAAGCAAGCCTTGGCTGCTAGATGACCTTTAGATTTTTCTTTCCAGCAGTTTAATTCGCTCTATATGAAAAACCCAGGAGCTAAAATCCCAACTGATCTGGGGCTCCTAGCAATACAAAGGTGATGCTCTCAATCTCTGGTGTACGAATTAATTCATCTCTGAAGGAGTTTATCTTAGTGAAAGTTGGGACTGTCACTGGCACCATTCCAAATGGAGAAGTTGGGTTTAAGAAAAATAAATAGCTTTGAAGCTCTGGCTTATCTACATCTATAAACCATGCACACTCCTCCTTTTAATTCCACACGCAAATTCATTTGTAGCTTCTTCTGTTTAGAAACAGTAACATATTTCAATCTACAACACATTCAAATAGTTTCAAATTAGAAGAAGAAAATATTTAGATCATTGGGCATTTGTACACCAGGAAAAAAATTTCTTCTTTAAGCCCAAATTGACCATTACAGTAGAAGATTAAAAATCAAATGCCCCTATCCAAGACAATTTGCCTGCTTCACTTATTACCATGAATTATTCCATAAGGATTTGTGAGTTGATTAACCTTATTTTTGTATTCCAGGTCTGATCCTCCTCACTGTCTGCTTTTGTATACAAGAATCCAGAGCAGGACAGTACAGAGGCAGTTCCAAGAAAATTCCAGTTGACTGTTGTTGTACAGTGCTGTGCCCAGGCTTATTTTAGTCACTCACCTAAAATGTTCTTTTATCTTAAATTAGCTGTCTTTAAAGATGGTATGACTGACATCAGTAGCAAGCAAGCAGAGTTCCATTTAATGTAATGGAGTTTCTAAAAAGTAATCTGGTACATTTACCATTTAGCAGGAAACCTAATGCACTTAAAACTAATGGGAAAATTGGCATCAAATCTTCAAGTTCACTTGACACAAAAAACATTTAGGATCCCAAGAAGAATTTTTACAAGTCAGAGCAACTTCAGTGGCAATCAGGATTACCACTGCTCATGTCTACTATACCTGCTCCTCCTAGGACCTATGAGGATAAGAAATAATTTCCAGAATTAAGCACAAGGACAGTCACTTCAAGTAAGTCTGTTCTGAAACTATGCCACTGTCCAACCAATATACATAACACAAATTATATCCCAGACTCTGTCCAGTGTGTAAACTTAATTTGTTCTTCACAAAAGGTGCCTAATCTGGCAGCAGAAAATTAAAGGGATAAATGCTATCTAACAGTCATGCCTCTCAGAAATGAGTCCAAGCTTTGCTTTGGACTGCTCTGCAATTTCTAAACTCCTAACCCACAACTATCATACACTGAATGTAATTCAGGATGTACCTAGAACTCCACTGAAAAAAACATATTGTACTTCAGAATATACAGAAAAATCACTTAGCTTTAAGATTTCAATTATGGGCAGTCCAATATCCCAGATCCCTCAATACCAGTGAAAATCAACCTCTGCTTTAAAAACCAATTACTACCCACACAATACTGAGCTGTTGTTGATCAGGAGAAGGAAATTCCATTAAAAACTTATATTCTCAATAGCATTCCCTCCTTATTAAGACTCTTTGATTGTTGAAATAATTTGCAGTTTGTGGCTCTCTGGTACTGAATACACAAACAGTTGAGGAAAAAGACAAAATTTCTTAGGTGTACAACTAGTTATGTAACTCAGACACACTCATGAAACAAACATTTTTATGTTCTGAATAAATGTTTTAACACATTTATTCTCTTGCATAAGAATAAAGTTGTCATGTATCCTTCAGAAAAACATTCATAAGCTTTAAAGTGCAAAAATAGGTCATCACAAACACACTACCTAATACCATGTTCTCTACAGTACCATTTAAAAAGACCCTTTTCAAATGGCCACCACATTCAATGCCTTTAATCAGCTATGTCTTGCTTTCTCCTATATCATATGATAAATATGGTCCACTTCTAAAAGGCAAAGGAGATATTCAGATAACCCATTCCTGTTATATTTCAAAGTTTGCCTATTGGCTGCAGCTCTCTGCATTAGCCTCCTTTGAAAAACCTCAACCAAAATTGACAATCAACCTGAGCTGGAGGAGGAAGTTGGGAAACAAGAACCTAAGAGAACTGGATGTGCACGCTGCAAGCAAATGCTGTGTGAGTGATCACAGACCTTAGTGCCACTGAAGGTACACAAAGTTCAAGTCTTTAGCTCTCCCACACCTCTGTAGCAGTTAAGAAAAATGCATTGCCTTACCGTTTGTTCAGCCTGAGACAGATGTGTGTGCTTACAAGCCTTGTTTCAATGTTTAATGTACCTGAGAATTATGCAGATGACATGAGATTCATGAATATGTATGTAGCTCAAATAAAATAAATCAGCATGCTTCAAAAGAGTCCTCCTCTACAAATGAAGCTAGAAACAAAACCCCCAAACAGCAGAGGTTGTGGAATAATCGTAATTCAAGGTATGACAATGCTGATATGGGGGGAGAAATCTGCACTACACAGAGCTGGAATTAAGACCAAAAGTAAGGAATACTTGGGCATTTCTCTTGTTTGCAAATAAAGAAAATATTATTTACTACAGTTTTAAAATAAAAACTAGTAAATTATCAATCTAAAATGAGCATGAGTTTTCAAATGAAAATACTGAATCAACATTAGATGCTACAGAACAATTCATAATGAGAAGTTTATAGATGATAAAATGCATTTAATAAACTAGCAGTGTTGTCAGAAACCTCCACTGCATTACCTAATTGAGGGTAGGGAGAAAATGTTCCTCTCCTCCTTTGACTGAGAACTCTTTTTAAAAATTGCCATAAATGCAATTTAAACAATTTGTTAAAGAATTTTTTTAATTCTTCAAAAAATCAAAGTCCTCTAAGCAGTTTAGTCTATAAAAAAGAGGATCTGTCATAGTCAAAATAACATTTTGTTTATTCTGAAACAACCAAGAGGAAATTCCTTAAAGACCAGTCAAAATAAAAGTCAGCACTGGCTGGAAATTATTCTGTCCCCAGTGAACTAGAAATAATTCTTGACAATCAGACACTTCAGCAATCATCTTAGATGAATTAGATCATCACAGTATTCTTTGGAACCTCATAGACTACCAACGTGCCTCGAAACAGACACATGAGCGGGCAATGCCAATTGCATTTGTAGCCAAAAAACCCCATCCTTATTGAAATGCATGGCATTATTACAGGTCCAAGATAAAAGTATCAAAAAGAGAAGAAAGTGTTCAAGACAGTTCCAATGAACTGTCAGGCTGGAACATCTAGAGAAGAGCTGAAACAAGTGCTAACAATAAGAGCAGCACTCATACAGGAAAAGCTTGGTCTAATCAAAACAGTTAAAGACAATCCTAACAAGTTAAAACTCTGTGTCATCATTACACAACAATAAATGACAGCTAGATCTCACACACTGTATTTCCAGAATTTAGCTAAAGTAAGCTAAGTTCATGATATCTGAACAGCTCACAACAGCTCAAAGTGGTTCCTTTGCAGTAGCACTGCAAATGAAGAGCTCTGGCACACTCATTCATCAGAGAGAAGAGAAAGGGCAAGCACTGTTCCCTTCCCAGCATCTGTGTCACAGCACATGGGGTGACAAGACACCCCAGTTACCAGCTGCAGAGAGGATAAGTGGTTTTAAGGAAGCCTTCTTTAACTACTTGGATTTTATTTGCAGATAGTACTAAAATAAGGCAAAAGCTATTTTTTAAAGTCACACAATAATATGTATAACATAAACAGATATTTGATTTAATTAGTTTGGACCTGAAAGATATCACAGTTTTAGCACGCAGTACCTTGTTGACCTCTGTTAAAAAGACTTACAGCAACCATTCAAGGCTGATTACTTGCATGGGCTGCAACCATACAAAGCAAACAAGACAGGTAAATTCTTACTGTGATCTATTCAGACTGCAGATCTGTCTACATGTATGCCTTGCTGAGGTGAACTTGGTAAAAAAAGTACTGTAAAAAGAGTAAAATTCAGCCCAAATCCCAACTTGATATAAGCTACAGCCACCACGCAGATGTGCATGCAGATTCCAAACCTTTACGATCAGACCCCAACTCAAAAATAGTTTACAGAACTAGCAATGCTCTCTGTCTTCCAACACATATTCTCCTCTTTTTTCCCCTTCATCCACTACCTTATTCCCTACCTCCACTACTGTAAAACTGGATGCTGGGTCCCACCTCCTCTTATTTTTTACAACAGTGTAGCTCCAGTTGTCCTGCCCTGGTACACTGTTCAGGGCACAACAGTGCTTTTTCACATCTTTCACACATCCTACAGCAACTGCAGGCCACAAAGTTGTGGTTTCTATGACTCATGAAAGACACTGTAATCTTGTAAGTTGTAGAAATAAAAAAAACATGCAAATAAACATATGCATGAGACAAAATGCATCAAAAGACATGAGATCAACAGGAAAAGCACTAGCAGGAGTGGAATTTAAATGCCTCTGATTCTTTTGCAAGTTATTTTGTGGTTGGACTTCATCTTCTTCCAACCTAAAGCTTTCTCTGACTGTCACATCCAGAAAATTTTTACTGCTCTGTTAATTACAGAGTCATTTGGAAGAAATATTTACTAACTCCAAAGTGATGGGTTTTTTATGGGGCTAGTGTGATTTTGGGGTTGATTTATTTTTTAAATTCATTAGTAATCTATTTCTAAGTAATTATTTCTAAGCTTGCACATTAAGGACAAGATTCAAAGCACTGCTAACTCTGTAGTTGTCTGTCTTTCCCCTGCAATGGCATTGGGATTAAACGTACTAAGATGGTGCTAAGAGCTACAAATACCAGAGGCTACTCAACACAGGTAATAGAAAAAGTTAGCACGAGGATTTATGTTGAGTATATGCCTGCTCTCTTCTTACATCCTCTCACATCCCTACTTGATAAGCACAACAAACAAACTTTTCCCTACTCTTTAATATTTTCTGTAGCTTCTTTGCTGTAATGGTCTCTTTAGTTCAATTTCTGACAAAGTAAGAGCCACATAAGAATCAAAGACATACTCACACCAACTGGTTTGCTTGAGGACCATTAAATACATTGTATGTGACTACCATATTGTTATATTTATATCTTTCTCATTACAGTAACCCCTTCCCATGCCTGCCTGACAATCAGTAGGTCAAATGGTTTTGTGGCTTATTTCATATCTCGCAGTTCTTATTTCTCAAACCAACCATCTTTCCCATCACAACCCATGTCTGTTTTCTCAGAAAAATTAAATCTCTTCCTGCATTCCTAAAAAAAAAATTATACCAATTACAGCCCTCTGTCAGCTCCTTTAACTTTCTAACCAATTTATAATGCACAAATTAATACCAACTTATTATCTGAATATACATTTTGAAGGGTTTTCTAAGGTTAACACTCAAAGAGCAGATTCTTTCTCTGTAAGACACAAAGCCTTCAAGTACATCCTGAAGTTCTTAACATGAGATCCTGCATGCCCCTGTTGCTCAGTAGCTCAGCATGCTGCCAAGCACACTCCAACTGTTCAAAGGCAGTTACGCTGTTGGAAGGCAAGTGCACACTAAGAGCACTGTGCTGATGTGCATCTCCATGCCTAAGTGTTGCCCAGGTGCAGTTAACACATCCCATTTCAGAAACGGTGCTGAAAAGTTACTGAGAGGAGCAAACAGTTCTGTAGAACTGCTATTGCCATTTTATTTTTAGAAGGCTTTTCACAGACACCCATCAAAGCTGTGCTCTTGCTACCATCATAAGCCATTTCCTATAAAAGCCAAGCATGAAAAAAATCTTTACCACAACTCAAATTTTTCGCTTGATAAAGGCATTGGCATTATAGGCATAAGGCTTATCGAGAATAAGGTACCATTAAAATAAGCCCTTTACGATCAGTGAGAGGTTGTAGTGCCCTGGAATACATGTCAGTATTCTGTTGTGAATTATACATCTGAATTTGTCACAATACTCATGATCCTAATAGGGAAATATCTTCATGTTTGGTACACTGAAGTAGAAGAAAGCATATTCCCTGATAAAAGGGGGAATCAAACTCCCATGTGCTGATATTAATCAGTGGACCATTCTTGTTTTCAGGAATGAAATGGACAAAATGGATGGAAGGATAAAGCACCTACCATAAACTGATACCCAAATTACACCCAAAATTCAGATCTCCTGAAATCCAGTTTTTGCCATTTAGATTACAACCAGGTATTGTACTAATAGTCTCCTATTGAAATTAGGCTTGAAACAAAAGTGTACCAAACAGAAACAGCTGATCAGGCCAAAAAGCCTCACCTCTATGAGATAGTGAGAACATAAACTGAGAAGCTCCAGCAGCTGCAAATGACTCCCAGCTGCTAGGACGTCCTGTATCACCCCTGGTTCCAAGAGGATCTGTAAAGAAGAAAATAGAAGATTTGTCATCTGGAAGATGCACTCAGAGTACTTGTAGAAAATATTAAAGGCCTTTGTTATATCAGATATTTAAATCAACATAAAGAACAGAATACAATAAAGCATATAGGGAAGTCTTTACAGAATAGGGACAGATTTTCTAAAGTTCATCTGAATTTCCCAAAGGATTTTTAAACTTTTTTTTGTTATTTTCTTTTTCCTGTGAGAGTCTCTAAGTCACAATACCCCCTAAATCCTTTGAAACTAAATGTGTGCTGTTTAAGAAGAAGACTTTTCAAAATAACAGAACCTCCTTTTGTTATCTATATACTTAGATCCTTCCACATATACTGATGAATCAGGCCAACAGAATTGACTCAGAAGTCTCCACTAATATTATTATTCACGCATGTAAAACACATACAGACTAGGAACACCCTGCCTATTCTGCATGGTGCCACTCTATAATTTTCCTAACCACTGTCTTCATTTTAGAGAGCAGGGCTCTGAAAGCACAATGAGCATGTTGCTGGGGAAGTGCCAGAGAGGGCTTGGAAACCAAGACTGATTATTCAGTTACTTGCTCACGTGAAGCTCCTACTCATTTCAATTAAAATCATGAACAGGCAGCAGTAAGGATAATTGGGCCACAGCTCATAGACCGCTGTCTTGGGGTCAGCTTGTTAGAGCATCCCTTCTGGAACACAAAAATGTCTTTGGGAATATGGACACTGGTCAACTTCTTATCAGCAATCAGACTACAAACTCTCTACACGAAAATTTTTTAAACAGCACAACATCCAAAAAAAAAAAAAAAATCAGAAATGCATGAGAAAAATTAAATTTTCAAAGCTGCTCGCTTTATTCAATTTATCCTTGTACTTCCCCTGGCAACTTTGGTTTCATACCACATGAGGTCAGTCTCTCACTGCTTCACAGGGAAGTAAAGTTTGCTTTCAGATCCTTTTCCTTCTGCTCACACCATTCAGTTTTATGTCACAGCATCATTTGTATACCTCAAGTGCAATGGAATAAGGAAAATGGAAAACAAAAGGAAAGATATTCAACTACATCTTTTGTAGTTTAACTATTTTTGAGGGAAATGAAAAAAACGTGTACGCATTTCTTCAAGCAAAACCACAAAATCTCTCCAACATAATGGATATGTTAGGAGGAGAAGAGAAGGCGATTGATCCTTGCTTTTATCAAGAACTCATTTACATTGAATTCTGGCAGTGTATGAAATCCTTAATGCTTGTGCAAATCACTACATTTATTAATACTAGGTTTTAAGTGAATATTATATGTTATTTACATACTATATAAAACATGAAGGTTCTTTATCTAGCCAGAAATCCATGTAAGGATCCTACTGCAAATGACAATCAGGTGCTACTTGAGGTTGCTATGAATGATGAGAGGTAGTTGAACAGAAAGTTAGAATTTATTTCAGTAACACAAATATCTCCAACAGACATGGATATTAAAAACAAACAAACAAAAAAAATAAAAGCTTGTCGCTCTCAAGTATTTTCAAGTGAGAACTCAAGGTCAGACTAAACAAGCTGGTATAGACCTTGCAGTGTTTTTTATTCAGACATGATTGACACTGAGGAAGCTGCCATCCTATGGCACATTACTTACTAAGTGCCAGCCAGAGAACCAGAACCCGAAGCAGATTAATACCTTGTAGGCATAGACAAACTATATTTAATTGTGATAATATGAATGTATTTTAAAGCTACAGCAAGCCATTTACAAATTATACTGGTAGCACTATGAGATAAAAAGTAGGACAAGAGGCAAGGAGGGTGGCTGGCTACTGTCCAGAGATGATTTGCACAAAGTCAGCAACAAAAGTTCATTTCAAAGTGGCAGATGTATTTCCTACATGTTCTGCCATTTTTACAGCCCTCCTACACCATGCAAACTATATTCTACTGAGAAAACAGAATCACTTCTATGCTTCCCAAGATCATGGAGGAAAGTCTAGTTTATCTTTCCACAAAACTTTGCTTTAAATTGAACTACCTGAACTTTTATTCGATACTCATTTGGATATAGGCAAAAAATACTAATTCATCTATGCTAAATGCTTACCATTGGAAAACTGCATGCTGGTAAAATCCACAAGGAAAAGAAAATTATAAGTAAAGAAGGAAGAAAATATCGCAAGCCTTCCTTCTACTGAAGCTGGAGTAATTCACAATTATTCCACACCTTTAAGCTTTTATACACTAAAGAAATTTCTCGGTTTTTATTAATTACCAGCATAGGTATTTATATGTTATACAGGCCTTCCAGCTCAATACTAACAGTAAATGCACATAAATACCACCAAATGCACACCACAAGCACACACAGTGACTGACTCTCCTCTGCTTGTCTAACTCTCAAAATAATAGATCTGAGGTTTACAGAATGATGCTTATTGCAAATTAAGGAGAGTGAAACTAAGGTCTACTTTGGATTCACAACTTCAAAATTCATCATAAATTCTAGCATGAAAAAATAGAGAGAAGCTTAATCATTTTGTGTAATCCATCCTCAACCCAAGTGCTACGAGGCATAAAAACTTAAAGAGTAATTTGGACTCATCAAATTCAGACAAAAACTGCAACCTTCACCAGTGAAGAATGTGCTTTCTCATGATACAGGCTATATTAGGCTGGTTGCTGTACTATTTTTACATTAAGATTAATTAGATGTAATTCAGGTATTGCACCCGGCTGCACCTTACGATCACCCTTCTATTCAATCCTTATTTCGAAGGGTTAATTTTCATTATACTTTCAACTTCTCTCTGGCATATGATGGTACCCAAGAAAATCCCCTTAAGCACCTTTTCCCTGTATACAGCAGGCAGATCCTGTGATACATGAGTAACTTTCTTTCCTAAGACATCAAGCCTGACATACTGCTCATTTTCAAACTTATTTACTTTGACAAACTACTTTGCTCTTACAATGACTGTTTTCAAACAGGAAACCTGTTCCTCAAAGCAGCCTTTCTACTCTCCATCACGCCACAAACCCTCCAGAGAGGATGCATAAAATACAGTCTGGTCCCTACTGTGGTCAGATCCACAGCCCAAGGGACTGAAGCAATGCAAAATCTGGCTGTTTGTAACAGAATGCTGAGGTCCCAAGATCCAGAAAGACAGATTACATAATTTCTTAGATCCACTATTTTTAGACATACAATATTAATCTATCTGGAAACTTATCCACTTATACTTCATGGATATATTGCAGAAAGCTTCTCTTCAAATGCAAGAACTAGAAAACGGTAAATTAAACCTGACCTTGTAAAGCACAATACTGAGGCAGAAAAGGGAATTTTATAACCAGTCCCATTGTTACAGAAAAACACAGGGGCCTTAACACCCTGTCCCATATTTTTACCCTCCAGCCAGCAGTTCAAAACTAGAATTTATTCCCTCTTAGCCCAAGACTTCTTTCTTCCTTTCCCAGCTCAACCTGCATCCCCTCCAACACCTTAGGACTCTGGGTAAGCATAGGGAAACACTTAACTGGTATCATGTATCTTGCCTCTCTCATCAATCTTCTTTGAGACTTGTGGCAACAGAGTGTATAAGAACCAGCAACCTTTCCTAAGAACAACTACTCAGGCCTCACCTCCACATTGTCCAGATCAAAAATGTCCTCCTACACTTTTAATGCCTCCTGAACCCACTCTCCTACAGCCAACAAAGCCCTGTAGGCCTACCAAAAAAAAAAAAATTAAGGTCAGAACAAAGAGGGCAGTAACAGCCAAAAAAGAATGAAAAGGAAACTCCTTAAACTGTCCTTTCCAACAAATCAACTTACAGCCTGAGGGAGAAGGTAAGATCAAGATTAACTGTCACATCTGTAGAGTCTCATGAGGTTTATATCTGGAAAAAACAACTAGAACGTTCTATTCCCTGAATACTGCAGGCCACTATATTTATCCACACATTTTTAAAGACACTAAACAATAGCTGCTTTAGGCCCAAGAAGGCTAAACTGCATACCCAGACAAAGATTGAGAGGTTGAAGTTGCACTTTTATCATCTTCATTCCAGCTACTCATATATCCCCCATATTTTTCTCATTTCCATACAGCTGTTTGTGGGACAATGGAAAAGTGAGATGGTAACATGATTCACATTAACAATACACCAGTATTATGCTGTAACAGTAAGAAAATATGCAGTCATATTTAATTTGGGAGAAAATAACTTTCCAAAGACAGCACAGCACACTAATGGCTTCTTAGTGCTTAATACCAAGTTCTCCTAAGTCCCATTTTCCAAGAATAAGGAAATATGCAGCCCTGTCAGAAAATTCTAGAAAGTAAACTGTACGGAATTTAACACAGAAAACAAGAAAAACATTTTCTAAGACTCCTGCCACTCTGATGAAAAAAAAATTTCTCCTTGACTCCAACTGCAGTGATCAGCATTTCGAACAAGACAGGCATCAAACAAAAGTATCAGTTGTTTTTGCCTGATGGAGATCATTCCATGTGCTTAAGAGCAATCAAACACCTTAACTTTTCTTTTAAAGTAATTTAGACTGCATTTCACTCCCAACCAGATAGCACTTCTGCCTGTCTCCCTGTTCATTCATGATTCAGTTGAATACTGAGCTCCTTGCACATTGATAAGTGTTGCTTCAAAAAAGTGAGTGAAGAATGTTCTAGTCCCCTGCAGGCAACTGCCCAAAGCCCTGGCACACCATGTTTGGTAGCACTTGCTACAAAATCCAGATGCCTCATTAGCCAATGCCAGAAAGCATCATGACCAGCATTTCTCTGACACATCATAATATTTTTCCAGAAAATTAGAAGAAAATCCACGTAAAGTGCACAACATACACAACATAAAATCATAGAATATTTCAATTTGGAAGGCACCCATAAAGATCATCTAGTCCTATCTCCCTGCTAATTGCAGGGTTATCCAAAACTAAACACATGTCCAGACATTCCCTGAACTCTGACAAGCTTGGTATCATGACCACTTCCCTGGAGAACCTGTTCCAGTGACCTGCCACCTTTTCATCATGTCCAGCCTGAACTTTCCCTGACATAGCCTCACACCACTATTAAGTACCATTACTATAATTAAAGAGGGTTTGGATAAGCAAGACTCCAAGCAAATTCACTATTCTTTGGGAAGGTGTTTCATTACTTTAATCACTTTCAGCACTAGAAAGCTGTCTTGTCCCTAGCTAAATTTCTGTCCAGAGCAAAAAAAGTGAAATATTTAATTTTCTCTACAATGGACTGCATAAAGTGAGTTAATTAAAGCTTTGTATTAGTCTAAGCCTTCTAGGTAATCTGTAGCTGAACTGTGAACCTAGGACCTAGTAGCTGTAACCCCTAGTGCTAGATACAGAAAAAGATTATCCTGAGAGAAGTAAAAAAGTGCCCAAATCTAAGTATCAAATTCATATTTTTTGCTTTGAAATTGCATTGAAAAATTATATTAAGTATTTGTAGTAAGACACAGACCTGTTGTATTCAGTTATCCGTGACTTTGGCATATTGTCCCCAGTAGAAAAGAGCTGAAGTCACTTTTGCTAGGGACAGCAGGAAATTTAATTGAATCATTTTAATCTAAAAGCAGCCAGTGGAACTGCTGTGCACAGAATGCAGTAGGTCACTTACCCAAGAAAATCAACCATCACAATACAGCTTTGCAATACACCTCCACCCACAAGAGAGGATTAACACAATAAGGGGCACCAAGATATTGACAGCTGCCTTACCCTGGTCTTAACTAAAAATGGCAGATAAAATACTGTTTGATCACTAGAAAAACTGTCAGCATCAGATGAGGAGGGGAGTTGATGAGAGATGAAAGCCAAGATTCTACAAAGGAATCAAAGAAATTATAAGGAGAAATAGTTGTACTTAGAAATAATGATTATTTCTACTATTTCTTTACTATCTAAGAAGATATTTTACTCTTTCATGTTTTTTGTTAAATAAATAGCAAAGCTAAAAGAACAATTTCAAAAAGAAGCTGTAAGATAATACTTTAACTAATCAGGGGTTTGTGTGCGTAAATGTGAAAAATCACACGATGGTACTCTACCAATTCCTGAAACCAGTTGGGTAAAGTAGTAATAGCTGTTAAGAGGATGACAGGTTTCAAACTAACTGAATACAAAGTAAAGGCAATAGTTAAGTAGGACTCACACTGGTAATGCATTGAAGTAATATCGGGAGCAACATACCTGGAAATAAAATGAAGTTCTAGATTTGTAACTGGAATAATATACCCATATTACCTTTATGGAAATGCTGCTGCTACATTAGCATTTTGTGAGTAAAAAAAACCTGTTAAATATGCTAATAACAGAAAGTTTAAAGCCTATTTTTGAATCATTGTACATGCAACTTTGTGTTGTGGTGGCTCGTGCAGGGAAGAGATGATGCTGAGTCCAATTCAGAAGGCTGAATAGTTTTTATTATTATAACTATATTTCAATACATTAATATATATTTAAAGAGGAGCTCCTAAAACTACATCCTAACTTCTAGCTATCATATCTAACTACTGTCACTGTAACTAACTCGTGACTCCCTCTCAGCTGGGAGTCCAGACACAGGTGCATACCATTGGCCATCAGGGCCAGACAACATCCAGCAGTGTCCAATCAACCAATCACCTCAGGTAAACAATTCTCCAATGCATTCCACATGGAAAAACAAGGGACAGGAATAGAAATTGTTTTCTTTTCCATCCTCTCTCTGCTCCTCTATGAAACTTTCTTCAGGGAGCAGAGATGTGGGCACTACAACTTTGTATGTGGCTTTTAGTAAAAGGAAACATTTTAACACGCTATAGTTAGGAAGTAAGGCTGTGTTAACCTTGGGCTAAGAAGGCATCACAGGACAAATTACCCCAAAATTCACTATGGAAGAAAGAGCTGAACATAAAAAGCCTCATATATAAGGGCTTCCTCACTAATTCTGTCTTTTCAGCTTTACTAATTCAGGATAATATTATAACTTAAGGAAGATGTAATTTCTATTAATACAAAAACAAAATATTAGCATTTAGGGGAAAAAACAGACCAGCCACTTAGGAAAATGGGACTTAGGAGAACTTGGTATTAAGCACTAAGAAGCCATTAGTGTGCTGTGCTGTCTTTGGAAAGTTATTTTCTCCCAAATTAATTTACTGTCTGTGATGCAACAAAATAAGGACAGGGATTACTTGCTTTTGTAATGTGTTTTGAGGTCCTCAAATAAAATTCTATCTAAAAACAAAATATTTGCTACTATAGATTAAAGCCGTATGATAGAACATATTAACAAAGAAGAAAGATCCAAGTCTGAAGCATTTCGGTACCCATGGGACTCTATTTGTATTTTTGTTGAATTAGGATCACAATCATCCACTGCAAATTAAAGCCAGAGCTCCTCTGACTTGCCAGCCAACTGCACTGGCCTATTTAGTGGCTATCCCATTCCTCCAGGTAAGATTATGTCTCTTTCTAATAAATGAGTTAAAATTTTAAAAGGTAGTCAAAAAGAGTAGACAACAATGCCCATGAGTCTCTGACACAGTAATTAAGGCTCTTATTTTGACAGCAGGAATTGTGAGCTCCTCTTTCCCTAGAAATGCTTCTGTATTTGAGTATTCTAAAACATATAGTTTGTAAATTGATTGTACTTGATCCATCTCCCTTCCAAGGCACATCTGACACTCACAAAATGCCCTTGTGAGAAGAAAGGTGAGTATACCTACTCACTGTGACTCTGGCCTGGCCTTACCACTGCCAGCTATGAGGTAAAAGAGAGAATGACCTTAAAGCCCTCTTGGGAAGAAAGGACACAGCAAGTACAACAGGAAAAGAGTTGTATCTCTGAATTCTGAATATGGGGATTACATAGGAATTATTACATAGTAATATGCCTACAGACAAGATTAAACATATCCAAGACATTTTTTTCTGAAGATTTTATTTATTAAAGTATTACTGAGAACATACATGCAAAGAACAAAATCAAAGTCTACTGCCATTCCTTTTGTCAGTTTTTATTTACTTCTATACCCAAATTTCTTTCTTTGTAATTATTAAGGACCATAGTCCTTAGTTCAGTTGGAATTATATTATTTATACTTAACTTGAGTTTTGAAACATTCTTTTCTTCTGAACAATCAATTTTTCCTATATTTCAACAGTAATTACAATAAGGTCCTGTCTGCCTCAGTAGACAGGAAGATGAAGGTTGTATTTGAAGTCCACAGGAAGATTTCAAATTAACAAGAAGAGGCAAGGATGACAGAATTTCATTTCAGATTTCACGGTCATCCTAAAAATTAAATTTCTTCATTTTAATAACTTTCAAAAACTGCAGATACCAAATACTGCCATCATGCAATATTAAATATTTCCACCAGATGTCTCCAGTATATTAGTTTACACAGAAAGTTGCACTCAATTTGAAGTGTAATGTGCCAAATACAAGTGTAGTATATTAAAGAAGCAAAGAGAAGAAAGCTGCAACTAATTACTTATCTGTTTAGACATGGATATTTTAGGGAGTTCCACAGTGTTACCTAGGGAAACGCCAATTTTTTGAACTAACATTTTGGCCAAATGTGATTAAAAAAAAAAGAAAAGAGTTCATGGTTTTCAATTTTAAGAGAGCAATATAAAGTTATATTTGGCATGAGTGACTGTTGGATTACTGACAAATATTTTGTTTGTCTTATAAGAAAAGGAAGAGTTTGCAAACCAAGCTAAAGACAATTCTGTTTTCAGGACTCTCTGATATAAGCATGGAGTAATCCAGTTATTTATTAATAGCCTTTGTGGATTACTCCCACTCATCACCTTGAAATGTGCACCCAGATTCTGTCAGTCTGAGTCAGAACACAAGCAATGCTCAATACATACACAATGCCAGAAGAGAATTCCAAGGATGAAAGGGAAATGAGACACTGCTAAATCTCAGACCCACATTTCACTGAGCTGTGCTTCAAAGGCATCTTTACATGACAACCCCTACAGAATCCTTCTCATTTGTCTGTGCATCAAAGTAGCACTTGGTGTATCTGACAGACACGACAGAGCCAGCCTCGCCTTATAATCACTTATATGTATGAGCAGCTGTACATACGTGCACATCTATATTTAACTCAGGAAACCCACTCACTTATTCAAAGTAGGTTATGCCTGAAAATGAAAGACTCAAAAGTCTCTAAAGAGCCAATGACAGAAGGTACATATTTCCTAGGGATCTGAGGATACTATCCTGGAAGCAACCTGGGGTCACTTGCTGGCTTACATAAAAGCCTTATCCATCCTTTCAAAGGCTCTCAATGTATTTTACATGGGTTTATTAGACTTTGAATTTTGCAGTAAGATGGGGAATGCCTCTAATCACAGGCTCAGATAGAAATCAATTACAACCAGTCTTCTAAAAAGATACTTTCATTTAACCAGGGTTTTCTCTTCAGAATAATCAACCTATAGTTTTAAATTACTAAAATGATGATGTATAGGCACCTATCATTTTCATTTTTATTAAAGACACTAGATTTTTAGCAAAAGCTTTCAATTGAAAGAAAAAAAAAGCATACCAATGACAAGTCATGTATTGAGATCTTCAGCTAATTCACTAATATAGTATGGCATCTCTGTTTATCATTTATATCAAAGATATAATTATGTTTTCCAAAACAGCACAAACTCAATGTTTTTCAAAGAAATTCAAGTGCTAATCTCCAAGACCAATGCTAAAGCATAACTGTTTTCTGGGCTGGTGACAAAAATAGCTCCTTTAAAACAGGTAATTTTTTCCCCCCCTTATTTCTACCTAGTTGCCTTTAAAAAAGAAAAACAAAAAACCCCAAAAAAACCCACATAAGGCCATATATTCAATTCACAGTATGGAAGCAGATGCCTTAAATTTTTATAACCCAACAACTCTTCAAAATATCATAGTATGGATTTAAGTCTTCCTTTTCAAAATTAACTAATAAACGTCACTAGTGCGTCAATGGACTCAACTGCTGTAGTGATATTCCAGAAATAGTTTGGTTATCTAGAATTTTAAAGTCCAAAGCAAAAATAGCTGGGTGTTCTGAGCACACTATCCATGACCTCTGAACTGAGACAAAGTCACACAGCAACACTCTCCAAGCATGCAGTGCAGAGATATGGCAGGGTAGAAAAACTTTTTTTTTGTTTTTGTTTTTGTTTTTTGTTTTTTTGTTTTGAGGGGCTTTTTTTGGTAAGAGGCAGAGGGAAAAGGAGCATCATTCTGCATTTTCTGAAGTACCATAATGAATGGGCCAAAACGAAGATGTATAGTACCTATAAGCATTTACAAATGTGTTTCAACTGCATCTGTCCAGAGAGTAAGAGACTACTTTTCCCCTCAATTATATAATTTGTCAAACACAGCAGAGTTTATAAATATTTATTAAAAGGGAAACACTTTTCTTTACATTTAATTTAGTAAGGAGATTCAACTCACATTAAGATTTTATGAATAGTCAGGCAACCATAAAAAGGGCTTGCAAGCCCTACATGGTTCTCTACCTGACAGTGATGTACATAAAGCAGTGTTTTTATTAAGCAATCCTTCTAAAGAAAAAATCCACCACAGTATAAGAAAATTAAGATCTGTTGAATCAAAATAGCTTGTACTGAGCAGTGCACAAGAAAAATATTTTCTAGTATCTCTAAAAAGATCATACTCAATTTTTATTGCAGCTGCTTTTGATTGTATTTCTTAATTTGAAGAACTGTACAATACCTGTCCAGTATATGCAAAGTCCAGGGCTTGTTTTAAACCAAGGCTTGTGACACCATGTAAATTCACCTCCTCAGCTTCACTCTCAACCATGCAGAGACTGAACATGGCCTATGGAAAAAAACCAGAAATGCCATTAAGCAATTTTGGATAAGAATTCCAAATAGCAGCAGCCTTGAGAGTCAGAATGAGATCTATACCAAGTTTTCAGTAACACCACAGTAATCAATCTTGTAACTGAGTCTTTTTATCATTAAAGAAATACAAAAAAATATTCTAGATAAACTGAGAGAAATTCTTTTCTTCAATATGCATATATTTCTTAATTAATTCAGGTGAAAACAGTGAGAACAGTCACACAATAAGGTATCATTCAATAAAAAAGGTAACTGGACTCTGGGAAAAGAATAATCTACACAAGCACCACTAAAAGTAACACTTATGTATAGTATCATTGTATATAAGAAGGAGCAGTAAGCCATACACAATTACTTGAGAAGAAGGGGCAGTTAAAACCATCTTTTATAAGCAATCCTTTTCAAATAAGCATCTCAGACTGGAACATGAGCAATGCAGTAGTCAACTTATTAAATGAAGACGAATGATGGAGATGCAGACACCTAAACTTACAACCTCCCCTTACTTATTATTGCCTCAGTTTCTCATATCATAAAGTCTAAACTGAAGACAGGCAAGGTGCTATGGAATTTCCCTGAATATACCACTGAGGAGAGCAACTCTCCCTTTCATCCAGATCACTTGTCTTACTTTCCAGATCATTTGTCTTCAGTGTCTCCCTGGAATGAAGCAATCGTACTCAGTCTCTCGAATTCTTGTGAGAATCCTTTTCTTCTCATCTCCATTAAACTTCTTTGCCCTTCACTCTTCCCTCCCAACCTGTACTCCTGCTACACTACCTCTACTTACCAGCCCTTCCCTACTTATCAGCCCCATTCTTTGGCACCCTCCCACACTTTTTTAACAAAATACACCACTCAGAATTTTTAAACAGTAAACTGTGAACAAATAAACTGAACAGTTCTGCCATCTGCCACTACTAAAGAAAGTCTAAACTTATCCCCAGTAGGTTTCATGCTATACTCAATGTCATTATGGAGGCTACCAAACTACACCTTGAGGAACTCCAGTAACAAAGCACTTCTCATGGACATAACCCCTGCTACCTTCTTTCCATACTCTGGCTGATACCTGCAGAAGCTGAAACAGTCAACAAGCTCACTGGATCTCATACATGCAATCTGTCCACCAAGCAGTGCTGAATTTGAAGGGAAAAAATAAGCCCTACCCTCTCTAACTATTTAGCACATACGAATGACTACATCATCTTTATCCAAACTTTTCCATGTTTCACCTAGACTCAGGTGACTTCAAGAACTGAGTGCTTCCTGCAAATAAGTAATTTATTCAGAAAATATTAGTAATTTTCATCATTAAAACACCATAATTTGGCATAAATCTGTTTCCTGGAAATCATCCAATATAAACAAGGATGACATTTATCATACAGTCGTCCTTCTGATTTTGCAGTTTCTGTTGAATTAAAGTGATACCAGAGAGAGCTTCTTCCAAACTGGCAACAGAAAAGAAGCAACAAACAGTTTAAAAGCTTTATCAAACAAATACAGTAAGACACAGCCATGGGAGAAAAAAAACTTCTATCAAGTTCATCCACTTTTCTTATCCATTAAAAATGTAATCAGAGGTGAATATTTTGTTGTCATCTAGTAGCTAATGTGAGGCTTCAGAGCTTGCCAGGAGCTGCAAGGTACTCATCAGCCACCTACTCTTTGGAAAAGCAGACCTGCAGTCGCTGCCTGGGAGAGATAAGCTTCTCTTCTCAGAAATTCACTACTAGATAAATATTTTGGAAAATATTCCTTTCACACACCAATTCCTGAATAAAGAGAGTAAAGTCTCAAAGAAACACCTGTCTGCCGAGGGGTAGATTTGCACACCTTCTGTATGCTCAACCCCGTCACTGACTGCCTGCAGAAAGGCTGGAAATGCTCAGAGGTAAAAGATGTTCTGTGTCCTCCAGCCATGCTACAGTAACAACCTGTACACTACAGACCTGTACATAGGAACCATCTAAAGACAGTGTGGTTACTAATACAGCTCTTATTCTGTTCAAGGGATAATATTCCACACAATGAGTTAAGCTTACAAATACAAAGAAACACTTAACTGAATCTTACTTGTAAACCAGGAATCATTCCTATATGACTTCTGTGTACACTTACTAACTTTACCTTAAGGAGATTATTTTAACACAGAGATTACAACACGGTATTTACACAGGGTTTATTACTACTCCTAACTTAGTAAAGTCATCAGGATCACGCCACTAACTCAGTCAACGTCCATAATCACCACAGTGTTTAAGAAACACAGCCCCCAGCAGAGCTTTGACCCCTGCCAACCAGCACTCTCCCAGGCAATGCCCAGACTATGGTCCAGGAGACAACTCAAGTCATGGCTGTTCCAAATAGGTAACATGGACAAAGCCAAAATGTTCACATAGGTTTAGCCATACCATATTGCCACAAGCCATGTTATGCCAGTCTTTTTAGGGCCAGAAAAGAAGCCCTCATCCACCTTATTGATAACTACAGATATAATCTAAGACTGCAGTGGGCTACCAGAACTGTAGCTCCCAGTAAGACACAAAACTGTGTCTTACACAGAACAGTCTGGGTTGGAAGGAACCATAAAGATTATCTAGTTCCAACCTCGCTGCCATGGACAAAGGCACCTTCCACTAAACCAGCTTGTTGAAAGCCCCATCCAACACAGCCTTGAAGAATTTACAGGCACAGGGCACCCATAAATTCTCTGGCCATCCTCACAGTACAGGATTTCTTGTAATATCTAATCTAAACCTATTCTCTTTCACTTAAACTGAAAGCTTTCCCCCTTCTCCTATTGCTACATGCCCTTATCACATGTCCCCCTCCAGCTTTCTTGAAGATTCTCTCTACATAATTAAAAGACACACACCCTGAAGCCTCCTCTTTTTCAGGCTGAACAGACATGATTCTCTCAGCCTTTCTTCATAGGAGAAGTGCTCCTTCTAATCACCTTGGTGGCCTTCTTCTGGATTCATTCCAACAGCTCAAAGTCCTTCCTATACTGAGGACCTCAAAACAGGATGTAGCACGTCAGGTGGTGTCACATGAGAACAGAATAGAGGGGAAAAATCCCCTCCCTTTCCCTGCCGGCCACACTGCTCTGGATACAGCCCAGGACGTATTTGGCTTTCCATGCCGTGAGTACACGTTGCTGGCTCATGTCCAGCCTCTCATCCACCAGTACCCTCAAGTCCTTCTCAGCAGAACCACTCTCCATCTGTTCATCCCCCAGCCTGCCTTAATACTGCAGTTGCCCAGAGCCAGGTGCAGCACATTGCTCTTGGTCTTATTAAGCCACATGACATTCCCATGGGCCCATTTCTCAAGCTTGTCCAGGCCCCTCTGGATTGCATCCCATCCTTCAGGTGTGTTAACTGCAACACCCAGCTTGGTATCTCATCTGCAAATCTGCCAAGGGTGCACTCAATCACTTTGATTAAGGTATTAAATTACACTGGTCCCAATACAGACTCCTGAGGGACACCACTTGTCACTGATGCCCATCAAGACTCTAAGCCATTGACCTCTGCAAGCAACTGTCCAAACACTTCTTTCTCATCCATCTACCAGTCCCCTCATTGAATCCATCTCTCTCTAACTTAGAGAGAAAGATGTTGTGGGAGACTGGGTGAAAGGCTTTATAGAAGTTCAGATAGATGATGTCTATAGCTCTTCCCTTGTCCTCGGGGGTAGTCACGCCTCAAATATTCTGTGAGGGTTTTTGAAACTGAGTAGGAACTACATCTATTTTTCAGGAAACAAGGCCAAAGAATTTGATCAAAAGACAAGGCCTGCAACGGTCCTCAGACAGTTCACATTCAGCTGAACTTGATTAGCCTCCAGGAAAGTAGTCTCCGATTTAAATGAACTTTAAATGAACTTTGTACTGCTCACTGATCCACTGTTGCCTTCACCAACAGGCAAATTTCCTTCTTAGCCTGATGGTTTTGAGGTTTAATCCAGCATGAAAAAAAATCTGTTCTGCCATAGGCAGAAGTTGAACTCAAACTCAGCCTTTAATTTGCACTCCTATACCTGAATATTGTAGTTTTACCTGTAAAAAAAATATGGACCATTACCTTCTGATTTGAGAATTCACCAAAACCTGGAGAATGAGTTACGGTTGAGCTGTTAAACTCCAATTTCAGATGCATCCCTGAAAATACTCAAAGATTTTTTGAGCTTATATAGATCCATCAGTCATGCTTCTAATACAAGGCTAGTAGCCTACTTTATTTTTCTCTTGGGTACATTAACAATGAGGCAATAAGATAAATATCTCAGGTGAATGCAGAAGTGACGGACAAGAAAAACAAACTAAATACAAAATATTTCGACAAAGGCACAATTCAAACCTATCAGAAAAGCTACCAAATTTGGCTAAGCATGAAACGTTAATCATGTTATTTATTGACTTCATTCAACAATGCTATTATACTTTATTGTAAAACATTTCAGCTTGAAATAAAATCTATTTGATTATGCCTCATTTCTGCTTCAAGACCTTCATGAGACTTGAAAGCAGAAGTTTCCATTGTTAACCAAAGATCCCTCTTATAATAAAACCCACTGATGAGAGGACTTATCATTTTTTTTAGCTTCTTAAATATCCAGATCTTGTTCTGCCACCCAATCATATAGTTAGGCAATACTGTGGTAAATAAATTGATTGTTTAAATTCTGATATTTCAGTTAAGATTTAAAGTAAGTAAACCAAATCCTCCAATGCAAAGTAAGTACAATCCACTTGCTATTTTTTGGCAACTGCTCCAAAATTCAGGTCTCAACATGCTGACACAAATGAATGTATTCCATTTGTGGAATTCCACCTGAGGTCACACTTATTTCAGTTCCTACAGATTTGGATGGCCTTATTTTTGGGAGGCAGGCAGATACTTTATTAGTTCCTCTTTTTGGAGGAAGGAAGGAATCAACCCTCCATTCTTCTTCTAATCTTGGTCAGAAACAGAAACAAAGCTACAGAACTATACCCAAAGGAAAGAGAAAACAAAACACACAGTCCTTAGATAAAAATATTCAAGCCATAAAAAATTTCTCAGACTCTTGAAAACTTGACTTCAAAGAAATGTGACAAGCTGGTGAGCATTTAACACAGAGCGCACTTGTAGTTTCAACGCTTGGCCCTGAGTAGTCACAGGCACCTTTATAAAAACATTTTCTTCTACGAACATAGAATACAAAAGTCAATAAGAGCTCAAAACTGAATGACACACAACCACAGAGTGTATAGACTTAGATGTGATCTGATCTGATGCAACCAGGCAGAATTGTCAAAGGTGTTTAGCACAGTCATTGTGTCTGACTTTCCATGCTCAGTATGTTGTTTAGCTTTCAAAAGGAAAATGCAGAATAGCTGTAAAATAACACCAAATCAGAATAATGTATTACTGTTAAAATGTCCAGACACATTGATTTTATCAGTCAGGCAGCACTGCAGCAACATATATGGACTCCTTCACAACATACCACTTCAGGAACAGATACGTGGGTAACAGATACACAAGATGTGTGTCAAAATCCCCAAAATACAAATTGCTCACTGTCACAATGGTGACATACAAATTGCTCCTTGCCTTTGAGTCATTTTCTTACTTACTCAGGTGTTCCATATCCATGAGAGTAATGAGCTTTTCCTCATTTGTACATATCAACCTTATAGCCATGTCAGTCATAGCAAACAGCAAACGATCACAAAATAACTTGACCAAGTTGTACGTATTTTAAACAAGCAAATTTTGTCAGTGAATTCCACATATCTTAGTAGCCTTTTAAAGGCAAGAAACAGAATCAAAACATATGCAGTGTCAGGAGACAGGTAAATTATGTAAAATGAACAAATCGTTATGCTTTATGCTGTTAAAAAGACAGCACTGTGACTGAAATCATAAGTAACTACCTGCTGTGACCTGAGGCTTTCAAGAAATACCCTTCCTCTTCTAGGAGTAAAGAAGTACATGGTACCAATGCATAGCAATAACCTCTACAAAATCTCAAAGTTCCCTCAGCAAGACTGTGAAGAGAAATTCATCACTTTCCATTTTTGTTTGATTCAACTTTAAATGCAACATTCAAAAAAAATCTAAGCTTTCAAAAACAGGCAAGTAAGCTGAGCTTGCTACAGCAACCTACAGTAACTCCAAGAGTAACATTTCCTCCCTCTGATTTCTCAAACACTGCTTTGGTAACAACCAGAGCCCTAGATCCAAGTCCATTATAACACAAAACAAACATTTGGAACTTCCCACCAAAGCATAGCCCTGACCCACACAAATTCTTGTTCAACCACAGACTTAGCTGCAAAATAATAATGTCCTGGGATACTTTAGAATTACCTCCATTTAGCAAATTAATTGCTAAAGAACTGATCAATGAAGTCACCAAGGTTTTCCTTAGCTATTCATCTTGTTGCACTGAATTTTCTAAGTAATTAACACTATCTAGCATTGTTTTACTCTTAAAAGAGCTGATTTGTCATCTCAAATTTCTGCCTCCACAATTAAACGATACTGACTTGAGTTCTTTTAAAAATTATTTTAAAATAGATAGGCATCTTCATTAAGGGCAGTATTTTATTCAAATTCACTTCCCACATCATATGGGGATGCATTTAATTCTACATTCACCTGTTCCATAGCCTTTTCTTCATGGGAAATTGATTGTACTTCTCATTTCAGGCATCAGAAAAACTATGAAGAAAGTAAACTAACACTTCAGAGATCTCAGATCAATTTCCCACACTGCTCAGGGAACTCAGTTATGATGTGATACCTCAAGATTGTTTTCATTTCACGTGTAACTTTAGGCCTGTGAGAAATCTTACTGGCATCAATGATCCGTTGATCAATGGCACATTCTTTCTCATTTGGGACCTCACTTGGGCTGTCACTTGGGCTACAAAGTATCCAGTCCTGACATAATCTTTTCTACTCAGGCTATAAAATTTTTCAGGCCAAAACGTTACACTTTGCAGTTTGTATTAAAAATAGCAATTCCCTGTTCATGTAACAGTAATATTAAATAAATAAATCATAGTCTATTTCATCTACTTTGTTCTATTACTCCTGAAATAACCTTTGGGTGTCCTTAGCTTTGTGTTCTTATTCTTCATTACATAAGCCATGTAATTTTTCCTTTGCTGTTTTCACCTATCACAACAAAAAAGAATACAGTCAGAATCTATGAACAGGAGTTAAAATACTGCTTTGACAGATGACCATGCCCACATCAAATATCAACTATGCTCTAGCTGTGCAATGTATACTTATCCAAATAACCAATTTAATATGTGAATGTTTCTTTACAGCATGTAAAAATGTGCCTTGCTCTTCTTATAACTAGCTTTGTTTCCCTCCCAATTCAAGCCTGTCTATCCTAAATCAATCATCAGCCAATCAGCCATGTCCTCTGGAGTCTCTTGAACACTAAAAAACATATCCATCAATACCAATTGCATGAAATATGATTAAGAGGCTCATTACACAATTCTTCTGAAAAAAGTTCTATATAAATTCACAGAGAAAATGTCACATAACATCAGTCACTGATAACTGAGCCTACAGTAATTCATTTGATCTATGAAATTTACCTAAATATTGGTTTTTAAGCATTTGTCAAGCAACTAAAATGAATCCCATGAAATGGAAAGGTCAGCTATCATTCATAGTTTAAGAGAATATATAGTTAAAGAAATAAAACTGAGCAGCAAACTATACAACTTTATGCACAGTATTCAAGTGTCACATATTACCATTAGTAAAGCAAATTCCACTGAACCTTTGGAGTTTCTTTTATTATGTCAGTGTCAGACAGTGATTCATAATTACACAGCCTCAAAGAGCTTACCAAATCAAGGATATATACAAGGCAATGTTGCATTACACTCTGGATACAAAAAGATATCCCTTTCTTGGTATCCTTCAAAATAAGTAATGAAAATTGCAATAAAGAACTACCCTACTGTTTAGAGAACCTAAGGATGTGAGATTTTTTGTGTTTGTATTGGACATTCCATGAAGAACTAAGTGATTTTCTTGGTTGCAACAAGGCACAGGGTCTTTATTCCTAGTCAAAATAAAAACTTCGAGATTAAAAAAAAACCCAAAAAACAAAAAAAGCCCAAAACAACAACAACAACAAAACAAACAAACAAAAACTCAAATAAAACAAAAAAAATCCCCAAAAATATGTTGCTAGCAAGTTATATCCTTGATTGAACCTGCAAACATCATTCATGCTTTGATAGTCAGAGTTTAACAGTGTAATGCGCCTTCCCCAAAGCTCTGCTTAGGTACACAAACCTAATTTAAGCCACATGGAAAAAGGAACTCTGTAGCATGCCACTCGTAATGAGCTGCGGCATCATCACTAAAAAGACTCATATTCAAAATCTAAGTAGTGCCATAAAAACAAAATAATTCTACAATTTCCATGTGCAACTCTGTATCAGAATAAAAACCATACAAAACTGTGAACTATTACAGATACAGTAAAGTTATTAGTTCCAATATTTCAAAATTAATAAGTCACCACAGGTGGTTCTGAATAGCAAGATTATTGTTTAATTTATGGCAGATGCAAGAAAACTGAATTGCAAGGACACTGCCGTGCAAAGCACTGCATGAAACCCCAATAATGCACAGTCTGTCCTAACAATAGGCACTCATAAGCAGGCCTGCCTTTTGGAGAATGAAGAAAGCAGCATAACTAAAACCAGATTTTTTTTCCAGCGTTTCCAGTCAAGCACAGAAAAGTATGAGTCACATTTGCAAATTTTGGCTTAAATTGGTTTAATGCTTCCCAGTGAATGCATAAGCCTATTGTTCACGTCCTTCGATGATTTTAACAAGTGATATCAAAAGCAAGCCCAGAATAAAATTGCAATAAAAGGCACTTAGCTCTTGAACTAGCATTTTAACTACCACAATACATTTAATTCAGGAAGGCAAAGCTTCTTGTGATTTCTTTTTCCCCCCTCCAAGGAAAAACCATGATCCAAACTTGGACACCTTTAAGGGACCTCTTTTTAAAAACATACTTCGTACAATACCATTAAGACAAGTGTCCCACCTTAGCGTATGCAGGCTCTAATACAACAGTTGTACAGCAAGGTTTAATCTAACAGAACTGTAGTAACAATCTTAGTTGTTATTATAATTACCTCTCTAAGAAGCCATTTATATAATGGGATGTGAATGTCATCAGACACTGACATCCAAATGTTCCAAGCAATAGTAAACTATGGCAATTACTTCTATTCTGCATGGTAACTGCAAAAGCATACTTGTTATGTGAGAAGTCTAATGCTGAAATTTTAAATGGTTCGTTTTATGAATGTTTGCAATAGATATCTTTCCTATCTGGCCCATTTTATGAGAGTTTGATCTAGATAACTTTCCTGTCATTTAAAATAATTCTATTTTCCATTATGATTCTAAATCTTGTTTTCCATTAAGAATATAGTGCAATTTTGCTAAAGTACCGCCCTTAATTCCCACCAACATATTTATTAAACTCTTCTATATAAAGGCAAAGTAATAAAACCAGCTTACCGACTATTTTTCTTTGTTTTTTTCATACCCTTGTACTGATAAAAGTAAAAAAGTAAGCAAACACTAACAAGTTGCAAAATAAAAGAAGAATGACTTGACTAACCAAGCTTGTGTTAATGTTGCAGTCATTTGTCACAGTAGTTTTCATCATCAGCTAAGCTCTACCCTCCATCAGCTATTTCCTTTGGAAAAAAAGCCTCTGTAAAATCATCTCTGCACTTTATTTTTAGTTGCCTGCACTTGACCATGCTCATTTTTCCTTTGGCTTTTCCTTCAACTCTAACAAACAAACCCCTTCTGAGCTAACAGACCACAACAACATTAATTTAATTATTCCCATAAATTCTCCAGGCTTGATACCTATCGTTTCTTGGCTGAAATCTAACTCTGACAAGGTAGATGATTAAGTGCCAGATACAAGAGCTCCTGAAAATGCAGATGAACATTTCATAAGTTGCCCTAATATTCCTAATTTTTATATAAAGTGGGCTTTGTGTACATTTGTTGCCTATTTGCATAACTGGCACTCTGTGGCCCTGGAAGGGCAGGTTATTTCATCAGTAGCTAAGAATGTTCCACATGTCTAAGGAGATGGTAATTTGATTTTTACACATATAGACACACAAACTTGTGTTCTATACATATAGAAGTAATGGATGCAACCTAATGGTGAAGAGTATGTTATGCTGGGCTGTAACCATCACTTTTTCACAATGCGGATTCACAAAAAGCTTTTGACAGAGGCCTTTAAATGCCTGGAAGGCAAACTAGGCAAGAGAGAAAAGAGGAGAGATCTTTGCCTGGGCAAGTGACTGAATACATAAAACAGTGAACAAGGAAAGATGGGACAGTTTTCACAGGGAGTGATGATTCCTGTGGAGCAACTCACGTTTAACATAGGCAGAGCAGCTCTGGAAAAGGGCAAGAGCAGTGCAGGTAGAAAGTCCATTGAGGCAAAGCTGTGCAAAGTAGTAAAGGCATGGATAATGTGATAAACTGTAAAAGGATTGCATGGAATAAGCAGCTGGCTTCTAAAATGGCAATTATAAAAATGAACATATGAGTTTAATAAAAAATCATCCTAGTCCTCAGCAACAAAAATGAAAAAAAAAATTAAAAAGGTAATCAAAGCTTAGAAATTTTTTTGCAAGAGACAAAAATCCAGAAATCAATCCTATGCCCATACAGAAATTTACACCTTACCTACTGCATGCAATTCCCTTACTCTCAGCTCACAAAACATATACCAGAGCTGTCAAAACTTTGGAGAAGGGTAAGAAGCTTCCTCAAGCATCCTGCACAGCCTCCATTTAAACAGCATCTGATTAAGACAAAAATTTCCAGCCTGGAAGAGAGATGATTGAGCGACATGAGAAGAACCAATGGTTATCTTTTTCAGCAGAAGAACTAGAAGGAATCAAATTAAACTGGTAGAAATCAGATTGACTATAAACAAAAGTAGATCTTCACACAACAGGCAGTTGGCCACCCTGTAAGGTGGATGAGATATCTTACATAGGCCCAATGGGAAAGAAGATAAAAGCTTAGAAGAATGACCCATTAAGGATTGCTGAATAGACAGGAACCACACACTGCTCTGAAATGTCCCTGAGATGAAAACAGCTGGGGAATTCTCTGGAACACACCACATACACTTAACTCTGGATTTACTCTTTTTCACCAGACATCACAAACAGCTACTGCTAAAGCAAGTAGCCAATGATCCAACTCAGTGTGGCTGTTCTTAGGCTCTCACCTAAGGCTGCTAAGGGCATGTCTCTCCTTTGAGGTATTACCTATCAGGTAGCAGATTGAGAGGCAGTTTGATCCATTCATCACTCACATATTAGATCATTCAGTGAGAGTGGACTGAGATTTAGAGAAGTTTTTGATGTCTAAAGTTTGCAAACTGGCTGGCTCAGGCAGACTAACTCCTGCCAAAGACAAGCAACCAGCAGCACTTCACAAAGCTGTTCAGGACAGTCAAATGCAAAGGTTCCACAGCTTAAATCCAGCCTTTCACAAGATTCACTGCCTACAGTGACATTAATTCAATTTGCCAATATTATATTTTAGTCTACTAAAATGAAGGTGTTAAAAGGATGTAAAACAATGGCACTGTTGACAATGAAGCAACTGAAGAATTTATTTAAAGAAAGGTATCTCCTCTAAACTTCAAATAAGCATGTTGTGCAACACAAAAGCCAGAACTTTATTGTAATGGGCTTCTTATACAAACAAAGGAGACTGGAACACTCCCTGAGGGGGCATCCAAAAGAAAAACAGCTATTTCAAGAATGTTAAAAAATTCTAACACATCTCTGTCTTTTTTGTTGGATACTTCTCATGTTTTCAAAATAGTATGTGGGTACTAGTCACTGAAGCTTAAAGTGATATGCTGCCCAAATAATTCCCTCGGGTATTTTCAGCTTCACTACACCCACAGAATAGTTTTATTTTTCCCGAGGTTGTGTAGGAAGATACTGACAGAGACTACATGATATACAAGAGCATCTACTGCATCCAACAATGCTCTGAAACACAAGACTTTCTCATCAGACTATAGAGACTATGAGAACAAAACAGGTACAAAATGCTTCTCTGCCACAGGCCTGCCCCAATAAATTGGTTTTCATGGGCAAACACTAAGCCACATAGAAATGCAGCTGAGCCCAGCCCAAACTCAGAATACTTGTTACGGCAGCACTGCAAAATTGAACTGAGGTAGCCTGAAGCAAGCCAAGAAGATGGTAAAGAGAATGGACAACCAGAGGAACATGGCTGTAATGACTCCTTTCTCTCCTGGTTTTAAACTGAGAGAATGCATCAATTCAGTAGCCAAACACCACATGTTGTTATCTCACTAATCTGAGACAGTCAGCCACAGCCTGCTATGGCCTGTCTCACTGACTGCAGAGTTGATTTTGCCACATACAACCATGGTGCACACACTTACCATACAGGCACTTCAAAAAAGGAAAAGAAAAAAAAAATCCAAGATGATACCACAGCATATTGTCTACCATCCAACACCGACAGAATTGAAATAAATTCATTCATGAACTATGAGAATGGCAACAGAAACATATTTACGCAGGCAGAATAACAACTGTTGGGAATTTGAACACAGAATTCAGAAAAGAGAAGATTCTTGTAGATATTTTTGTTAGCACCAACACTGCTGAGCTGTGGGAATTCTGCCTGCAGCAAAGAAAAATTGCTTCAGAGACTCACAGAATAAAAACTCATTGAATACAAAGATAAGGATGAACAAAATAAAATAACCCAGATACATTTCCTTTTTTTTTTCATTTTGAAAGAATATTATGTATTTAGAAAGCTTTAAAAAGTTTGCAAACCATTTTTGTATATACTCCAGAGGTAAAAGAGTTTGTTCAGATGAACATTACACAAGACACCTCACACCTGTCCATGCTATATAACTTCCAATGCTCTGATTTAATTTAGTAAAACAATTGAAGTGCCTATATCAAACAATATTTTGAGAAGTGAAGGAATGTGCAGCTTTCTTGACACTTAACTGTAACTGGATTACTGAATAATTAGAAGTTAACATTCTAATTTTTATTTAAACTTTTATAATATCCTAGTAAATTAACTCCATTTTTTCCAGGCCTCCTCCTATTTTAGACAAGTTCTTTTTTTTTCTAATGAGAAGCAAGCAGCACTGAGTTCTCACTCTCAACAGGTGGCATATAAGTAACATGTTCACAAAACCAGACAGATCAAGATCCCCCTGGACAGCCCATTCCAGTGCTATGCTACCCTCAATGTAAAGTTTTCCTCAGGCTGAGGTGGAACTTCTCTTATTTAAATTTATGGCCATTGCTTCTTATCCTGTTTTCCAGGAAGGAAGTTCAGAAGCAGCCACACCTATCCATATGTGGCTTGGGGCTAGGGAAGGACTGCAAGTAGAACTACTCTTTGTTTGGAAGAACAGAGCTGATTTGGCCCAATGGGAAGAGCTTACACTTTTAAAGGTTTTCTGGAAAGACAATTTCTAAGTAGCATCACTTTCAGAGTACAATAAAAAGGAAGATGCTGGTTTTTTAGTAGACACATAGCAATGGTAAACTATTGAAAGACAAAATGACATTATACTGCAAAAGCAGCAGGCAACCCTGATTTCTCAGAACTAGGTCTTTAGATCTATCTCTAAGACATATCAGGGAGAGCTTTTTCCTCTTTATGATTAATATAACAAGACTTCGAAAGCTATTTGCATCAATCACCCTTTCAATCCTCAGGGATTGGTTTATAAAAATTAATCCCCTAACCTTATCATAAAACAATGCAATATACTGTAAAATATGAACAATCAGCAATGTTGTGGACAAAGGAGGAAACTATCTGACAACAGGCAGGAAAGAGAGCACAGAAAACCCCTGAGAAGGAACTTCTTAAGAATCAACTGTGGCAGTCAGTAGTACAAAGTCTGTGTGCAAAATTATTATCTACTAGTTCATTCTAGATAAGAAAAATTCTTCTAAGAATTGAGCATGCTCCTTGTGGAAAAAGAATCAGAATATTATTGACATTTTAAAATCTATTCCAGATAATTGATATAATTGTTCATCTAAATTAGATGGAAAATCTGCATCTATTTGAGAAAGATCAAAGTCCTGCAACTAAAAACCCACTCAAATGAAAAGTAGGGAAGAAGAGTTTTTCTGACTGGAAAACCAATGCATTTTGTAGAAGAAAATCTTGAGGTTATATAATCACCTGCCAACACTGTAAATGCCTACTAATGAAGTCATGCAGTAACATTTCATTTTGCTCCCAGAGGGGAAAAAGCAGAGGAATCTTTTAATTGGAAATGACTTAGCTTGCTAGAGCTATCACAGTTACACATACTAACTCAACTGCCTTGTCTCAGTGCAACAGATTGAGACAAATGGCAAATCACAGCATGTCAACATGGAAAAGTTTGCCTAAAATTATGTTTCTTGCTTTAAAAAGAACACATAAAAATACAGATGTTTACTATTCTTTATAGTAGTCTTTTAGAGTATGGAGATAACAACTATATTCCTTAGGACATTTTGAAAGAAGAGGTACTTCAGGAGCAGAAAACAAATTAAACCTCCTAATTTTCAAGTGTCTAATCTTGCAGTTTAACTCCATATACACAGTCTTTGTATCCAATTCCCTAAGGGATTTTTTTTCATAAAGAGAAAACTCACAACATTTTGGTGTACAAACGTAACAAACTTCCAATCCAGGAGTTACTCTTAGGATTTAAACATCAATATTTCTGCAGAGCTGGAACTGTGAGACTAACTATACCAAGAGGAAGAATGGAAGGCCTGCTGGTACCCTAGAAGGCTGGCCTTTAAGTATTTTCCTGAAGCTCAGGTCTCTGACTTGTCTTAGGAAAGCAAAAGATTTTACTCTAAACTATAATCTCAAAGAAAATTTGATAAGGAAACTTCTGGTCTTCTCTGTCCGCTCTTCCTCATATAAGTGGCTCCAATTGCCCCAGTCTGTAAAATGACACACATTTAGCTATCCTTCTAAAGCATTAACAAACTTTTCTTTCCAGTAAAAGAAAGACGTAAGTATCAATTTCTAAGAAAATATGCTGCTCAAGAAAACACTACAATTTAATCAAAGTAGACACCGAACAAAACTGCAGAAAACTATGCAAACCTTCCATGGAAAGCAAACATCCAGTCTCTTGTAGAAGCTGTTTTACAATAGCGGCAAAAAAGGAAAAACAAACTATTCACTCTGATAGAGCCCTGCATAGAATTGAACATATTTTTGGAGACCTGGAAAAAAGATTATAGTGGACTGATGCTGGTTGGATGCCAGGCACCCACCAAAGCTGCTTTCTCAGTCTCCTCCACAAATGGACAGGGGAGAGAAAAAGAGAAGTGCTCAAGAGTTGAGATAAGGAACAGGAGAGATCACTCAGCAAATACCATCATGGGCAAAATGGACTCAAATTGGGGATATTAACAGAATTCATTACTATCAAAATCAGAACAGGATAGTGAGGAGTAAAATAAACCTTAAAAATAAGTTCCCTGCATCTCTTCCTCCTTCTCAACTCTCTCTCCTCCCCCAGCAGTGCATGGAGACAGAGAATGGGGGTTATGGTCAGCTCATCACCGGCAATTTTTCCCACTGCTCAGGGAGAGGAGTCCTTCCCCTGCTGCACCATGGGGTCCCTCCAAGGGGACGCAGTTTCCCATGAACTTCTCCAATGTTAGTCCATCTCACAGACAACAGCTCTCCACAAACTGCTGCCATGTGGGTCCCTCTTCCAAGGGGTGCAGTCCTTCAAGGACAGGCTGCTCCAGCCTGGGCTCCCATGAGGGCCCCAAGTCCTACCAGGAAACCTGCTCCAGCATGGGCTTCTCTCTCCATGGGTCTGCAGGTCCCTGCCAGGATCCGGCTCCAGCACAGGTTTCCCAGGGTTTCACAGACCTCTTTCAGGCATCCACCTGCTCTGGCTAGGGTATCTTCCAGGGGCTGCAGGTGGATCTCTGCATCCTCATGGACCTCCATGGGCTGCTGGGGTACAGCTGCCTCACCATGGTCTTCACCACTGGCTGCAGGGGAACTTCATTTCCAGCACTCGGAGCACCTCCTGTCTCTCCTTCTGCACTGACCTTGGTGTCTGTACAGTTGTTCCTCTCCCATACTCTCACCCTGCTCTTCTCTGGCCACAATTACATCTGTACAATAACGTTTTTTCCCCCTTCTTAACAGATTACAGAGGTGCTACTATCATCCCCTGTTTGGTTGAGCCTTGGTGGGCAGCAGGTCCATCCTGGTAAGTTTCACACGGCAATGAGTTCTTCATAAATTACTTTAGGGTTAGAAAATCTGAAAGTTTCATCTAATAATTCCTCCAGGAAAAAGATATAAGGGTAAAAAATATATAATAATAAGAGCTAAGTTTGAAGCACGTGCCTCTGGCCTTTATGGCCACTTGAGAGAGATCTGGCACTTCCAGATCACCACTCATGTCATTCTGAATAAATCTGTTATTCCCCTTTATCATCCTCTGGAAATGCCTCTTTCTTTTCACCAACTCTAAAATTAAGCTTGATTCATTTTTCTAAGTCTTAGAAAAAGAATGCCCAAGTAGCTCAAATTAGGTAAAATCCCCCTAGATTTAAAAAGGTCAATAATCTCAGGTTAAATACAAAACATTATTACTTTTTAATCAACTCTTGCTTTTTCTAAATTATTAGAATCAGGAACATAGTGTAACTTTCTTGCCACCCTCCTCCAGAATATAGATCTTACTTCACAATACTCTAAAAAAAGCTTTTTGTCTATTAATAAAAAACCTGTTCGCCTGATTTCAGAAAGCACAGGTTCCATATTTATAGCTGATACCTAAAGTCTGAACAGTACATCCTACCAAACCATAAGAGTTTAGAGGCATACCAAATTACTCAATGCTGCATAAAGCATTCTCTCAACACTTTTTAAATAGAAAATATTTATGTAGCAATAAAGGGCATTAAGATTTTAATTTGCAATTACTGTCCAGTCAATGCCAAGTAACTCAACTGGAAATAAGAGGATAAATCACAGTGCTTCAAATCTCAACATCAATCAATAAGTGATCAAAGTAGAAATTATTCCTACCACACTGTTGGAACCCTGGGCATAGGTGCCCTTTCCATGATGTTTCTATGCACAGGGTACAATGAGCTCTGGAAAGAGTGTCACAGGTGCAGATGATATGGCACCCTTATGAAAATATTTCAACCAAACCAGAACAACAGACACTATATCTATCATTGGCAAGTATACATAGCAGTTACTACAAGTAGAAAGGTCCAGAATCCCTCTCTGTGCACTGGGGTGAAAGGAAATAAAAATGCAAAGTGATCTCTGTTGTTACAGCAGGACCTGGGCATCGTGATGAAGCAACATCAGCAACCGTGGCAGAACAAACTATGCTGTAGCAGAACCCATAAGCATGCAGATAAGCTCAAAAAATGAGTAATCAATTGGCTCAACACCATCACAGCAAAAGTCACATCAAGGTTAATAACATTTCTTAAATACACAGAATAAATTAAGTCTAAATTCTAACCAAAAGTGAGAGAGAGTTGACAGGAAGATAAAAACCCTGCTCAGGTAATCAGAGATATAGAGAAATTGTCATACACTGTATTACTATTGTAACAAGACAAAAAGATCCCTATAAAGAAGTTCATCACACTACAATTACTGTGTAGACAAAATATTTAATAAATTTACTTTGTTAGAGAAAATAGACCTTTAAAATAATTTCAACTTTAGTCTCTAATTAACAACAGGATGACTCACACTTAAAAATACCAGTAACCTACAGAGCTATAGATGGTCCAACATTTCGAGTGGGCACATTGTAATAAAGGTTAGTAGGATTGCCGCATATGAAGAATACTTTTCCTATAAGCAAACACAATTTGTTAGTTACTCCAATTTTAGACTGGAATTAGACTGGAATTGTCTGAATCAGATTTCCCAGGCAATATTTTATTTTACATCTTGGAAACATTTTTTTCTGAAAATAAGTTTTATCACATTTAAGAAATTACTATGGCTTCCTCTTTGAGAGCAACCATTTACATCTGACAAAAATCCAATCTCAAGTTGAACTAAATTGCATTTATCATGGCATCACAGAATGCCTTGGGTTGAAAGGGATCTTAAAGATCACTTAGTTTCAAACCTGCTGCCATGGACACCTCCCACTAGACCAGGTTGCTCAGAGCCCCATCCACCCTGGCCTTGAGTACTTCCAGGGATGGGGCAGCCACAAGTTCTCGAGGCAACCTGCTCCAGTGCCTCACCTGCCCCACAGTAAAGATTAAATTTAAACTCCCTCACCTCATACTTCCATACTCTAATCATAGAATCATAGAACACGCTGATGTGGAAAGAGGCCATCAGGACCATCAAGTCCAACTCCTGCATAGGACGCCCCAAGAGTCACACCACACGCCCAAGGGTATTGTTTGTCCAAATGCTTCTGGAACTCTGTCAGGTTTGGTGCTGGGATCACTTCCCTGGGGAGACTGTTCCAGTGCTCAACCACCCTCTGGGTTAAAAACTTTTCCTGATATCCAATTTAAATGTCCCCTGACTCAGCTTCATTCTGTTTCCTTGAGTTCCATCACTGGTCATCAGAGAGGGCATCAGTACCTGCCCCTTTGCTTCCCTTCGTGAGGATATTGAAGACCACAGTGAGGTCTTCCTTCAGTCTCCTCTTCACCATCCTCTAATCACAACTCTCATATGCTCTACAAAAATTTCTACAGACTAAAGTTATCTTCCACTTTCTCACTTTACTGGGGCATTAAATTCATAGAAAGATGTACACTGCCCATCTCTTGGGGGCAGAGGGAGGGGTAGACTTACCATAAATAATTATTAAAAAAAACTGATTTATGTTCTTAACATTTCTTTCCTATGGATATTTAAAGTTGTATACTCTACGGAGTGTGCAATAATCCTGCATTTTCCAAAGGTTCAAATTTAAATCATGTTCAATATGAAATACATAATCACGTCCATCCTCCACAATGATAATTTTTAATTTTATTATATAAAGAGAAAAATCTTGGGACTTACTCGGAAGTAGTCACTGCAGGCTGCCAGGACTGCTTTATGTGCATGGAATTTCTGCTCTTCAGCAATAAGGGTAATATCACATAGTATGCCATCACTTCTTTGTTGGTTCAGAGCTGCCAGGACAGCATCATTGTGGGAGCTAGACTGACAAAGCCTCTGGCCTGTCAGCATTTCCTGAACACTGAGAGGGGAAAGGGGAAAGATTCTGTCAAAAAAAACCAAAACATGTACAAAACAAGCACATTCTGTCAGGAATACAGAACAACGTTTTCTAAGACAAGATAGTTTGATAATTCTTGGAAAGCAAAAAAGTCATGAACCCTGTCAGACAAAAATCTTTACACAGCATAGACACCAGAAGAAAAGCTCAATATAACAAAGCATTATGAAAATTGATTATATATACTCAAATTTAAAAACCTCAATGATTCGGATTTCTCATTTACTGTACCAGAAGTCAGCTGAACTCACAGGATTATTAATTCAGAATCATTTCAGGATTAAATGAGAACAATAGAGGGCTTAGGTCAATGGACCACCAGAAGACTTTAAGTAGTTCAAACTGAAGCACTCGTGAAAAGGAGGGTATATGTATGTATGCAAGAAGTTCTACTAAAAAGAATGAAGCCTCATGGTCTCAGGTGGCCTGTTTAAGTCTGATGCTGAGTTACTGAATGTTTTCAGACCACTTCAGGCTATTCATATTTATGAAGTGCTGTGGTGTTTTTTTGATTGTCTGTTTTGTCTTGGGGGAAGGGAGAAGATGTTTGCTCAGTTTTAAAATGCCAAGGCCTTCTCCACCTCTGAATACTTCCATGTATGAATATAAGATTTGCACACAATCCAGTCTAGGACTGCCTGATTGCAGCTTCCTTTCTCTGTAGTAAAAGGAAGAGACAAGATACCTGTTGATGCAAATGGAAACAAATCAAAACATATCAGCAAATCCTCTTTGGTACAAAACAATGCAATTGAATTGAGCTCTATGAGACTACCAATTAAACTGCCAGAGAATCCACATACGTGTTTATAGAAGGTGAGTTTACAGAGAGTCATCTCAGCATAAATCAAAGTGAAGATATTTTTTAAAGAGGTGAATAACCCATCACCTTTCCAGCACAATCACGCATTTCACCGCACACATGTACTATGCAGCAGCTGTGTGGCTGCAATACTCTCCTTTCTCTGCCCATCCTAGTCCTGCACCTTGGGCACCTGTAAACTACTGCAGACCTGCCGGCAGACTGTTTGCTCTAATCTAACCTGCTCTTTTAGAAAGACAACAACTAAAACATTACTTCTAGAAGAAGGCTGGACAAAAAGAAATAACACAGGAACAGAGTGTATCTGAATTTTACTGCCTCTCTGACAGTTTAGGTTTCACATATGGACATGCCCTAAATACATTTCAAAAGGACTCATTCCAATTATTCTTTTTTCTTCAGCTGTTCTGTTTGTGGAACCCAACTCATATTCTAAATGACAGTTATCAAGAATTCTAACTTGCTAAACACAAGAGAATTATTTTTAACAGTTATTTCTCTTCTGTAATTTCTATATCAAAGTGACTAAAACTAGGGCAAGTATAATACATTAACGATACCCTGAGATGGTTTCTCTTTACTTCTGTCTTTATTAGCCTCTCTCCAAGTGCTGTAAATCAAGACTTTCATTCCTCTTACTTTTTTCACCATCATCCAGAGGACTATTTCATTCAATAGAGAACATATCTGGGATTTTAAATTGAGTTCTATCATAATCCATTTTTCAATTCAGTGACTAAAGTAAAAAATCAATTGCCTGTAACCCTTGTGCTAATAACATATGAAGAATACATACACATGAAAGGCAATTCAACTGGAATTTATGAATGAAAATACATAGAATAATTAAACATAACATGACTGATTATTTGTAGTGATATTGTCAGTTGATGAATTCAGTAGCTATAAAAGCAAGCAAGTTCTGATTCTCTTCTGCTGCAGAAGCATGACAGGGAAGGGGAACAGAACGGGAATGATAAGGTGTCCCAGTCATATCAGGGAGTTTTCTGAGCTCACAGATCAGAGCGTTAACTACTCTGTAAAACAGAACCACCAGCATATCACACTACTGCAAAGTTCTGCAGAAAACCAATTCAGTTCATAAATTCTGCAGAGTGTTCTGTCTAAAAGAACCATGTTCTGCTCCCAGAAAGTAATTAAATTATAAACAACAAATTCTCTATTGCAAGAATGGGTAGTACAAACAAATGAGAAAGGTTATGCTGGGAAAGAGACAGAAGGGAACACAGAAAGATTAATTTGGAGAGAACATCGGAAGACATTTCACATAACTGGAAAAGTAATATGTCCCAAACAGTGGAACGCTACAAAGACCCAAAATTATCACCAGCCACCATTTCAGATGCATAAATGTAACATTCCAGTTGCTTCCACAATCAAAAATTCCACGTATAAACTAAGGCATAAATAAGATAAGGTATGAAGAGACTGTGGGCCTCCAATCAACCCCAGGCACAGTCTTCCTTGTTTGAGGTAAGAAGCACCAACAAGGTAATATTTTGCAGATTATAACAAGGATATGTATTTAATAATGTGAATTCCTATCTAATGAACAAAATCATTAATTTTACTTTTTTCTACTTTCTTAACTGAATCTTTGGTAAACATCATCCTAAATGTTAATAACTTCCTACACACTACCAAGTACTATACCTCAGGCACCTCTCAGATGGCATCCTTCAGTCTTCTGAATATCAAAACTTATAATCCTCTAGGGAAAGCTGTGAGTGTTCCAGCTAGAAAAAGAGAATAGAGAGGAACATTAAAATTCAAAGCATACACAGCCTCAGCCTTAAAGATCAATACTTTCAGGATGTGCAATTCAAAAGCAACTTTCACTGGCTAGATTTGAGTACAGTCTGAAAGTGGCCTTTCCTCTAGTCTTTTATAGAGATTCACACCCTGCCATCTGAACATCCTGCATCTACAGCCCTTGAGGAATGCTTTCCACAAACTCAGGAACACATATAATTTCAAAAAAGCTGAAGAATGGTGAGGAGGGAAGTAACTGCACCAAAAATCCTTCAATACGAAGACCAAGCCAAAGGCAGGTATTAGTGTTTGCTTACTTCCCAGAATAACACACAGTTTTTATGTTCAGTGATCCTAAGGGTCTTTTCCAGCCTAAAGGATTTTATGATGCTAAAATCATTCTGGCAAATATAAGCAGTATAGTACAATCATTTTTATAAACACAACAGCTCTTTTTTTAAAAGGCAAAATACTAAAGTGACCATATAAATAAACACAGAACAGCTGAAGTGTCCAAAGACCTAAGTTATTGAAAACAGGGTTGTACAGCAACTTTTTAAGTGGTGTAGCAGTCAGCACAGCTGACAAGACATTTTAACTTCATATAAGAATTATAAAAGAAAAAATAGGTTTTAACGGAATAGTCAAAAAAGAAAAGTACACTACTTTGAGTGCTTATTTAAACCATGTGTGGATTGTTTAATGTAACTCAGTAACATTGAAGTAATACAATTCAGCAAAATCTGAAGAATGGAAAGATTTCCATATTTTTCTCTCTTTTCCAAAATGACTGCAATTCTGAGCAGATGGGTGAGGTCATACAGAACTTATGCTGATGATTCAGTGGGATACTAAGCAAATGGGTATGCAGTGCTTTCCAATGATGGTTTCAGAACATTTCGCTCTCTCCATCAACGATCACCATTCTAGTTCTATAAGACAACTCACCTTATCCTTCAAGAGACAGAAAAACACAGCATATTAAGTTGGTATTGTCAGCTAAGGAAGCAAAACCACTTCTGATCAATGTACCTGCTCTTGCATACACCCATAGGTCAATACTGATGCCTGCCCTTCAGAAATCCTACAGCATCCAGAGACTGGTAGAGAACAAATTCAACCTTTCTCAGAACTTTAAGAGGTCCAAACTCTCTGGCCCACACATAGAAAAAAAAAAACCAAACCACAAGCAGCACTGAGAGCAAAGAGAGGAAGGTCAAAGACCTGCAGGGAAAAGCATCCCTTCTACAATAACTAAGGCATATGCATCAAAGAATTAACAATATATTCAAACAGTCCCACACTGCATTTACTGGTTTTACAATAACAAACCAATTTTCCTTAAACTTCAGCACCCCTCCTTTCTCTTCCAAAGCTCCAGCACTGCATGCCTTACTTGTATGTACACCATGTACACAAGTGTGTGAATCATTAAATCAATACTGCACTGATTTTATTTAGCCATACAGAATTAAGGCAGCTCAACATTTTTAATAACAGGAAATTTGAAAGCATTAGTTATCCTTACTGAAAAAAAAGAATTAAGGAGGCACCTCCACCTGTTGTATACATACGCTGTGCCAGAACAGTTCTAAAATCATTTGCACCAAGAGTTTATTTCTGTTTTAGACAGATGGATACATGTCCATTATATAAACTCTGATTCGTACCTAAGGAAACTCTTTGCATTAGAATGTTTAAGACATACTATTTTCTTTCTATCTAGCTACTTTAAGTAACCAAATCAGTTTAAAAGATGAGTTTATAAACTTAAGGATAAGACTTTTGGTTTAAATGGAAAACTTTAAATCCACTTAAATCATTCTGTTATAGGGAAATACTCCTTAACGCTGGAAATTAACAGGAAAAATATAGACCAGACAGAAAATGCTCATTACATCCTAGGTTTGAGATACATGCTAAAATTGCCAAAACCCTTTTTTTAAAAATAATATATTTTTTCACTCTTTGTGATTTTGTGATGAACGATAATTCCCAATACTATAGTATTTTACAACTAAAATATATTTTCTTATTGCTCCATTAGTTTTTTCACATCCTAGAAAAGCGCTAAAATTAAAAATTTGCAAATGAATAAAACTAGTAATGATCCAGCTAGCACTGGAAGAACACAATATTTTGGTAGGGAGTGGTGCACCATTCCTAAATGGAAAAAAAACCCCTCAACAGGGTTTCCTTACGTAAACACAGTGTATCTAAGGATTTCAAAGTAAGTAATTCAAAAGAAATCACACTGACCATGCAAATGATTATGACAAACTAATACACCAAAACAGTGTTTGCTCTGTTTGCCTGTGAAGTGTCAGTCTTTCTACACATATTTTTGTCGCAGTCTTATGACACAGCCAAATAAACAGTAGGTTTTTTGCACTCTCAGGAAATCTTGGAATCAAGTGTCACTCTGCCACATCCATTGCACACTGTAAGGCGATGCCGCTTCTTTAATCTAAATTACCAGCGGAGTTCAGGAATTATTTGTTCAAAGATTAGTGGAAAAAAAAGGCATTTTAAGCAGGCAGTATTTCTTCCTTTATTTTAATTGGATATAACACTGGTTTGGAAATATTAGACAAAGTAGTTTAGTATCTAAAAGTATTTATTGGCAGAATGCATGTGCCCTTTTTCAGAAAAAGTCTCATTCATTTAAATTAATCTTGAGGAGCCAATATCATGTTCTTAGTTTACACAGAATGCATGAGGCATTGAAAGAATTTCAGTTACACCTTCTCTCATCCTTTTGGCGGGTTTATTTGGGGGGGTTTATTTGTTTTTCTTGTGTCATTTAGAAACAAACTGAAAATGAGAACATACTTCTGATTAATTCTTGAAAATACCAGCCACCAGAATATGGATTAGATTAAGGGGGGAAGGGTGGAGGAGATAAAAATAAAATTCATATTCAATCTACTTTCTGAAAATAACTTAAATGTCCCAAAATTCATTATTTCCTCCCCCTTGATGTAACAAGTTTTTTTTTTTTCTAGTTCACATATCTGATTTTACAGAGCTGCCCAAACTATAGTCCAGATCACCACAAAACTTATTCTGTTGCATAAACAGGCACTGTATTTTATACTAGGTACCTAGGAAACATTTTTTCCATCCTAATTATGCTTCCTTTGCCTTGCAAGCTAGTAAAAAAAGTATATTCATAATGGAAATGACAATCTATTAATAATGCCTGAAAACATGCAGTTTTCTACATAAGTCAAGCTTATATAAAATAATTACCACCTTGGTGGTTTCATCAATAATTTTCCCATTTGCTGTAAGTAAATAAGAACTGAGTTACCATCAACTTCAGTGTGAACTCATAGAACATGATATAAGCATTATTTCTGTTAGGTCAAAAATGAAATTATTTTAAAATCCTGATTTTAAATGCGTTCTTAATACAAAAATAAAATAGCCTTGGATAAAAAGCTTGTACTCTTTTCTTTACTAAGGCAATTACTTCTTAGGCAGGAGTTACTAAACTATCCCACTCCCATCCCTTGAGCCCCAGCCTAGGTTTAGGGGAAAGCAAGAGTTCTATTACCTACGTACGAGTCAGAAAAACCCCACTTGACTGCCTCCATGGTTCTAGGTAACACACTGTGCTGTGGTGGGAGAGGTGAGACTCTGCCCTCCTCAGATATTTGGTGAGACTGACTAATAAAAAAGTGAGAAAAATCAAAGTGAAGCACAGGCAACTACCACTTCACAGAGTTCAGCTTAATGTAAGATTCAAGAGATACTAAAAAGATGCTTTTGTAGACAAAAGAAATGTTCTCTTGCAAACATGGTCAGGATCAGAACTCCTTTAGAAGACAGGGTGGAAAATTACAGAGCATTTGATGCCTTTTATCCCATAAAGAAAATAGCTTAACCGTGAAAAGCTGCAACACAAAATTTAAGCTAAATATCTTTCAAACTGTTCACTGAGATGCAGGCATCCAACATACATAAATCTTCACTGCAGCCAGATGCAATCGCAGCTCTTGTGATCCGCATTTGGAGGGAGGTAGAAGAGCCAAGAACCCTTGGGGATGTCTTCAAGGAGCCACTGCTTCACTCCTCACAGCGGCCCCTGCTGCTTCAGAGCCACTCACAGAGTGACAGGAGACTGACTTGCCTCTCTGGGGAGATCTGTTACTCATCTCTTAATACAGGATGCAGTGAGACTTTGGGAGCTGTGAAGTCCTTTTACACTGGGACCACTTAAGGCACCTTTCACCCAGCTGATCACAAATAAAGTTGCTAATCTTCTGTTTACCACTACACTTCACAGAATGGCACTGCATTAGTTAAGTACTACCCTGCCTTTAGAATCTTCCAGTGTATGAAAAGCCCTCTAATTTCTTCTTTAAATTTTTACTTTGAATTGGGAAAGCTACTCATTTATCAATTACCACATTACTTAAAACAATGCTGCTTATCAAAAATATATTTCAAATAATTAATTTTAACTCACTCAAACCACATAGCCAAACTCTGAGTATTTAAGCACAGATTTTAATCTCATTTCACATAGGTACCTTTTAGTTACATTCTGAGACTTCATTTCACTTGTCAGTAACCATAAAAAGCTGTTGATTCATAAAACTTCAAATTAAATGTAGTTTGTTTTTTCATTTCTCTGGGTACAGATAATGTGTCTTTTCAGATAGCAATATTTCATTTTGATATATTTATTAACATTCTTCATTATGACTGTTGTTACGTTGGAAAACAGTAACTCAACATTTCTTACATTAAATTTGCTGTATGCGAAACTATTTTACATAGAAATTTATTAAGAACTGGTTAAAAAGACTAAAAATACTGAATATATAAATAATTTAAAAGAACCTTTGCATTTTCAAGCAGCTATCTTAAATTAGTTATCTTCTTTCCCTCAAGTCACTCCTTTTCCAAGTGTGTATTTTAAGTATTGAAAAACACTTCCATTTAAACTCACATCATTTCAAGCTAGATGAACAGACAAACTGAAGGGATCATGAGCTCTTTTCATCAAAAGAGTAAAATTTTGAACCAACTGGATAAGTCGTGAAGATAAAGCATTTGTATGCAATGAAATGGTATTTTCACTTTGACAGCTCCAAATATCTGGTTTAAATTTGTCCGTTTTTAAAAAAAGAAAATACAACATTGAAAAGCTAACAGAAGTACACTATATTAATTTCATTCCAGAATGGCATCATAGCACATCCTGAGAGAGGCTGCCATGGATACAGAACTAGACCATTAAGACTTACCCATGGCAATTTTCTGTTCTAGCTTGGCTCCTTATTCACAGGAGCTTCTGCTTCTGCCTGTGGTTTTAGTAAGTCAAAATAAATCATCCTTTCAAGCTATACTTCACCTTCTCTCAAAGTAAGAGCCTCTTCAGAAACAAAACTATGGGGTTTTAATTCACAGAAAATAAAAGACAACATTATCTTCTACTTTTTTAAATCACATCTCTGCCAAATTAATTTTTCAAAAGGAAAACACTTGGAAACAGATTTAAAGTTTGACTGCAAACCTGCTCTTCTGAGTATATTAACACACTTTTCCCACATGCCTGGGAGACAACACTTTTTCCTCTTTTCATTGAGATCTTTAGAATTGAAATATTTTTCTCATTCCATAAGAAATGTTCAAGAATGTCAAGTGTAAGAAATACTCTGCCACTACCCAATGTTGTCAGTGAAATTATCACTCAGCTCAAACACAAGTTGCTCAACTAATTTAGTGCCTCAATACACTGAATTTCAAGAAAAAGCTTTCATAGTACTGAAAAACCCCTTAGATTTAATATAAATTACAAAATTAAGGGAATAAAAAATTGAAAACCGGGACTTGTTTGGGAAAACAGAAGTCAGTCAAAAAATCTCAAGAAAAATTCAGCAAAATAAATATAAAATAAAACCACAAAAAGTTCAAACTGTTACAGTCTTCTGGTTAATTACAAACTATTTTCTTGTGAAACTGGAAAGGTCATTGCTATCTTCAGGCCATCAGCTATAGTCAATTAGAATAATGAGGTTTATTTTCTATTACTACCAAATTACCATCTGACTTCACAGAATAATTAAGATCTCAAACCACAAAAATATAAAATGAAATAATAAGGCTAAAGGCTGTATGATTAGAACAACATCTTTATGCCTTTATATCTTCTTTGTGGCATTATATCTTCTACATATCTCAATATATCAGCATTCAGAAGAGTTTTTCTGAATACACATTCAGATAAAATAAAAAGCCAGGCTCGTGCTCATCTGTGTAACTCAAGGCATATTTTACCTAAACTACCACCTGAGAAAGAGGTTGTTGCATTCCAGTGATAAAACCATAGATAATCATGTAACTCAACTGGAAACTACACAGAAGTCTGATGATTTTGAAGACAAGGTTTGCTTCCAGGATGTGTGCACACAGTTTCACTTATTTCGTTTGAAAAGAGATAACAGTTTTGTACAACTGTAGTAACACACCTTCGTGCACTATCATCTTAGCTTTTCAGAGCACTCACTGTTGCTGTCATTTAAGTTATGATACTAATGACTCACCTGCTGAAAGGAGTAGGACATAACTTCCAGAAGATTCATTAATCATGGTTGGGAGAACATTACAACTTGATCCTGATCTCATTGAAGAAATCTCAGCTCATGGCAGAAGACTGGAATAGATGACCTCCAAGGGTCTCTTCCAATCCAAACTATTCTATTTTTGTATGAACTTATTTTCTCATCTTTCTGAAAGACAGGCAACAAATATGCAAAGCAATCTCAAAATGAAGTATCTAATCCATACACTGAGTTCACCATTGTTATAGGGGACAAGCCAAAAGGTCTCTGGTCAGTTTTAAGGCATTCTGCTGCTGGAATAAATCAAAATCTTTATTACTTTGCAAAACTGTGCTTTCAGGATTTTTCCTCTAGACCTCATAAAAAGGAAATAAAAGACAGGGCGACTTTAGTAGTTTGTTATTTCGGATCAGCATGTTATTTTGGAATTTGATTTGCATTTTCATTGGATTAGAAAAACCAAGAATCCTGTTCTTCAAGCCTAAACTTATTTTTTTAGAAAATTTGTCAAGTTTGTTGCAAAATCATAGAATGGTTTGGGTTGGAAGAGACCTTAAAGATCATCTGGGCCCCAACCACCTGCCACTCTCTGGACCAGTTTGCTCAGGGCCCCATCCAACCTGGCCTTGAACATTCCAGTCATGGGGCAACCAGGACTTCTCTGGGCAACCTGTTCCAGTGCTTCACCACCCTCTGAGTAAAGAATTTCTTCCTGACATCTAAACTAAACCTGCTCCCTTGCAGTTTAAAACCTTTTGCCCCTTGTACCTTGTGCTGTCACTAGACGCTGTTGTAACAAGACATGTTACAACATGTTACTCTCCCACCTTCTTACAAGCCCCGTTTAGGTATTGGAAGGCTGCTAGAAGGTGTCCCTGGAGCTTTGTCTTCTCATTGCTGAACAGCACCAGCTCTCAGCCTGTCTTCATGGGAAAGGTGCTCCATCCTTCTGATCATCTTTGTGGCCCTCCTCTGGATCTGCTCTAATAGGTCCACAAATGTGGAAGGCTTCTCTAAATCAAGTCAGGATGTTTTATAATGGAACGCAACAGAAATTTAACTAGAAAGATCATAATTATTTCTCCTGAAAACTCTAGAACCAAACATGGAAAGAGACATATAATAGTGAGGTGTGGTCGGAAAGAGTGTCAACTTCACCAGGGCCTCACTCAGATAAGCCTTAGATTTTTAACTTTCAGAGACATCAAGATGCTTTTACTGAACACAACAATTATTATTATATTATTAACAATTCTTTTCTAGAGTATTAAGAGTCAAAAATACATAAATACGTTTTTAAAACTACTTCAAATCTGCATATAGACTACACTAGATAGAAATATACAGTACTGTAGTCTACAATTTTGACAATTGGGCCACATGAACTTTTCACATCTATGACTGAAACATAAAAAAAAACCACATAAAAATACTAAGTGTGATTTCTTATTAGTGCATAGTCTTGCACAACTGAGGTGATCAGTTATGTGTCTACATGGCATTTCCAGTGAACAACTATTTATGTATTTCAATAAAATCACAGAGCGTTTACACATCTCTATGGGACCTGTAATAGCCCATCAACTTTCTCTGTGAAATAGCATTTATGAAGTTAAAAGTAAAAGGCTGTGACTACCAGCAGTTAAGTAAACATGTACCTTCTAAGAATGGCCTTCAGTAGCCACAGGGTGGCAGAACTATACTTCAATATAACTTGTACCTCTAGGACAGTCACAGTATTTCAAAGAGTGGGTTTTCCCCCCTTACAGCATAATTACAATAATGTAAAATATTCACTCTGTGTCCAGTGGGTGCTTTCAATACTAGGAATCAGAGGGAAAAAAAATGTCTGTACATAAAAGTACAACTACACAGCAGTTCTATAAACATCAAAACACTGCAACAGGTTACTGACCTTCATGTTTGTATTTTGAAAAAAATATTCAAGTCATAGAGTAACTGACCACTAAAATCCTTATCAATTTTACCCCATATAGAATCAAAGAATCACAGAATGGGTTGGGTTAGAAGGCCCTTAAAGATCATCTAGTTCCAACCTCTCCTCCCATGGGCAGGATCCACTAGACCAGGCTGCTCAAAGCCCCATTCAACCTGACCCTGAACACTTTCAGAAATGGAGCAGCCACAGTTTCTCTGGGCAACCTGTCCCACTACCTCTCTGCCCTCTGAATAGATGCCCTGGCATCTAACCTAAACCCTGTAAAACCATTCCCCTTCTCCTATGTCACCTGCCTGTGTCAGTCTCCCTCCTTTTTATAAGGCCCCCTACTCTAAGGCCACTGTGAGGCCAGGCTCCAAGTTGTTTTCCAGGCTGAACAATCTCAACTGTCTCAGCCTGTGTCTGCAGGAAAGGTGCTCCAGCCCTTTGACCACCTTTGTGATCATTCCCTGGAGCCTTTCTAACAAGTCATCATTCCTTGTGTTGAGGACCCCAGAATTAGACACATAATTGGCTTATGGACTCTTCCCTCGCTCTTCAATGTAAGAGAACAAAGATATTTGCAAACACTTTTCTGTTAAGAGAAATGGGCATCAAAATATTTCTGACAGCTTTAAGCAAACTGGGCAGTGTCGTTCACCTTGATGATGAAACACATTTTGATGAGGCCAAGAGGGAGATGTAAAGTGGGGAAGAAGTAGGAATAGGAAACAAAAACTGCATGGAGGAAGCTGGTGATGAAGACCTGCTACAGTTATTTCCTGGGTTTCCTCTTTTGCAAAGGGGAAGGGGAAACCGTGGAATAGTACACAATGCTAAAATCAGATGAGTATCTGAGAAAATAGAGTAGAAAACATGGATTTTTCTACAGTGCAATCGTAGGAAGAGAAGCCAGAGGTCATCAGGGAATAATTCTAATTGCTTGACAAGAAGACTGAATGCTCAGGAGAGCAGACTGTGAAAGCATACAGAAGAAAAAGAGACAAGGGCAGGGAAGACCCTGGGTTAAAATGTGTGTGCGACAAAACCATCAGATTTAGAAGAAAGAAAATCAATCTCTGTTAAAGCCCATTCTATCTAGATTTTAGACTAGAAATTAAGATCACTAAGTTTTGCACTATTTTGTGGAGAAACAACTGCAGAACATTTGCTTTATTTTTTTGCTGTGATGGAGTATAGTGAATCATTCCTGACAGTTTACTTGATCTTAGTGCTAATGGTTCCAGTCATGCTGCTCTTCCATTCAGTTGGTACAGCTCTTCAAGACTTTTTTAGTTTACCTTTGAAAAAGTGTCAAAGGGTTACATGCTCATGAAACTAACAATGCTAGAAAAGGCAAAAAGCTATGTGCTCCAATACCAAAACTGAAGTTCCGTACAATCAGCTTACTACAAGAAAAGGCACAGGTATTCCTAATTCCATCATTTCTTAAAACATGAATGTTTGAACTCCCTTAGGGCCCTTTTTCTACACTTAAATTGCATCAAAACTTCTAAAAGCCTGGCTAATGCCATTCCAGCATAAACTCTTGTATTACAAGGATGCCTGTATTACTGTTTAGCTTTAAGGTGCTTCAAGTATAAAAGGAATTTCTACACGTAGCTTTTCATAATTGACTGAGAAGTTTAAGTAGGAGCGACAGGACCTGAAGTTAGCTAGGGTTCAGAAGTAAATCCATCTAATTTAGACCTTTTCCTTACAACAAACTCAGATCAATTGAAAGACTTCTTTACTGAAAAGATATATCTGATTTAAGCATTAAAGAAATCTAGATTGAAAGAGAAAATCAAAACTAATTAGATGACCAGAATAAATAAGATTTACAGACAAATTCTGTTTGTAGGTGAGAAACAGTAGGAGAGAGTGGAAAGCGTTGCCTGTCTCCAAGTTCTATTACACACTGCAATCACAAAAGCCATAAGCAGTGAAGCCTGCACAGTCATCTCTGCTTCTAGCTCTTTCCCCTGTTTTACACTGCCTTCTACAGATAAAAAAAAAACCAAAAACTTGTATTTTAGAAAAGACAGAATTTCCATTATGAACACATTTTGTTACTGTAAGACCACAATTTCTTATATTCACCACTAGCAACGTGTTTACACAGTCACTGCTACCTCTATAACCTCAATGAGCCTAGCTAGACAAGTACACAGATAATCCTGGTCTGGGATAGGCAAAGTGGCACTGAAGATGTCAGATGGGTTTTTTGCACCCATAGAAAAAATCTGCAGGAGCTTTGCTATACACACGGGACTGTACAAACCTTAGCTGGACAAAGGAGAAAGCTCTTGCAATACCACTAGAAGGAAAAATGCTCTCCACTCAAGAGGGCTATCAATGGGCAGATTTACTTAGGAAACTGCGGCCTTCTCCCTGCTCCCTGTGAGTACAGTCTGCTAGACTGTGAGCTTTTGAAGCATTAGGACAGTTGGGAATGGTACGGTTCCTACCAGAGGAAGCTGTGGTTCACGTGTCTGCTGGGAACACAAGGGAAAACATCATGACACCTGACCTCTTATGCTGGTAAACAGCTGAATGTCCTGCCCAAGCTGATAATAAAGTTAGTGGATTCTTTTTCTCCAAGGATTTATCCAGAATCTATATTTCATACTAGAGTATTTTACTGAAATAGATCTCCTTTTTTCTCTCATCCTTTACTCAACACATTTCATTTCTAACACAGACTGTATTCAATATTCCAGACCAGCTACCTAGAAAATGTTCTGATATCAACCACTGTCATTAAAACCCAGTGTCAATACAACAAATAAAAATTCCCTCAGAGCAGAAGGGACATGCCAGGTAGGGAGGGGAGGTGACAGGAAATACAGTCTAAAAAAACTCACAGTGAAGATGCATATGATATATTTGTAGTGTGAGTAATAACTTTAACAATGTCTTAAGAAATTCAGTTTAAGGAAATACTTTTTACTAAAGTAAAATATCACTCTAATTAAACTCTATCAAATAGGTTAATAGAGAAACATATAAGTTCTTGTTTGGAAACATCAGATTTGAAGGTGCTCTATTCTCTGCTTTTCAGAGACAATCCAAGAATTCATAATTTAAATCCTTTGGGTACAAACAGATTTAAAGACAGACTTAGATCTATTTTTAGGCATATGTTGCATCAATACTTCTTAGATTATTCAAACAAACAAACAAACCAAAAAAAAAAACCACAAAACAAAACAAAAAAACCCCAACCAAACAAACCAGAAGCTACATTTCAAAAGAGAAGGAATTCTTTTTTTTAAACAAGTGGCTGTTTAAATTCCCAAGGGCACCTATGAAAGACTGCATAAGCCTAAAGTTAGGTGCTTACTTGCAGAAGTAAGAATTTAATACTTGTATACTTCTGATTTTTTCTATCAGTTAAATTGACATCTTGTTCTTCCCTTTATATACATGCAAGCAACTTGCAGCTTGTTGAGTCGTCGTTCTGAAGCATACATCACTACCAGGACATTAAACTGGTAAGCTCAGCAAGTCTCTAGGGTTTGTGAATACTGCTCCTAGAACCAAACATCAGATGATTTGTGGAGACAGACCTAAATGCCTAACTGAAGTTTGTAAATTGAATGCCAATCACTAGAATCCCACCGTATTTGAGAAAGCTAAACAGTGCCAAGCAGGAAGAAAAAAATAAAAAAGGCATTTGTTTTCTTGTTTCTAAAATAACATTTATTTTTTAATTTTAAGGGCAATAATTACCTTGTTAAAAACCACTAGGTGCTACAAATAGCAACTTATAAACCAAGTTAAAAGACTGTTTCTTCTATAACTTAATGGGCATAAATTAACAGACATGGAATTCCTGTTGAACATTAGGAAGTGCTATTTACTGGGAGGGATTGTTAAACATCAGAACAGGTTGCCCAGAGAGCTTATGGAGTCTTCATTCTCAGAGAGATTCAAAACACCTCTGGACACCATCCTGGACAATCTGATCTAGCTGACTCTGCTTAAATAGGGGGCTTTGACTAAATTATGTCAAGAGGTCCTTTCCAACCTCGACAATTCTGTGCTTTGTGTGATTCTCTGTGGTACAGCTGAGAAGACTACGAATGTACTGCATGCATGCAAGAGCATATTAGTCCCATATGACCTATTTATTCCACATTCCAATCTTCTTGAAGACATTTTATCTCATAAAAGGAACCAGAAGGGGCAAAAGGGGGAAATTCTATCAAAACCATAGCAAATACACATGCCTCCAGATCTCTGTTACGTGTCCCAGTAGGGCACATTTATGAGTTTCAGTCTTTTCCATTTATTGGAACTGCCTTTAAACTCCTTTAAATTCCTGTCTAGAAATAATACCAATCCAAACCAAATGTACTGCAGCACTAAACACTTCTTTTGTCATAAGCAAGTAGTTTTTCCTTTTTGTTGGGTTTTTATTTTTTTTAGGATAGGAAAACTTGATAGCAATACATGTGCAACTACTGGATATGAAGTTTGATGATTATTTCACTTGATAACCAAAAATAATACTTTGTAAGCAATATATGCATGCACTTTTAAAAAAATTTTTCCAACTCAAATAAGACTTGAATTCAGTTGATAACATACAGAAATTAACTGCTATTTCAGACCCTATAGAGTATCTAAGCCATGTTCCTGGGGAGATGAGAAAGATGACATAGGACACACAGGACATCCAGTCCCTTCTGCACCAGTATCTCAAGTGGCACTAGACATTCCTATTCCAGAGGGTAAGCTGAGCCCTGAATGATGCCTGACAAAGAGCAGAAGAATTTATTTTCTTTAACTAAGTTACAGTGAGGGTATTTTCAAAGTTTCCCAACAGACAGTCATCAACCAAAAGAAATCCAAGCAATTTAAAGCACCTTGAATAAATTTCCAGCAATCACTAAAATTTTTGATTTTAAATGTAATGCTTCTGATAATCAAAAGTTAAGGCAACAAATTAGAACATATCAGAATTGAGTTGCACTAAGAAGCCTTCTGGAAAGATAATTCTGCTAACTACGATGTCTGGGAAAGCCACTGCTCCTAGAGGCCACAGTGGACATCTCTATCAAAACTACACTGCCAGGTAGAGAAGAAAATCAAAACAAAAGGAAAACATGAATTACCAAAGGGACAACGGTGGCCTATTACTGTTACTATCATATCCCAGGAAACAATGAATATTTTCCTGGATATGGTAGCAACAAAACTCTACTCTTCTTCATGGACACTTGTAAGGCCAAAACAGTCCCTTCATTCCTAAAAATGTTACTCAAGTACTCAAAGAAGTCAAAGCTTTAACTAAAATTCAAAGATCCACAATCTTTTTAGCAGAGCACAGAGTTATCAAGCTTGTATTACACAGGTTTGTGGCGGGGGGATTCATTTCAGTGTTGGCTGGTTTGGGATTTTTTGGTAGTGGAAGAGAATTTTTATCAAAGAATTAATTTGACTGGATCTTATGTTAATTGCTTTAACTGTGCACTTTATCTATCTACAAGATCACATTAGCATTTTTAATTATTTAAAAGACATCAAATATTGCTGGTACCAGCAGGATCAGAGATTAACTTCCTAATAATCACTCGTTTGAGAGTAAAGCATTTGATTCCAGCTGCTATGAACTTTTAAACAAGCAAAAGCAACATTTGCCAACATAAAAAGGACAACCAACTATGCAAAAGAATGGTGATAAAATTAAACTGCCTATGTCCAACAAAACAATATTATTTTATATTAGACACTTGGCAAAATTTTAAAAAGTTAACTTGCTCAGGAGAAATGTGAATTACTGTATTTTCCTATATTATTCTGATTTATATGCTGTATCAGAACATTTCCACATTACTTTTACTCCAGCTACTTTTTCATTAGTTTAGTTTCCCAGCCTCTAACCCACATGGAAGCTATCCAGGTTGCTTTTACATTTGGACCACAGCAAATAATAAAACTTAAATATATCACTGTTAGTACACTTCTAGAAGAATCAATGGGACAGCAGGATCCCTAATATCAACTGAATTTCTAAATCAGACACAGACTGACTTAGGAAGGAAAATGCTAACTCAGGCTCTAACACTAGAGAATAGTTTTGTTGCAACCACAGGTAAGCTGTGATCAGAAAATAAACACATTTTAAGGCACAAAATAGCCAAAATAAACTAGTCATGGTGGTTTCCTTCCCTGTCACCAAATGTATCTCCTGGAATAAAACTGTACCTGAAGCTCTCACCTCACAAAAAAGAATAAAGTTTATAGGGCTGAAGACTACTGAAAAAAGCTTGAAAACATTATCTAACACCAGGCTTATGACTCCTACTGGGGAATGTCTGAATAAATGTGATTACTGATGTCTGGGAACTGACTGTTAGACTTCGAATGCTTGAGAATGACAATGCTAAGATTAAAAGCCATTCAATGATATAACAAGTAGAAGCTATTCATCAGTGTCTTGAGCTGGGAACAGAGACAAGCTGGCCCAAAAAATGCTGACTGGCATAAAGATGGCCTGAAGCACTCACTCCTTCCCTCCAATGGCCGAGCCCAAGGATACTGCAGATACATCCAAGGACTAAGAGGACAATTAAATTGTGTTTGATTTCTCTTTACCAAATGGCACACACAAGAAGCTGGATTTGAATCAGAGAATTTGCAGGGGACAGACTGCTCCTCACCTTGCCAAGGAACTGAGCCATTGCATTGTACATGATCCAGCACTTTAAGCACACATTCACTGCTTCTTTTCCATCTTTGGACAGTAAGATGCCAAATGCAGCCAAGAATTGCAGGACTACTTTGGCCAGGTTTATTCATTTACCTTAGTTATTCAACACTACAGTCACCCCCATCTAAACAGGAGACAACTGATCTCCAATAAATAAATAATTAGATCAATAAATAAATAAAGTCTGAAAGATCTCTCCCCACCTTGAAAGCACTTTAACCCGTAGATCAGACAGTGCTGTCAGTCACTGTGCATATAGAAGCTCTTGCATCAGCACTAGCTTGCTCTCAGGCTAACTCTTGGTTATATTTGAAAAACAGATGCAAGTTTTTACTTCTGTACTTATACCAATTTCAAGATAACCAAATAAAGGCTTTTGTCACCCATTTTCAGGAGAGAAAGAGCACAATCTGCACACTAACTAGAACAAAAAGCTATTTATGAAATTCCTTCAGTAAATGTTACTGGCAATACAAATCTTCTCAAAGATGAATCAAAGTCTGATGCAGCAATACTATTAGGATTCAATAGTTTCCCCAAGTTATTACCACATAAGTGTGGTCTTTGAAGTCTATTTCTCACAGAGAGAGAGAATAAAATTTCTGAATTTGGACTGGAGTTTACTGACCTGCAGTTCCCAAAGGATCACCACCTCACCTGCATTCAACATAGCCCAATGCAGAGACCTGCAGACATACAAGTAATTTCTAAACACATTACTCACACAAAATACTACACCACAAATAGTGTTCCCAAATATTTTGCTAAATTGTTCAGAGCTTAGTGGGTATCTCTACACAGCACAGTCAACTTGTATGCTCTAATGGCAGTTTATGTAGAAGGTTTTATCACTTCTGTAAAACACATTTCTTTTTCCTACCATGACAGTCACAAAGACACTTGAGCTATTAATACAATTTCCCTGCCTACTTGGCTCCAGTGGAACCCTACAACCAAGAGATTCTCTGTGAAGACCCTGAGATTGCTGAAGACACATTTCCATTCCACACAGGGAATAATTAAGAAAAAGGTTCAGCCGTAGCCATGATTTTTATTACCTTTTCATCAGCTCCATTCCAAGTCTGATCTAGTCTATTTTTTAAGCCTAGAGATTCTTTGGTATATTGCTGTGGTTGCATGAAAACCACAAAAATATTTTGCAAAAAAGTCAATATGAGTTATCAGCTACTAAAATACTCAGATATTACTCAATCACAAAAACTATGTGTCAGTATAAAATAAAAACGGAATATTGATTTTGGGGTTTGGTACCGTTTAACTACTTAAAAAAAACCCCATAAATGGATCCTTCAGCTACCCAACTGGAAATGCCCTATTGCCTACCTATCTCTTTATACCATAACGTTGGACTTAAAAAATCAAGAACATAAAACAATAAGGAAAATAACTTCCTTGTAGTAGGTAATAATCTCATTAAGTACTAAAAGAAGAGCTTTCCTTGTGAGAAAAGGCTTGTTAGGGGATTTTTGAAAGAATTCTTTTCTTTAGCTAACTACAGCATTTTAAGTGACCGCAAGATTGTTAACACACAGAAACAGGTAGCAATGTTCTTGAAAAGATCTTGGGGAGATACAAAAGACTCACAGCAGTATTGAATGCAGCTGAAGATTTTCACCCTTCTCTGAGGCTGGAGTTGGTTAAAATTATTTGCCCTTCTTTAGATTTTCTAAAGACTGACAACAGGAGAACATGAAACATTACTGAAATTTATCACAGGTTCATAAACAATATCTTTCAGTATTTTAAAATTACTTGCTTCTTTTGTTCACAGCCTCTTCTGCCTTTGCAAACCATGAATAACAGCCCATCTTTTATTTGTTTTCAGTTTCTCACAGAATCAGTTTGTTATGACTGCTCTCTCCTACACAAAAGCTGGTCAGGGTTTCCAAACACCCTTCTGTTTATTTATGGCAAGCTGCAGTGTAAACATTTGCTTACTACAAATCAGTGCCAGAAATTGCTAAATAAACCCACTGTTTTAACACCTTTTACCCCCGACTATATGAAAGAAAACTAAACACAGTCCACATGCCTTTCTCTGGTCTGCATATATTCATCACAGGTCAGAGCAACTTTCTCTTTTTTCAAGATAGAACGGGTACAAGTTCAGCAGCAGTGCTGGCTTCTATACTGCCTTCTTTTGCCTGACCTGGTTTAAGAGTCTAAGAGAGACTTCTGTGGGGCTGTTTTTTAATTTTTAGGGGGAGGTTTTTTATTTTTTCTTAAAGCTCCAAGAGATATGCTGGTGATCCAATCCCCAATACCCCTTCACAAACAGTGATGCCAGCAAAGCACACTAGCAACAAGCTGCAGCAGGAGGGCAGAGGGATCAGGAGTACCTCAAGCCAGTACAGCTGCAGAACATCTTGTGTCAAAACAAGATGCATAAGGTGTCATAAATCCATTAGATGGAATTTTCTGATAAAGTCTGATTCTTCTGACAGTTTTCAAATGTGTGTAACAGAGATAAAGAGATGAAAAATAACCTTAGTCGACAACAGATAGAGGGGCTTTTTTTCCCCTTCAAATAGAAGGTTCTGAATTTACAGCTGAAGATTTTCTTCAACTGTTCCCTAGCCCTCCTTAGTCTAAGATACAACTTTTCTGTACTTGGAGAAAAATTTCTGTTTCAAGGAAAAATACCTAAAATTAAGATAGTAAATAATTTTTTATCTCTGGTCTTTAATTAGAAGCAGAAGTAATTATAAAAATAATGGACAAGTGTTTAGACTTCTGTGCCTTCTCCAGGTCTAAGCAAAAGAAACACTTCTGTTCCCATTTTTTTCTTTCCTCCCACAGACTATACTAACTAGTTCAGAAAACAAAACAAAACACAACAACAAAGTCACAAAACCCCAAACAAACAGCAGAACCTGACCCTTCTTTCTTATATCTTTAGATCCCTGTAGCTATATTAAATAAATAATTCTTTTTTTTTTTTCCTTTTAGGTGTTCAGGGCTTGATCTGGTTTGCTATGGGCTACTTGGTGATCACACAGTAACTTCCCTCACTGCTAGGGCCAAAGAATAAATATATCAGGAACTATAGACACAACCTATGAAAATTCACTCCTTGGGTTTCCCACAACAATTTTCAACACTCAAAGTACACAGGGCAGTGACAGGACAAAATGTAGAAACAAAATGTGTAAATCACAGAATCAACCTATGCCACTGAAGATGCTTTGACTTCCCTACCCCTGCATGCCCCATGCTCTGCCACATACTATTGCCCTAGAGCACAGGTGACATTTGTGTTGCCACTGGTGTCATGGTACAAACCCATACTGACATCCCACAACAGTGCCTACAGCCAGACAAAATGCAGGCACTTGCTCTACTCCTCTACAGCTCTGCAGTACATGCAGAGGGAGGTGGAAAACTGGAGGTATTTGTCTTAAACTGTTACAAACTACAACTGACAAGGTTCTGCTATTAGGGCTTTAACTCTCTTCACCTACCCAGCAACACCACTAAAAATCAATGGAAGTCCATAGTGCAAGAGTTAGTTCTAATTAGCAGACACAGTAAATTCAAACAGCCTGTCTAGCAGCTTTCCAGCCTTTAAGGTAGTTGCACTACAGTGGATTGGGAATCCTGGGGAAATATGAACAGCTGCAAGGAATATAAACTCCACTCATTTTGTGTATGACTTGTTCTCATCTGCTGTCATTTACATCCAAAGATGTGAAGCATGGAATCTGACACCATTATGCATGATGGACCTGATCAAAAGGTCTTAAAGAAATTGAACAAATCTAATAAAAAACCAACCAACCAACCAACCAAAACAAACAAAAAATGAAATGGCATAATTCAAACTGAATATATACTTGACGACCAGTCACACTAGTCCAGGAGAGCTTCCTCCTTTATTAGGTAGCTAGCCCTGGCTACTGAAATATTTTGGAGTTTGACTTGCTCTCTAAAGCTGAATTCCTACTTCTGTTTCACCTCCATTCATAGTTATCTTCCCTAAGTCAGCAAGCAAAGCATACCTAGTTCTTCTATTTACATTTCGGCAACATGTAAGTTTATGCAATTTTGTGAGTGTGTTTGGAGGATGGAGCCACATATATGAAATGCAAATGGACAAGACTTCACTTGCATTGCCATCATTCAACTTCCTACACACATTCCCTACACTTTCCCTTTTGCATTTAAATGCAAAAGTCACCACAGACCGCAAGAAATGCCCAGTGTACTTTAATGTAACGTCACTGAGGATGGGAAGCCCAGCGCAGCAGGGGGATGGCACACTCTCCAGTGCACTCCGCAGTGCTGATGCACTAAGACCCTGCCAAAAGGAGCTCTGCTCCCTTCCTGTTTGTTGTCTGAGTTTTCTACGGAAACAGAAAAAGTGAAAAAAAACGAAGTTCAGCTAAGGAATACACCAAACTCACAAAACAGGTTGAAGGCAGCACTTCAGTTCAGCCTTGCTCTTGAGACCTCTATTTTCATCTCCACAGTTCACTAAAGTCCCAGCTCTGTTCTGAAAACATCACCTCAGATCTTTCTTTTTTTGTTGTTGTTGTTTTTTTTTTTTTTTGTTGTTGTTGTTGTTGTTCTATGCAACTAAAATATAGGTCACTGACTGAAAGGGGGCTTTCAAAACTAACAGAGAAAAGGCAAAAACCACTGAAGATGTATCCCCTCAAAAGGAGAACCTTCTCATTGCTTTAAAGACATAATTTTAAAATCTGTATTAGATCAAGAAAAAACTATTATTAAAAACACTGTCTTACAAATGTAGCTGTTGGAGAAAAAAAGCAGTAAGACCAATTTTAGAAAACTTCAAAAATAAACCTGGAAAATATACATTCCACATATCCTGATGACATTCCTTCAACCACAGGTTTTTATCTGTTTCATCTTGATAGGCCAGGTAGAGGCACAGTTTAGTTTACAAAGGGCAGCAGCCCTTTTACTTTATTTGACCTGAAGTGAAACCTGATGGAAAATGTTTCAGACATAATAAGGCCATAAGCTAGCTCACATCTTCTTCAAAATTTGTTATTAATCTAAGCAATGCTGTTTTCACTTAAGCAATCACTTTAAAACACAAACAAAACATACAGAACAGAAATCAAGGCTTAAGTACAGTGCAGGAACGGACCTCAATCACTCTGAGGTATGATACCTTCAAAACAAAACCCCCCTGTAATCCAAACTAGGAAATCCAACTGGCTTCTTACTGAAGACTAGAATGAAAGGTTATTCTGGAAGCACAAGGGGTTAAAAAAATTGAAGCATAACGACTACTGAGGGGAAAAATCCACGATCTTAAGATCCATCCTAAACAATCCCAGCACTCAGGAAAAACACAAAAGTAAATTAGGCTCCAACATTACAACATCTATACTGTCAAATACCACCACTATATGTATCATTCCTGTCAGGAAAAACAAAGACAGATGGTTGTAGAAAAAGACACTCTTGAGAACAACCTTAACTTTCACGTACTGACGAATCAAAATATTTACAATATTTATCCCCCTACAAAGCTCATTCCCTACAATTAAAGCTCTTCTAAACTGCCACAGCATATTGCTATAGAAATTTTGGCACAACAAATTCTTAATTTACATAACTGTTGAGAGTAGTCACCTAACTTCAAGGAAAAAAAAATCATGCATTCTCAAGTATTATTGATGTTCTGAAGCCTCTGATTTATTTTACTCATAATTGTTCACATATTTCATTGCTTTCTCATCACAGGGAAATATTCAACTGTCAATATCACGGTCAATTGCTTCCAACCGGCATGAATGTGACTGGAATTCGCACAGCATTCACTACTGGAATGTCACTTTCTGAAACAGCATCTCTCTTGTCATAAGCCGAAGGAGAGCTGTATTTTGAAGATTTAGCAGTGTATGTGCAGTGCATAAAGACCCCTTGGTACTGCCCCAGCTCCCAAAAGCTATCTGCCCTGAGTGACTTCACAGCCACTAACAGCAAGGAGCACAAAAGGTTTCCTAATTCAGGTATGTCGTCTGTGAAAACTCCTGCCCCAGAAAGGAAGACGAACATTGCAGGTCCACAGCAAGCCCAGCAATGGACTTCAGTGTTCAATCCCAGCTTAGTTAAAAGCGCAATTAAAACACATGTCTGGTAAATCTTGACAAAACATTTTTCTAGAATCTAGAACAGACTAGCACCTGCCCAGAACCTGCTGCAGCTCCTTTCTGGCCTACATTAGACATTTCCCTTTCTATAAAGGTCAGGCAGACTCAGGGTGGCTGGTCCACATGGGAACACAGAACCAGGAGCTTCAAAGCTCTCCTGATCTCCCAGTTTAAACTGTCAAACTCCAACACAATTGCTTCATTTTCTTCTCTTGAAGCTACCTCCCAGAGTGGCCTCTAGTCCCTGAAATTTCTTCAGGCTTAGCAGGAATGCCCGTTGAAAAATGGTCTCCTAAGTATGTTTCTTCTCACCTTGAAGGTTCTAACTGTTCAAAGCCTAAATTTCAGTCAGGGGTAAAACCTACATGAGACAAAATTAAATAAGAAAAAAATAATAAAAACAATTACAAGACCCTGTGAAGGGTTTCTACTCTATTTATTTTCAGCAATCAGAATTTGATAGTAAAATTTCAAAAATCTCTTGGAAATAAAAGCATCCATCTACAAGCACACAGTCATGCAATACAGTATGCACACAGAATGCCAAAGCAGCAGACCTCATTTTATTTCATAAGCAGTCAAAAAGCCATCAAAGTCAGAACACAAAGAAGTGAGGGTTTAGAAATCACTATGTCAAGGATCCTGTCTTTCACTCTAGAGTATAAGCATCAGATTATAAAATCTTCAAGAAATTTGAGGGGATATACTACTTCTACCAGTTAGTAATATGAGGGTGGGTTTGGGGGTTTTTTTATGTGGCAAATAAACTGTAAAAAAATTTAAAATTAGGTTTCTAAAAATTCAATAATTTCCTAGGAAAATCTTATAATTGTTCCTCTATCTCCAAAGAAGAGAGACAGAAAAAATTCAAACATAAGACTCCCTCCACTTCCTGCAATCAGAGTAGTCAGAGTAATTAAGTCCTAAGAGCACAGAACACTGGCAAGTATCATATGAAAGTCTTATATAGATAAGAAATATGAAGGATAACTTTTTTTAAATAAAAGAATTAAAATGAGAGAAATATGCGGTTGCTGTAGGTAAGTATAATTACACTGCATGATATTTTTGTTATGCTAGTTTTTCCCAATAACTGTCATCTGTTTTCACACAAGTGATTAAATTAATTTCATTTTTCACTTAATCCAATTCCCACTTCTAGTTCAATTTATAATCATCACTTCCCCATGCTAGTGTGGCATTAAATTACTGTCATTCTTGACCATTAAGCACATCATATTCCAGTCAGCAGAATCGATCAAAAACACCACAGCAGTGCCATGAATTTCCTATTAAATACATTCATTTTTGCTGCTTTGTAGAAGCTGATCATCAGTGTCAGAAGCTGTTACACCAATTTCTGACTTTTCAGGCAAAAGAAAGACATTCTGAATCAAAAATAGACAACAAAAAAGTCTTTTTTTTAAAATGAACACAGCATTTTCTCTGTTCAAATTGCACCTATGTAAGTGACCACTGAAGAAATGACCCCTGCAAGCATAAAATTTCATCTGCTACTGATCTTCTAACCATACTTCTCCTTACTGTAAAATCAAAAGTTATTGCTCCCCTTAACAAAAAGAAAGGAAAAAAAACAAAATCACCTCCCTTGATGCTACTCCAATTTCATTGTATGTTCAAATTCAAATCCTGGGTCAAATTCGCTTACATGATCAGCAATACACAGACTTTTCAACAGAAGTTGCCATCTTAAACACAGTTGCTCATGTCCTGTCTTAAAGAGAAGACAAGACTGAAGAACGATTACAACTCCACTAGAAGATCAGTGGGAATCTCACATTTCTTGTCCAAGGTAAGATTCTACACTATTTGTTCAGAGTCAGTTTGAAGCACAGTTACTTCCAAGCTCACTTTCATAAAAATATATCCATAAATTAAATTTCTACATGGTAATCTTTACTTTTAAAATATTCCATTGTTTTCTGACAGTGGTTAATCCCATCTTCTGTGTGCTTTGTGCTGAGCTACAGTGTTAAATAAAGAATACTTCAATTTCCATATTAAAATTCTCCTCCCTAACAGCACTTTCTCCCATTTGGAATTGAATGAAAAGTATACCTGCCAATCTAACTGGACCATTTTCAAAGAAACCCCAAGGCAACTTCTTTCCCTCTTGACATATTAGGAGTACAATCTTTGCCCCATCTGCCAATTCAATAGTGGCCCAAATGTACATTTTCTCTATGCATGCCTATACAGGAATTAAGAGGGCCTTTTGTTGCTTGTATGTACAGTATAACACAATATTTTTATAAACATTGTAGACACCTAAAAAAATTTTTAAATCTTGTGCTTAAGAGATGCTAATTGGTACAACTGCATTATTTTTAGCGTCCTACTAATCAAGAGTTTATTATTCTCTAACAGTTTCTGAGAGTACCCATACCTAGTGTAGTACTTTGTACATAATAACTGTAAAGTGCTTTACCGGTGCTGTCAAATTATTCACAGTCTGAAAAACAGACAAAAGATTAAAGGAGTTTTTCTGGAGTACTTTCAAAGTAAGTAAAAAATTCTCTGTAATCATCTGTAAACTTGAATAACACAAGGAGATGTGACTGAGTAGCTATATATGGGTGGCTTTTTAAGCATCTGTCGTAACTGTATTACTTATTCGGCACATCACTGGATTTCTGTAGGATCTATTTAAACAACAAATACGGTTTTCAGATAAAAACTCTGAAGAATTGAACACGCCTCAGCGGTCTTGCTCCTGCCAACTGCTTTATGGAGGCAGATCCCAGAATCAACAGGAATTGGCAGGGCTCCAGTAATCCTTTACCCTATGTGCTACAGTTAACAGGATTGTGGCCTCTGGGTCTGCTCCTGGTCTTTTCACGACTGAACAAACGCTGCCATGAACATTTACTCAAACAAGACTAACCCCAACTTTCTTTTGAAATGTTTGTAAGATATCTTCCTAGCCCTACAAAATTGGAAAAATTCATTACAAGCTTTAAAAACTATAGTCACACGATTTGCTATGATCAACGTCTGTAGTTTATTTCCCCGTGGTAAGACTCAAACCATAATTCCATTTCTTTCACATTTTATTGCGGTCTCTGGTGCCAAGCGCGCTGCTTCTCAGTGTTTGGTGTGACAGCTATGGATCAGCTGTCACTCCGACCCCGCCAGAGCCCGCTCAGAGCAGCCGGGCTCGCTCCACGGGCGGAATCCGCCCTGCACCGATGGCCTGGGAGAGCGGCAGCAATGAGCCGAGCAATCTGCAACCTGCGGCACCGCGGGGACCCCCGCTCCTTCGGTAGAATTGCTCCAGATCGACCAAACTGGAAATTTCCTGCCGGGAACCAAATCTTTCCCCACCATCAGCTACAACCACCTGAGCTGCACCTTTTCAATTTGCGAGGGCTGCAGATACAAATGTTCCAGCAATCAGAGTGCCTTGATCATTTGCAGCTGTAAGCTCTCGCATATTTAAACGCCGGAGAGGAGCAAAAAGCTTGTTTCTGTCAGTCAAACGAGTAGCTTCAAGTGCCGGTACGCGAGAGCGCAGCTCGCACGAAGTACCGAGCCGCCTTGCAGCGCCCGTGTCGCCGCGGCAGAGCCATGTTTCACGGAGCCGCCGCCAGCCGAGCACCTGGAGCACGTCCCCGCACAACCCCGCGGGGAGCGGGACTCACGGCGTCCCGGAGCCACCCCGGGCTCAGGCTCATCCTCCCCCCACCGCCGTTCCCCGCCGCCTCCTACGCGGAGCCGAGGGCCGGCGGGAGCGCGGCTCGGTGCCCGGGGGCGCCCCGGCGGCTGCAGCTGCCGCTTGACCCGTCTCCCTGGCAACGGGGACACTCGCCCTCGCCGCCCCCTCTTCCCCACCAGAGCCCCCCTTCCCCACCGCAGCGGTGCTGAGCGGCCGGGGCCGCAGGGCACGACCGGCGGCCGCCCCCCGCCCCGGTCCCGGTTAGGTAANATCCCGGCGCCGGGTGTCGGCCGCGCCCGGGGCGGTGGAGGGCTACCACCGCAGCCCGCGGTGCCCCCGGGAGGCGAGGGCCGCCGCGCTGCTCACCCGCCGGGGCCACGGCCCTGCGGGAGGGCTGGAGGGAAAAGGCCTGGTGGAGTGAGCCCTTTAAGTAGCGCTAAGTTTATAGGAAGAGCACCTGCGAGGCGGGATAGCCACGGGGACGGCGGTGTCAGGAGGGCTGTCAGGGAGGCATTTGGGAAGGAGGATTTTAGGACGAGAGATACGGCTGAAAAAGATGAGGTCTCTGCAGGGTCAGGACCAGAGCGCTACATCCTAGGATATTAAGGCATCACTGCTTTATCATCCTGTTATGGGGTTTAATGCGACTTTTTAAAAATCTTATGTGCGAAAGTGATGAGGAACATCCGCCTGAGATAAAAGTGCTCCGCCATTGTGTATTTTTCCAAATGCCATCTTTGCAGGGACACAGGACCCAGCTCTGCAGTGAGGCTCAGTAACAATGCTGTTCTTTCAGCCTGACCTCATGAAACTGAGAGGTGGTGGGAACTTGTCTTCCCACACCCTCTAACTGATCCCATGGTTGTGAAGAACATTCAGGAGAATTAATAAGTCTAATGATTAGTGATCCATTCATAATCAGCAAGACTGGAACGTGCTTTAATATAGAGGAGAAAATACTCTTTTGAGAATTGCACAGAACACCTCTACTTTTGAGCAGTTTTCATCTTGCTACTGGATTTTCTTAGGAGTTTAGTTTCTGTTTTCTGATCTGTGAAGTTAATACAAAAACAGTAAATCCTGAAAATCTCTGCCTCCATCTCCCACATACCTCCATATTAAATTTTACATACATGCCGCTTTAGAGGAGTTCAAGTCTTTTTCAGGTGACAATTCCTTAAGACACTTTTACAGCATGTGGGCCTTCAGTTAAGCCTACTGACAGAAGAGTTGTTCTGCTGTAAGGTGTTTGTGAAAGGTATCTAGAAATACCTTTCCTGTAGGAATTTTAGAAATTCCTCTTCTGCAGAGCAGACAGTAACAACTGGAAAGTTAGTTCAGAAGGTGCACCAGAGGCAGTGTATGGAGTGTTTTGGGTAGTAATGCAAAGCTTCCCCAAGTCAAGGGTCAAGCAGCTTGGTGCTTATGCAGTGCAATACCAGGCAGAGGCCCATTTTTGTTACAAAACAGAGGCATAAAGACAAGGCCAGTGCTTCATTAGAACCAGTTGATTCATGTGCAACACAAAACTGTTATGGCTACAGTACCTTTCCTTGATTGCATCCAAGTGGGTTTCAAATGTCTCCAGAGAGGGATACCTCCCTAGGCAGCCTCTTACAGGGCTCTGCCACTTTCAATGTAAAGTTCTTTCTCTTGTTGAGGTGGAACTTCTTGTGTTTTGGTTTATGGTCACTGCTCCTTGTCCTGTTGCTGGACATCACTGAAAGGAGTCTGGCAATACATCATATTAAATATTAGAAAAAGTCACAGAGATTGACAATGATTTTTATTCTTTTTTTGTAAAATTGTCTATTCTGGAAATACATAATGAATACATCATCCCAGCTCTAGAGAAAGACTGCAGATGTTCGACGATCCCGTACACAAGACACATGTAAATGAGAAAGGCTCCAAAGAAATACCTGAACACAACAGAAATGAAGCCTACCAGATCTTGGAAAAAGGTGCAGCAAAAAGAACTATTGCAACTACTTACATGAATGCATATTCCAGTTGATCCTGTTTTTCCTTTACCATTTGTATGAAAGTAACTCGAGCAGATGGACAAGAGCTTGTTAGAACTGGGAATATAAACTTGCATGAAGTAAAAACACTTCAGTTTGGGGCAGTTGATAAAAGAGTTTATGAAGCTGGAAATACCAAGTAATATATCCTGAACCACAAAAGAGTTATTGCTGCTCTTGTGGAAGAAGACACAGAAGACATCCTAAGAGGATCCTTTCAAGACTCTAAAAGAACAAAAAGGACATCAGTAATAGCCAGAATTTCTCCCACATCTATAAATCCCAAGGGAAAACAGAGTACAGTGGAGTCGGCTCACAGAGCAAAGAACGTGATGAAACCTTAAGTTAACCAGCAGCTGCCAAAAGCAGCTGTTATTGAGGAACATACTGAAGAGATTAAACACCTGAAAGGAGACCTCACTGCTGCACAAGAGTAAAATGGAATCTATATTTTCATTGAAAATTCATGTAGCCCTTAAAGGAAAGCTGACAGTTTGGGAAGAACAAGTTACAGAATATATTGAGACGAGTACCATGGAAAAAGTAGTGAAAACAATCACTAAACCATTCACAGTTAATAAAAGCAATGAAACAATGAAAACAGATCTGCAATTCAAGGAGAAATAACAGAAATTAAGCACAGACAGATCTGCAAGGAACCAAGATTTCTCTAGCTGAGAAAGAATATATGATTTCAGTTCTGAATACACAAAAACTTCATGGCACAGCTACCCATTTGGTCAGTACTGTTAATAAAAATCATGTATCTAAGCAAAACTGTATCATAAGAGAGCTGTTGATCGTCACACTGATGATCCAAATTGATTTGCAGGAGAAATCAATGTTCTGGTCAATAAGGTACAAGATTCAGTTAGTGAGAACTATCTGAAGCAGCAACAGATGTTGACATCTTATGCATATTTTATAGGTGTCCTCCTATCTATCAGTTGTTCAGCAGAAAATGTACTTGCATTAGTTGTATCAGGGTCTTTTACCTCTGTTAAAAAATTGCTGACTACTGAACTTTCTCAAGTGTCTGAAAATGTGTAACAAAATAGGACTGTGCCATTTGCTAGTAAAGCTGAGCCATTCAAGTTGACTGAGAAGCAAATATCTGGATCAGGAGGAGCATTAAATATCTTGACAGCAATGATAGAAATTGCCCTGGAACTAAATTGTTTGTTTCAGAATAACATAAGGAAATTTTCTGGTTGATGAAATCGAGGACCATAAAAAACAGTATCTTCTTAGGAGATCTTTGTCTCACTCTGAAAAAATTACAGAAACAGCCAGTGTTTTTTTTTCTCAGATGCAAAGTACTGTGGGAATTTAAGAGAAGTGGAAATGGAAAAGTGTGTACATACAAAGAATGCAAGTGAATTAGTGTCCTCACTTCAAAGCCAGCTGAATGTGTTGGCACAGGAGATGCAGAAGAACTCTAGCTTGTATACTGTCAAAAAATGCAAGTTTGATGACTACCATCACTGCTGGGCATGTAAATGTTTATCTGGAAACTACTGACCTAGCCAATAGTAAAACTTCTGCTGCAAAACAAATTTATTGCATCTCTGGATAATTTCTTTCCAAAGCTCAAGGACATAAATGGTAGTTTATGGCCATATGTTTCATGGACATGAAAGAAGATGCTGGTGGAATCCATAGTCTGCTCTCAGCAACTTCTTAGCAATCTAAAAACTGCACCTCAGGATACTGGTAAATGGAGGGAATTTAAAACTGCTCAGATAGTCAGCTTTATGGATCAGTAACACTCCTTCTTCAGCAACCAGAAACAGCAGCTTCAGTGTTTACAGTAGGGAACAGAAGGTTTACGATTGAGATCTGTATTTTTTACTGGATATTTTGTTTTGCATTAAGATTGCAGTAGATGCAGTTTGACACTACTGCACTGTAAGAATATATCCTACATTTTATTATATGCATATCAAGAATACAAATATTCAAAGATCCTTGACATACTGCTGGAACTAAAACAAACTAATTGCCAATTTTAAAAGCCTTGGAATTCACCCATGAGAGCTACAAACCAACAGCCTATATTGACCTTAAAAAAGGAGAGAGTATGTCATGGTGCTGCCAGCTAGGTCCAGGGTCCATATCCCTGCTCTCATTTAGAGGCCTGCCTGAAAGACTCCTAAAAAAAAGTCTTCTTATCAATTTCCAGTTTGAAAAAACTGGCTCACTAAAAGCCAGTCAATAAGTAAGAACTTATTCAATGAATGGAATTGTCCTATGGCAATTGAAAGCTGGGAGCTAGACAGCAAGCAATTCCGTGTAATGGGGAGATGCAATGGATTTATGTATTATATACAACTTCTCTCAAGAACAACAGTGAATTATGACTTGCAGTATTTATTGTTAAAAAGACAGAAAAATTATCATTAAATAATGGTTTGTCAAGCTCTTTTACTCTCTCTAAAAGCTTACATTGCCACAGATATGCTCTCTTATATATTTTTTAGAAGACTGACTTCAGAGATTGGCATCAGTGTAATTTTTTTATCACTGCAACATATGGCAGTCTTCCCTGCTGCCAAAACATGGCCATGTTTCAGCCTCAGGGTACAGCTGGCTTGAACTTAAAACTGAGACTGCTTTCAAACATAAATACAAAATTTTCTGTTACCCCTTCAGACACTATGAAGAAAAGTAAATATAAGATTTCTGTCACTGCAACTTCTATGAACACTACAGTGCCTTGGGGTTCCAGTGACACTAGAAAGTATTTTTTTCCTTCTAGTTTTCTGATAACATCTAAAATGATTAACAGTCACTGTGTCAGGATCATGTATCACTCAGCTATCCGTACTGAAAACTTTTGCAGTTCAGATTCCAGTATGGGTTCACAAGATTCTCATCTTATGGTGATTTATGATGAGTTCCCCACATAGCCACAAGTTACAGCAATCTCTGATCATGTGCAATCAATGTTTTTGTAAACCTTCTGTTCAGAGGTTTTTTACAACTCATTTGTACTTAACCCATTATTTCCTCTTACAGTGCTCTTCCTGAGTTGCAAAGCTGAATGTAAACCTGCTGTACTGGTGGTGCATGTTATCTCAGTGTTCTGAAAATTAGCCAGATAAACACAGGCATTTCCTAGTAACATCTGAAAGTATACCCAGCACCACTATGTTGATTAAAAACATGAAAACATCAAACACTACATTATGTTCTGAGCAGTTCTCTCAGCTGAGTGTGTTCTAGGTTACATGTCAGTACCACAACATCAAACGTCAGTACCACAAATAAATGTTTCTAAAGGAAACAAACAGAATAAAAGTCCAACATCAAAGAAGAAAGAAAACATAGTATCTGCAATCCCACCCTTTATCCTCATTGCAACTGGAGCTAGAAGAAAACCCTGAGTGCCTCAGGTTTTCTGCTTGTTGGTGAAGCTGACAAACACAAACTACATGAGAGCACCTGCATAAAAGAAGCCCAGCAGGCAAAAGAAAATTAAAACAGGTGAGGGAGTAACTATTCCCTTCTCAGTAAAAGCTATATAAATAGTTGTGTTAGCTGTAACATTGAAGTTGTCTAGGTTACTGCTTTGACCTGGTTCTTTCATTTGGAACAGATTTAGTCACATCCCCTACAGGAGGAAAGAAACTTCCTGACAGGTAGCAGGGTGTGTAAGGTCCTGTTTGAACCTTGCAATGCTTCCTCTGCTACATATGTTTTCCTGAATACAGCCCTGGATGCAGCCCTTAACATTTACAGAAAGGGAAAAAGGAAGTGGAGGTTAGACAAGAAACTAAAAAACAGTTCTCTAAGCAGCCTGTATAGTACTTTTGGTAGGTAAATTGCTGGCCACCGAATGCTAACAATTTTCTTATTCCTCCATCTCCCCTTCCTAGATCCCCCTACTCCCAAAGAACAGTTGAGCATGGCTCAGCCTGAGGCTGCTTTAAACAAAATCATTCTCAACTTCTAAACTGTTGAAATCAAAATAGTCTGGCACATTAGATGTGATACTCCACAGATTTATTTCTGTGAAGTAGGAGGTGTATTTCTAACATCAAGGAAACATTTTTACTGCCAGTACTCTGAAAATGTAGCTGCTCCAGTCAGCATTTGGCTGCTGCAAGAACATCAGGCTGGAGGCTCTGATCTGTGAAAACCTCTATGATCAGACGAAAGGGATCATGACATGGCTGCAAAAGGAAGAGTATGGATAGAACCTGGGGTCAGGAAGAGGAAGAAGGACTATGCACTCCTGCAGTGCTTTTTACAATGTGATAGATGAGCTTGTATATGTAGCACTTTATGGAGCTTGTTGCAAGCTCCACTTGTTGGCACTGCCACTCTGCTAACAAAAGCATAGGCCTTTGTGTAGAGCAGTCTGTATGCCTTTGTTTTCAAAACCAGTGAGTTTTTTCTTCCTTTTTTTTTAATGCTGGACTTCTATTCTGTTTGTATAACAGTGTCTTTAGATTACTCTTCCTTCAGCCTTTTCTTACATTCAGAGCCTTTCTGCAATGGAAAGTAGCATGGGGATACTGAAGATCTGAAAGAATGACTGAATGTTTGCTTCACTTTTAATTCTAGGACAATTAGATAACCAGTCTTCCTTCTCATAAGAGGGAGAATGCAGGTGTTAGAAACCTGCAGGGAGAGCTCATAGAAGTAATTTATTGAGCTTAGAACCAAAAGGATTTTCTCTCATCTTTCCACAACTACAGCTGGCAGAGCTGACCTCACTGTGCTAACTATGCACAGCAGCAACTCCTTCCTCACGCAGTTAAAAAAAAAAGTTAACTGTTTAATCATAAAACTCTCCCAGTTTCTAATCTCTGAAGATGAAATGAATAAGAAGAGCCAGTGGGTACACATTAGAAACACAACATGGGACAGTAAGCATGTGTAGTCCTCCTTTACCTGGGACTATTCACTTTCCAGGCACCATCCCGAGAATAGTTGATTCCATATCTGATCAAGGACTTCCAGTAGTTCCCCATACAAAAGCACCTGCAGAAATCAGTTATCTTAGGCTGTTACTCCCAGTGCTTACAGTGGGAGTAAGTATTACCTTTTAGATTGTTTCACCAAATGCTACCAGCCTTTTATCCTTCTCAGTATGTGTTCTAACAGTTCTCTGTGGTTTTTAGGGCATTATTGAAGTTTCTGTATGGCTTCATGCTGTCAGAGCATGAATTCATAGACAATGGCAGGAAGGGCTAGGTAGATATCCAAAATAATGATATTCTGTAGATACCAGCAATACAAGGTCACAGCTTACTCAGCTCCTCAGTGTCTGAACTAAGACCCCTGCACCTCTGTCAGGATTTGTGCACTGGAAACAGAAGATATTCTAGTCAACACGTTCACAGAATAGATGAGTCCACTCACAGTGGTACTTGGGTAACATGAACACAGTTTCTGAAAGTCTGTTATTTTCATGTGCATGACTGGTGCTGTTAAATCAGTGGAGTGCCACCAGTCATACCGGTGGCAGAATAGTGACTATACATATTCAGACCAAAGATTCACCTAACACAGTGTAACTGAACTCTCAAATGTTGACATTCCAATCCTTAACTCCTTAGTTAACAGCAGAAATCTGGAATAGACAGTTTCCTGAAAGAAATCTTGAGGAAGACATATGTGCTATGCTTCTTACTCACCTTCTTAAACAAGGGGTATCTGAAAAAAAAAATAGAAAAGAAAGTGAGAGGTTTTCTGCACAGTCAGTAGGTTGAGCTGGCTTACCATGCAGGCAGAAGAGCCCCTCTTACCAAGGGGGCTGAGGGGTGGCCACTGGCAGAAGAGTCTCCTTTAGAGACAATGCACTGTTAGACTGCAGACTTAAATTGCTTCTGGTAAGCACACAAAAAAGATGCTTGGAAGTAATTTCAGGATAATGGATTCCACTCTGGGAAGCAGGCACTTGTCTGCTCAAATAGACAGAAAGTCATAATGGTGCAGGAGACACTAAAAGGCAGATTGCAACTAACTTTCACGAGATGCACCTCTGATTTATGAAAAGTCTAAATCCTATCTGAGGTTACTAGGAATGATAGCCTACTTCCAACTGCAGTCAAATACCATTTTGGTTTGTTTTTTTTTTTAGTTTATTTTATCCAAAACAACTGAAGTCACTGACCAAATCATTCACCAGAATGAGAGGCATGGAGTGGAAGTTGAATACTCTGGTCTGAAATCAGGATGGTTGGGTGTTGTCTGGGGAGTCACTCTGTACATTCAAGATGAAGATACAAAAAGCAGCATGGAGGGAGACAGGTTATGGAGTCATTAAATGAAAAATTAGGGTTGTGACAGCAAGGGCTGCAGATGACAACGGCCTCTCCTGTCCACAAAAGCAACAATAGCCTACAATTGTGTGTCTGTGTACATGTGTGTGTGAATGTTGCCTGGTAGGCCTGACACTGAGCATGGAAACTGTCTCCTGTTTCCTGCTGTGCCCAGACAAAAAAAGGGGTATACAGCCTGAAAGGAGCAGAACTCAAATGAGCAAGATGCCTTCAGAAGAGTAGTTGAAGTCATCTTCTGTTTTGCCCAGTGGGAATAACTTGCAAAACCAGAAACACTAGATAAAATTTTAGCATTAAACCAAATATTGTTTCCATTTAAGCCCCAGTGTACAGGGGCAGTTAAGAAAACATATGTATGGTCACCTCTGGCAAACACATGTAATGCATTAATAAAATGCTAAGGTGTAAAAGGTATCAAAATTTAAACCTTTCAGATTTCCCCTATTATTAGGGAACAGGAAGACACTTTATCAATTTTTCATAATTTTTCATAATAGCTCTTACTTATACATTTGCTGACTATACTTTAGCCTTTTACTCTCTATTTTCAATTTATACACTGCACTACAAAAAAAAAAACCACACCATATTTATGCCTCAGAAAGACAAAACAAAAAAATATTTAATTTTAGCAAAAAGTGTAACTGTTCTTTTAAAAATTGCAGTGTTACTTTCCACTCCATTTTCTAACCTGTCTTAGGATATTGTGGAAGAGCCTGAAATACATGTGAACCAACAGAAGAACAAAAGGCAATGGTTGAAATAATCCATCCATTAAAAAGAGAAAAATGTATCTTGCTTTGTTACTGGGAGCTGCAGCAGCTTGTGGAGATCACTGGTATATGCATTTCAACACTTGAAAAGAGAGAGAGAGAGAGAGGACAGATTCTGAAATCAATGCTGTTCTGTCTCCCATGTGAAGAGTCTACAAAAAAAAAAATTGACCCCATGTCCAAAAAACAGAGTGTAGTCAAACAGAGTGTAGTCCATCCACAGGGGTGTCAGAAAAAATTGAAATCACCTCATTGTTGTAGCAATTAACCACTACAAGATGACCCACATTTTCCAAACAGATTAAAGTATTAAACAAGAACAAACAACTTAGCATGTTCCCTCTGATGTCTGAACAAAAGCTGAAAGACTACAGGAGCAGCCTGCAGAAATCTAAAAGTCTCAATTGTTCTTGGGGTGAGAGGTGAATTTCCTCATGCTGCAAAGAGAGATGCCCTGCAGGGATCATTTCTACAGTCTGACAAGAGATTTTACACCAGGATGGAACTGGCCCATGTCACAATCCATTGATGAGAGTCTGGCAGTACTTCTGACAAGAAAAGCTTTGCTGCCATAATTCAAACAGGCCATCAACAGACATTTCTTCTGGAGTAACTCAGTGTACTGAATTATTTAAAGTCTCTGTCATCCACAGGCTGAGACCTGCTACTTGTAGGTACAGCAGGGAACCTCATCTCCCAGCAGCTCTTATATGCTGACACCTAATCCCACAGAAAGTTACAAAAATCTCTCTGAGCACCTAACTTCTACCATTTTGGTGCATGTGAAATTGATCATGTTATTACTCATCATATATCCTGTAGAGAATTCCTTAATTTATATTAGAATAACATGAGACATCCTGACAAACTGTTTATCAACTAAAAAGAAAACTTGACCATTTTCAGCATTTTCTAGCCCAAAAAAGTACAATAGTACCTATAGTGTACCTGAATTAATGCTTGAGAACGCTGGTTTTGTATTTTATTATGTATATAGGAAAGTGTGGTAGCTTCCTCATGATCCCAAAGACATCTTACATAAAGAAAGAACTCTGCCTTCAAGGAGTCTCAGTAAATCTGCATTAAAATGCTGGAGCTTTGAAGCTTAATCGTGTCCTTATTATACAATCTAAAAATGAACTTTTAGTATATACAGGTAGTACTTTAAATATCTGAGGACCTCTTTAATGGTCTATTTCAGTAGCCCCCAGAGCAACCTGACACTTGCATACTTAACCACTGTATCTCTCTATATAATTAGTAAATGTAACTGTTTAAAATACATCTGTGTCCCACATGCTGCCCCTAGATTTTTGATGCTGTGGGAAGAAGAGGCACACAAAAGGGCTCTCTAACTTCAGTAATTATTTCCACCTGAACTCTAATACTGGTAGTCATGTGTTGCTGTCATTGAAACCTTTTCTTGTTCTTTAATGCATTCTCTGCCAGCACAATTCGGATATGTAATCACTCAGGTAAATGGGGATACATACCCATGAAAATGCTCAGAAGACCTGTAGGAAGAATTTAATTAATTTTCTGTATTATTGTACATAGAGTATTAGGGAATAATGCAAAATTAACTAAAACAACGCAGCATTATTTGTCTTAACTATATCCTTCTCTGTGACATACATTTATGGGTGCTACTGCATTAGGTGTAGCCCAAATCCTTTGTAGTGGACATTATTCCTGTTACAACACTGCTACAATAATCCATACTGTTATATTCCTAAATCAAATAAAATGTAATATTTTATGGTAAATAAAGCAAATAGATAATAAATCTATTTTCCCCTGATCATCAATATGAATACATGTTAACTAAAACTGTGTCTCTAATAAGGGCTTCCACAGGGTATTTCACAGTAAGATGTAAAAGAAACAAAACCCATGTAGTAGACAGAACATAATCATTAAAAATCTTCCCTTGTGGATATCTTTTCTCACACTCACTGAATTACACTCCAAATTCTAAGAATTTTTGATTCATTTCAAATGAAGATTTTTGTCTAGAGCTTTGGATTCTTTCTCAGTACTTTCATTCTTATTTATCTTGTTCTGTATAAATGTTATTGAAGTCAATAGGATTTTATCTGTTTCATATGTTTTAAGACCAGTTCCTAAACTTAGAGTTTAGAATAAAGTTATTTCAATCAGAAATTTAAGGAAAAATTGTGCTTACATCAGCCAGACTTTAATATTGTAACTCTGCTGGTGACTGCACATCTCAGAATATTCATTTGTTTCTTGGACTAAATGCTAAATGAATTTAATGTATTTCTCCAGTCTTCTGGTAATGCAATATTGCACATTCATCTTTACTTCAAGGTTTTTAATTAAAGGTTGTAGGCTGTAACCTTATGGCCACATATTCTTTGCTCTGCAGTCTGGTATCTTCCCCTGATAGAATCCTCTTCCAGAATTAGTGTAGATATATTTGCTTTTTAGAAATTAGAGGACTTGAAATGGCTTGTGGAAGCTGCCAAGAAAGATGTGCAATCTCAGTACAATATTCCTTGAATATCTGCAAAGAATCCTTTGCATGTGTCAGGCAGATTTTTAGCTACTGCATGTAAAAAAAATACAGGTATAGGACATGGACTCAAATGCTACTTACCCAGCATAACACTGATTAAGCCACTGAGCTATTAAACCACACTGTAACTTCTCCAGCTTCTTAAGATCTATATATAAGCCTTCTTTAGGACTGAGATATATATAAAATGGTTTTAGAAGTGTTCACTGAGGTCATTTTGGCTTTCTTGTTCTACACAAAATTTGGCTCCCCACAGGTAAATAAAAGACTTGAGTTTTTCATGTAATTCACACCTGCAAATACCCAATTTGTAAATTGCAGATGGATGCAATTAAAGTGTAAAATGAATAAATAAAATGGGTTCTGCAACTATTTATAAAAGCATTGAAAATCAATCCCTGGATACAGCAAGTCACAGATAATACAACTAAATTATAAAGTTATGTATCCAAAAATGCATCACACCTGTATAAATATGTATGCATCATCATAAATTAAAACCATAGAGAGAGACTAAAATATCATTTGGGGATGGAAAAATATTACATTATTGTAGAAGAGCATCTTGCCAGCACACTTAGGTTACATATTTATTATTTTTATGTGTTATATTTCATAAAAGAAACTCTAGCAGATAGCTAATATTCTGAATCCATTCAGCAACTCTCTTCTGGACTATCAGAGAGCTTCTGCAGTGGCAGTGCAGTAAAATCGTGGCTACTGTTACTGCCTCAAGTCAGTAGAAAGGATGTTGTTTGTCTTGGGTGATGTTGGAGCACCAGCAAAGCCAGCTCAAAGATGAGCCAGTCACCACTCCATCCCATCCAGTCTCTTCCTGGTTCACCTCCTACCACTGGAGCTGGTACAGTTGTTTCTGTCACTGCTGCAGGGCAACAATCTGGGAGCAAAGTGCAAACTCTCACAAACAAACCAACCAACCAACCAACCAACCTGGCAGCAATATCAGCTCACAGTATTCATACTCCTCCTGTCACAGGCCTTTTTTTTTTCCTCCTGTGTTTCCACTAGCTTTCTGTGGACCAGCCAAACCATCAGTGATTGATACAGCTTAGAAAAGTTATGGGAGCTCTTCTCTTTCTTAAATCAGACCATCTGTGTGATGCTGTTTGCTCTGGAGGTGTTCCTACACCCTCAGGCTCGCAAAAGGGATGAACTGAAGCCAGGGTTACAAGAAATAATAGGGCTGTCAGTTGTCTCAACTAGTATTGCAGCTGAGAAGAGAACAGGGAGTACTGAACCCTGTGAGTAAAAATGAAGTAAAAAGGCATGTGTAACTGATGAAATTAATTAATTCCAGTACCAGGCTGCCTCATTCTCAAATATGCTGGCTCCTACTGTGCATTTCCAAGTCAAAGTAACCTGCTAATTGAGAAACAACAATGAGACAGGAAAAATATGGAAGATGATGTCAGGTATATCAAGCCACAGTCCATCAGGAAAATGTTAACAAAATGTCTTTGAAATTAGTATTATCTGACAAGGGCCTAGTGATCTGTCTGAGCTGGTGTGTGAGTCTGTAACACTGAGCTTGCTGCACTTGCCATAAACTTCATCCACATAAGGACTTGACAAAAACTCCTTTAAATAAAGCACTGCAGCCACCTAGCCTTGAAAATATGCAAGTGTTCAGGAACACTCTGATCACAGACTGGAATTAAGCAAAATCCTTCAGTGTAGATCCTTCTGCAGATACTTCAGAAGCCAGTAAAAGATGGATCAGTTTAAACCAATAACAGAGAAATACTCTGAATTAAGTAACAGAACAACCAAAAATGACTGAAAGGCACAAGTGATCCATCAGTAAGTCCATCTCTCTTGAGTTCATCTTTACAAAGTTGCAGGACAGTCATTTTTACTTGGCTCATAATCAATTCTTGCTAATGCTATGTTCTCTGGTTCTGCCTAACACTGATGAGATAAGGAACAAAAGGATCAATGCTTTCATTGTGTTTACTGGTAAACCAGTAATCAGGATAGAGGACTCAATTCCCTGAATCCTAATGATACATGAATTTGCTCAAGTATCCATTTAGACTGACATCAATTACAAACAAACAACAACAGAAAGACAGAATAGGGAAACAGTTTCAGTGGTAGAAAATGTGGACAGAATCAAATATAAACCTGTGCTGCTGCTGTATAAGGGCATACCTCAGTTTCCTCTGTGGTCGACTGCTGTGCCATTACCAGACCTCAAATCACAAAGCAAACCTCACCCGCCTCCTCGCCAAAATTCTCCAGCTGGGCACCTATTACCAAAAAAAGACTCTTATTTCACTGAGATTACCTGCCCATAGGGACTCCTCTTCTATTCTATTCTATTCTATTCTATTCTATTCTATTCTATTCTATTCTATTCTATTCTATTCTATTCTATATTCCTGGTCTTCTGAGTAGTAAAGACAGCAAAGAAACTTTAGTAGTACCACATAGTAACAAAGCTAATGACAGACATTCCTAGTCTCCTTTCTCTAAAGGGAATTTTCAATAGGTCAATCAGACTTTTGATGCTAGTTAAATACAAAAATTAATTTTTAATTTTCCACTCAGCTACAGAACTAGCTGAGAAAAAAAAAATACACACAACATATAATCAAAACTGAGATGGAAAACCAAATAGATTCAAAGAACAGTCACAAACATACTTCTTACTTTCCAGGTACCCAGTAGCTTTAGAAATTTCTCTCTTAAGAAGTATGGAAGGATTACAAGGCAGCCTATGGCACGCATATATCATGAGAGTTACAGTATTTTTCTCAGATGTGTTTGGTGCTGTCCAGTGTTGAGAACAGGTAGGTGTGTATGAATCCAGCTGAATAGTCTCTGTTCTTCTCATGGCCTGTTTTGTTATTTTTGAATTCCCTGGAAAAATTCAAGCTCCTCGTTCAAAAAGAATGCATCCCATTTGAAACTGTATCTAAGCTGAGTACACATACATTCATTTTTAATCATCTCACTTGCAGATGCTTTATATGGAAAAAATATCCAACCTCTTGATTACTGATATTTAATATCAACATGGTCACATTGGTAAAATACCAAATTATATTAAAAAGATTGTTTTCAATCTCAGTTCTTCTGCTTGCTACAGTCTAAGAAAGACTCTCCAGAATAAAAATCTTGAACTTTTGATGCATCTTTATAGATGAAAAGAACAGCCTTGTGCCATCCTCAGTCGTAGGAAGTGACAGGCAGAGCATGACATCACTCTTTATTTTTAACTGACTGCTTTCTGGTGAATTTTTTTTGCTGTCAGTACACATTACAGCAGTGTTAATCACATTCAGGCTTTATGAAGACAGAAGCCCTGTGCTGAGCTTGATTCCACAAGCTGGGAGTTCTTAGCTTTTGACGGAGAAACTTTGTTTCAAATTTGCCACAATAGTGATCCGCAGACAGATCAGTAAGAATACAAATGCTAAAGTACCTATGAAAGGTCTACAACCACCAAAGGCATCCACGTGGATTTTCCCATTATAGCCACACCACACAGACTCACCACTTACAAAAGTATCAAATCCTGGACTCAAGAACACAGGTTTAGTCAGCAAGTAATTGATTAGAGATATTTAATTAAACTTGTCACCTGACTTCAAGCAGATTTTAACAGCTTCCTATTATCACTGTATCACTGGTCTCCTTAATTAATTTGCATGCAATATCTAAAATAAGACAAGGTCACTAAGCTTATTACCAGAGAACAAAAACATGTTTCTATCCTCCTACAGACTGTGAGAGTCTTTAAAATAAACAAATGGAGAAACTGCATCTTCCTGATTCCCAAAGAGAGCAGAAATCCAGCACACACCATGTTTATGTTGCCTTGTCTCCACTGCCTTTCCATATCTATTTGGCTTCTCTCTAAAGAAAACACTGCCATTCATGAATCCAGCATTAAAGCACACTGTAGCCTTGACAACTATTGCATCATAATTATTATTACTAAACAATGCTACTATTAGAAGACTAAGCTCTGAAACCCTAGGTTTTGTTAAGAAAAACTAGATAGGTGCAAGGGCAGAAAAAAAGGCATTTCCCAAAAAAAAACCAAAAAAAAAAAAAAAAAAACCACAAGGCACTAAGACTCTGCAAACAGCACATACACAATTTAAAGCCATAAGGGAATCATTTATTGGCTAATTCACACAGCAGCTGGAATGAACGAATCATTAATCCCTGTTGGTAAGACACCTTATCAGTCGTCGCTGAATAAAGTAGTCAACCATCCGGCTTTATTGCTTTTTGCATCAGGCCAGTAGCTCTTACTCTTTCTGCTTTCCTTTCTCTGAGGATTCATTNCACAAGGCACTAAGACTCTGCAAACAGCACATACACAATTTAAAGCCATAAGGGAATCATTTATTGGCTAATTCACACAGCAGCTGGAATGAACGAATCATTAATCTCTGTTGGTAAGACACCTTATCAGTCGTGGCTGAATAAAGTAGTCAACCATCAGGCTTTATTGCTTTTTGCATCAGGCTTTTTGCATCATTTACTCTTTCTGCCTTCCTTTCTCTGAGGATTCAGTATCTTTTCACACTTCACTTCTTGAATCCATCAGCAGCTGACTCCATCTCAACAATTTTGATTCTGTTGACAAATCTACCTTTCTTATCATGCATGGCTTAAGGCCTTCTCAACATTTTCTCACAAGTAGTTTTCACAATTTTTGCAAAGTCAGAAGAAAGGTTATTTGGTTGAGCTGAAAAAAGAGGGTCTGCACCCTGAAAGCATCGTGTAGCCTACAAATTCTCAACAGTACTGGGGAATTGTCCCTCGCTGCAGTTCCGACCCGCGCCTATCGCCGCCGATATACAAACAGTCACAGTCACGACATGACGTGTCCGGGGGCTCAGGCGCCAGCCCCCACGGCTGGAAAGGAAACTCTGGGGCAGCCCGCGGCTCCGCGAGCATTCCCGACGGGCCCCGCCCGGCCGCGGGCTCCGCTCACGCACGCCTTTAGAAAAGCCACGGCAGGACCGCCGCCGCCCCCGGCCGGCGTCCGAGGCAGCGCCGAGGGCAAGGAGAAAGCGCCGCCGGGGCGCCGTGAAGTGCAAAGCGAACCACCTTGTCTGTATTCTCGTTCGCTTGTTTGTTTGTTTGTTTGTTTGCCCGCGGGACTCGGTTTATTTTCTTCCGGTGCACCCGCCGGCGCGGCACACCGCCCCTGCCCGGCGTGCCCCGTGCGCAGGCGCGGCTGGCGGCGGCGATGGGCGGGCGGGTGAC
>VXBC01001887.1:504794-532153 GCA_013399945.1 Ploceus nigricollis | reverse complement strand
GAGATCAGCAAGGAGAAGCCCACGCCCGCGCCGCGGCACCGCACCGCCCGTCTGGACACCATGGCCGGTGAGTGCGGGCCTCGCCCGCCCGCCGGCTCCCGGTGTAGGACCGGTGACATTGAGAGCGGCGCGGGGCGCGCGGGGCATGCCGGGAGCGGATGGGGCGGCTGTGGGATGGCTGCCGGGGGTCGGGGCGATTACAGCGGGCAGCCACGCGCGGGAGGCTGATGGAGGTGGCCTGGCGGGCTGGGTGATGGGGGCGGTTGCTGGGACGGCTGCAGGGGCGGTCGGTGGAGGCGTTTGATGGGGACAGGAGCTGGGGACAGTTGATGGGGCCGGTGGTTCTGGGGGCAGTTAGTGGAGGCGGCGGGATCGGTGGCAGCGAGCGGTTGCTGAGGCAGCGCTGCAGAGCGGTACCGAGCGTGTGGGTACTCTGTCCCGCTGTGCTGTGACAGGTGACCGGCCCAGCCCCACCTTGTGAAGCTGTGTCGCTAAGGTCAGGCCTGTGGGAGGAATGACAGCTTCCCAGGAAGGCAGGTGCATTTGCGGGAGCCATGCCATGCTGCTGGGGAAGCGATGAGCTGGCAGAACTAACAAAAAAGGAAACTACTTGACTCAGATTAATCTTTTCTTCTTTTTTTTTCCTCCCTTCCCTTCTTCTTCTCACTGCCTTTAGATAGCCCAGAGATAAAAGAAGAAGTTCTCAGAAAGGACGATAGGTTCCTCACCTTGCTCAAAGATGTTTATGTCGAGTCCAGAGATCCACCGGTGCAGGTGAGTGCATCTCTGTACGAGCCATACCAACATCAGCTTTGTGGTCTTCAAACTCAGCACAAAGTCTATGTCAAGAAAAATGTTCTTTGTGCATAAAAACTACCTTTTTTCAGTAGATAAAAGTGGTGGTTTTATTACTCTTCCATACATCAATAACACTGAGTGTGTCTGACCCCGGGTTTTGAATGTGTGACAGATTGTAATTATTTTACAAGTTGTAAATGCTGACAGTCTTCCTTTTTAACATTGCGTTGTTCTTATATTGTTTTTCACCTAAATTCCTATTTCTGCTTCCTATGGAGCAGGATACTTCTCGAACCTTTTGCAAAGATAAAGTAGTTAGCCAGAGATCATTTGTGGAGTTGGTAGAAAAGACTGGGACTGCTAGGGGAGCAGGGATGTGGTAGAGGACAAAGATGTGTACACTTTAATGGAGTCTTTAACTCCATTAAATGTTGTACAGTGCAGAGACTTTTTTTTATCCAGCTCATGAAGTGCCTTAGGTTTTTTTCTACATAATCTTGTGGGTTGTGTGGTTATCATTTCCTTATTGCCACTGGCTGCAATCTTTTACTTGAAAGGCAAAGCATACTCCTTCATAAAATGCAGACTGGGGTTCAGTGTCCTCTTTTCCATCATGTTGTGCTGTGGTTTGTGTGTTTTACCTGTTTCATTATGGGATGACTTCATTATGGTCCCATTATGGGACCACAGCTGCTTTATTCAGCAGTAAAATTTTTATAGTCATCTAGCAAAATCTCTTAAGTCTCTCTAATTTGCCACTTATATGGTATTCAAGTCTAAAAATATTTAAAATGCAAACAGATTTCCTCAGTCTCTAGCTGAAATTTTCAAGAAATCTCTATCCTTAACTTCCATCACAGAGGTTAGGACTCTAATCATGAAGTGCTGAAGGTCTAATTTCAGTATCTTTCAATATTCATGTATAAACCAGTCAAGAGAGATTTGAGAAAAAGCCCAAAGTGGAACAAATCTTTGCTTGATTCCATGCCTTCTCTGAGTTTGCTGCCACAGACTTGCCCTTGTGCTGTGTCTGCTTGGAGTTGTTAGAGCACAATTGGAGTGTAATCACAGAGACTTGTGGGCAAAGCAATAAAAAAGCTTTCTCCCATTCCTGATGTTATCCTGACAACTTTGTGCATTGTGTACGTGATGTGTACACACCTCTGTGTATGTTTGGGGTGTGTGCCTGTGGTAAGTAGAAAAGCACCAGCTTGGGAGCCCTGAAGTGGCAGATTCCCAGAGACAGATGATCTAATTAAGAGTTGAAAAATCATTCATTATTCAAGCACAGTTTTAGCAAAAAGTAGAAGACATGGAGTAGAGGACAGACATTCCTTGTAGCTCAGAAACAGACACACACAGGTGCTGTAGTATCCACATCAGTCTTCTCAGCATCCGAGTTAATACAGAGTGCATGTGTAATAATCAGTGGTCGTGGGCTCTGATTACTATATCAATACTGGTTTAATTGTGTCTTTTTTTTTTCAGTGTGATTCACTGATTAATTGTTAATAAAAGGAAATATGAGGAAGTGAAAGCTGTTTTGGAGATTATTTAGAAATATGAAGGGACTTTAGAGAAGACACTTTGTGTGTCTACATGTTGCAGTAGTCATGGCAATTAAACTCCATATGATGCTGCAAAATAGCAGGAAAGCTTGTTCTCTAGACAGAGCAAAAGAAGGAATTTCTTTTAGTAGGAAAACTAAAATTTGAAAACAAAAGGAAGGGGAGAGAGACTACATTGAAAAAGTTTTTCAGTGGTATCAGAAGGATACCAATTTGTTGTATAATTTTTTTGTCCCTTCCAATGAATCAGAACCGAATATTAGGTTATCTGGACTTATATTTGCCTACCAGAATCTGTAGTTTGCCTTGTCTGAAGGGCTGCCAAGCCAAGACAAAACTTAGAGTGCAGTGAATGGGAGCTTTTCAGCATTTGAGTGGGAGTTGACACTCTTGTCTAGAATGGCTGTGGAAGAAGCTAGGCTGGCTAAGCTTTTTTTAAAAAAAATGGGGAAAGCTAACAGGAAAAGCTAAACAGAAAAAATATTTAGGAAAGCAGCTTAGCTGCTACAGTATGCATAGTAAACAGAACTGCTGTTGAGCTCTTTTTGTTTTCCTTCCCTCAATTAGGTAAAAGATGGAGGTGGTGAACATCTTCCAAGTAAACAGGAGGAAAAGAGACTTACAAAATTAGGCCACTTGGAAGGTCTAGATGTTAAGAAAGTTCCCAAAGGCAAAATTTCCCTTGTGGAGGCTCTGACGCTTCTTAATAATCATAAACTTCAACCTCAAATATGGACTGCAGAGAAAATAGCAGCAGAATACAGTCTGGAACTGAAGGAGGTCAACTCTCTTCTGGAATTCTTCATTCCTTTCGCTGTGCAGCAATTTCCTAAAGAAACCAAAAAAGCCATAACAAGCCCTAAACCAAAAATGTTAACATAAAAATATTTGCCAAAACCTTTTGTGATCTCACTCGTGTCTTCATTTTACTCTCAAGTATATTCTATGTCTGAAAATTCAGTCAATAACGTGTCATCCAGCAAGCCTACTTCCTTATGCCAGTGAGATGTATTCAAGCAATTCCATTCTACATTGGATGGCTTCAGTGAAATGCAGCAACTACAGTTTGTAAACCAGAATATGACTAATTCGTGGTATGACAGCATGTCACACAATTCTGATTACCCCATTCAAATGTTATGAGTTCAGTTAAAGCATTTTACTTTAAAAGCTTGCCTTTCTCAGCAGAGACTTCCTGGCCTGCAGATAAAGAGGTGCTCTGTGGGTGTTGGCTCTGTAATTTCATGTTGCACTGTTCTTTCAAGGACTTGCTGTCAAGGTGTGTGTATATAACAAACAACTGTATTTCTTTTGTATGAATGGAATGGTAGTTATACTTTGTAAAGAAGGTTAACCACAAGGGCATTTGGAAAATTCAGCTGTGTGAAACCTAAAATAAAAAGAAGGTGAACAGCAAGAAGGCCTCTTTCTAGTGCTGGAACAGTAATGCTCATATGTAACTCCTCTTCTACTCTATTCCGATTTAGCTTAAATACCTGCACCTCTCCAGGTGCTGTTAGTCAGGGATTGTAAAGTGATGATCTTCTGGCATAAGTCTCTTGCAGCAGCCCATGGCATCTGCTGTATGAGGGACAGTGCTTCATACTAATAGGTAGCAAGGACATGCAACTGGATGTACTAATTGGACCCCCTAGTAGGACTTCTGTGAATGTTTGCCCATCCCGTTACAACAACCCTTTTTCCCTGTGGAAGCCTTGTCTGATCCAAGTGTGGGCTAAATTAGGTCATGTTTACTCACAGCATACATCTAGACAGATGACACAAGGGTGACACAAACTGTGAGGTAGTGGTGGATTTTAACCCTGATACCGTGAGTATTCATGTCTGTGTAGGTAAGAAGTTTTGCACTGATGGTTAATCCTGTAGCGAAATGTGGTCACATAAACTGGGGAGATGGGGCAGCAGATAATCAGAATTGATATTTAAAAATGCATTATGGTTGCCTTCCTTTAAAAAACAAACCCAGAATCTTTAATTTTATGCCTGTCACCAAAGACAGTGAATTTAAAGAGTATAAGTCAGTGCCAGGCTTACAATGTAACTTTCTTTTCAAGAACCTTTCTGCCAAGTCTTTGATTTGGAGTCTGGTAAATGTTCTACCAAGAAAATGATCAGCTTTTTTATTTCACAGCAAGATTCCTTCATCTTCTTTGAGTTGGAACATGGTATCTCCAGTACACTTTGCCACAGTGTATTTGAAGGTTGTTTGATTCATTTCTGAAGTACATAACACTGTATGATAGTGGAAGATGACACTATGTGCATTGTATAAAAATTCAAAATTGTTAGTCTTTGGATGTGTGGCTTGTTATTTGTCCTCGAATACAATGGAGTACAGAGCTGCACTCTGAAACTAATGCACCTGAGTAATGTACCACATTAAGAGTGCTTTGCACAAAATGCTGTTTTATAAAATGTTATAACAGAAATACTTAATTGTTTGAGTACTGTTCATCCTAATGTAATATTTAAGGTAACATTCAGAAAACAGCTGTGGAATGCATTTGGTACAGATACTGTTGATATTGAAGATGCTGCAATTTCCTGTAAAATGAATTTTATTATGGATTGAAGTTGATTAAAAACACATTACAACCAGCACCAGACAACAGTTTAACCATGCCCATTGACCACCTTGATATGTATTTGGCATCTTTTGTTTGCCTTCATGAAAAGTCTTGTGATGTGGCTGCACTATGATAGTGCTCTGTTTCACTTCATGGTACACTACTGTGTTGCTTACACCCTCCAGGAGCAGGCATGTACTTTGGGATGTTTGGTGTCATCACATTCAGTGCCCCAGCCACACCTTCAGGATAAAATCCTGTCCACAGCTGTGATGATTGCAAAGCTGTTCCCTGTTTCTGTGGAGCCAAGATCTCTTCCTTAGAATATAATATCCACAGTGGGAAAGCAGATGTCCCACAGAAGAGTTGGTGTAGGGATCCATCTCCCTGCAAGCAGGTGAACTTGTGGCCCAGAAGGCTTCTCTGGAGCAGGGTAGTTCTCTGGCAAAGTGTGTTCACCCCAGGAAAATTAGATGCAATGCAATTTGTCAGCACAGATTCTTCTGCTGGTCACCTGCCCCACCTGCTGGGCAGCATCAAACCAGTATTACAAAGGTATTGCCAATGGTACAGGATCATGTAAAAATTTGTACGATTATCTAGCCAAATCATCTGAGGTCTGAATGTGTAGCTTTCACTGTGTCTTCTGACGTGGAGCATGTTAGTTCCCCAAAGCTCACAAGAGTCAGGAGCATGGATCTTTACTGTGGTGAGAAAGCCTGTCCCTGATCAAGCTCTCCAATGCTACTATCTTGTCCTGTGTAGGATACTGACCACAGCATGTGTGTGTGCCTACAGTGTTCCTGTATGTGTTTGAAGGTAATGCTGTCTGTAGGGTTGATGTATGGAACAAGACTATTCTCAACTGTTGCATCTTTTCTAGAACTACTAATTTCCTTTCTTCCAGTTTCAAGGGACATTTTACTCATCAGTTATCTTGCCTGGTTACTAGTTTCTAATTGGAATAATAATGGTATTTTCTTTACACTTGAAACATGGTTTTGTCTGTGTCCCTTTATGTCTATATCCCTTTCCTGTTTGGCTGTCAGCTTAAGAAAGAGGTATTCTTCAAGCAACTGTTTTGAAGAGCTAATTCTGGGGAATTTGTGGGAACCTGCAGTTCAGGTACTTCTAGGTGAAGAATTTTTCATGTCTCATTGCCATGCATGCGGTGAAACAAATTTAGCTTGGGTGTTTTCGGCCACCATGTGGAAACATTACATTTGGTAGGGAACAACCTGTCTCACTCAGACTGCTTTGTTATTATGGAATTAATGTACAATGTGTTGCAAGTACTTTGTGAGCCTGCAAGGGATTTGTTTCATTTCTAGTGTGGCACACGGTTGACAGACTTCTTGAATGTGACATTATTATACCAGTCCTTCAAACGTCACTGAATAAACCCCAGGTCACTTGGAGCACTGATACAGAGTGAATACACAGGAGCAGGCTGAGCTTTTTTTGATAACGAGGGTTACATTCCTGGTGACTCATAAAATTTAATTTCTTCAGGGGAGTTCCAGCAGGTATACCGGAATTCCTGGCCTGAATTTTTTTTAAGAAAATTTCTTTAGGGAGAGTCAAGTAGCTAACTTACTCAGGTTTTCTTGGACATAGTCCTCTTTCTCTAGCCTTGTTCTGTCATTAAGTCTATTCCCAGCTTTCTGCAGCCAGTCTTTGCTGCTATGAAAACTTCATGCAGTTGCATTCTTTCTCTGTTCTAGATCAAATGCAAATGTTGGTTGTATTCTGCCCTTTTGCAGAGCTCTCTTGCCTTCCAAGAGTGGCACATCTGCTGAGGTAAAGATGAGAAGACTGAGCACATTTTGAGACTGAGAACTTATGGATAGGACAGGTTTTCAAAAGGAATTTAGCTTTGACATCTTCAAAACCTACTCTCTAGGGATATGTGAACCTAAGTAATTTGTCTCACCACATATGTATTAATTGTAGTTTGGTTCCTGCAGACTGATGGCAAGATAGCAAGATTGGAGCTGTGAGGCAGGAGTGAGTTTTAACTCTGCTCCCCATGCAGTTCAGTCAGAAGGACCTTCAGTACAAAATGTGAGTTTTCTATACCCTCCCAGCACAGGGAACTTGTCTTTTAAGCTGCCTTTTCTTGCTCAAGGAGAAAAGTATATGAGGTATGTATTAAACTTACAAAATGGAATGTCTTATTTTTGTATTGAAAAATCAAAGCTCAAGTAGTCATACAACAGGATCAAAATGCAAAAGTTAAAAAAGATGGCTGGTTCACTTTGTTACATGTGAGCATCATGCTTGCATGTTTGAGATTGTATGAAGCTTCACATTTCACAGCTCTTTCTGAAGCCCCTTTATACAGGAGTTTCCTGGCTGTTAATCAGATGGTGCCACTGTTGAACTGACAGGGCAGGCATGACCAGAGCAGGGGAGCTTCAGGTGCAAACAGATTTTGGTACTTGAGACTGTAGCAAGTTGTACACCAACTGATGAGCTGTTTGCAATCAAAACATCCTGTTGGTCCCTGTTATTAAATCTGTTTCCAGCAATCTACAAATTTAAGGAATTCTGTTAATCTTTCACAATTTAGGTACTGCTGTGTTGTTACCAGAGATAAGTATTTTCCCCTGAAAAAAGCTACAAATCCCATGGATTAAATTCTCTTAGAAACTTAACATTAGTTTTCTTGGTCTTTGTAACAGAGACTGATGTACACAGTAGCAGTGGTAAGTAACAGCAGCACATCTCCTGTATCATGCTGGAGGGAGAGCACTGTGGTGCTCTTGTGCCTCTGCAGGGTGGAATGGGATTTGATGTCTCTGCCACCAGGAAAAGGATTTAAAAAATAAGTCTGCCAAGGTGGTTCTTTTGTGACTGTTGTGCAAAATCTCCTTTCAGTGTGGGTTACTTCAACTGCAGAAGCTGTTTTTAGGTGAGATGTTTTGGCCTCCTGAGAGGAATAGTGCTGCATTGCCGTGGAGGGAAGCAACTGGGGCCAGGCAGACTCCACAGTTATCTCCTATAAGGATTCATCACACGGGAATAGAAAATGCATGAGTGGCATGAGGCCAATGTTTTTAGTAAGCTGAGGGAAATGATGGTGTGTTTGCATGAATCTCTACTTTTTCAAAAGTGGTACCCACATCTGGAAGCTAGGATCACACAGGGACTGAGGAATCCCACTGCTGAGTGGGATGAGCTGCATGTGGTGCTGGTGGAAGCTAGAGTCAGTCCTGCCAGAGCTGCTGGAACTGGAAGCCTGAGTGTAAAGTCACAGCTGGAAACTCTGCTTACACAGAGCTTGGGGTCTGGAGAAAGGACAATAGACAGCACTGGTAACCTAGGTGCATTGGGAGTGCAGAGCTGGTTATAATTGCCTGTGTTGGCAGAGTGAAAGAGATAAAAGTGGAGTCTTTGAGACATTTTCTCTGACCTAAAGTATGCCCTTTTGTTAATTGCACAGGGCTTTGTTCCAAAAAAAATCAACACAGCTCATGACTGGTCAGCAATGTGCGGAGTGTGAAGCAGAGGCAGAGCAATGAAGTAGGGGCAGAGCACAGTAAGCGTGGACGGTCAGATCCTTGTTTAGCTGCCGTATGTACGGGAGTTGTGCATTGCATGTCACCCTTCATTGCCCTCTGTCCCAGTCTCTGGGGTTCACAGCACAACGCTGTGGCATAAAGGATGCCACAGGCTTGATGGTTAGGTGCCCCCTTGTAAAGTGGGGCTGTGGATTTGCATCCCTCTTAAGGTCAAGCAGAAATTGAATGTTTGGTAGAGCCTATCTTAGCAGTCTCCATGCTCCCTAAAAGCTGGAACCTATGTATCTCAGTTGCATAATTCCTCCACACCATGAATTTCCTTCACGACAACCAAGCATAGCAGGGCTCAAGTCCCTCTGTGTGGGGCTCAGGTGGGGCAGTGGTAGGGGCTACAGCCTGGTGGGCAGGGGAAGGGGCTCACTGCTGCTCAGGGAGGGAAGCCTTCTCTGTTCCTTACCACCCCACCTCCTTCCCAGTGCTACAGCCCACTACAGCCCACGCCCTCTCTTTTTGCTAGCTCAGGCAATTGTCAGACCACTTGATGAACCAGTTTAATTCACTAACATGGCAGAAAACAAAGCAAAAGGGATATTTTTATAACTGAGAAGAAGAAAGTATTTACCATTCTCAGCATCAGTAGCTATCCTTTGGCTGGAGCCACCATATATTCAGCTTACTTGTATTGCTGGACATATCTACAGGGAGAAACAAGTTATTACAATTGGGTATGTTTTTCTTGCACAAAATTTAGGGGCAAAAAGCTGAACATGCAGATGTACCAAAATGCTGCTATGAATTTTTTGAAATGCATTATCCCTAGGTTATTTATTTGAAAAGCAGACTGTTAAAATATTTTTTTCTTTTTAAATTTTAAAAGCACATTTAAGTGTGGTGGTATAAGATGACATTTATTTCTAAGAATAGTTCAAACGTACAAAATATTTTGTTCAGAGGCTCTTTTTTTTCCTTTGGTCAATCTCCAAAATAAATGTTAAGACTTGTGTTAAACAAAGTTTGTCATGTTCTAGTTACTACCATTCCTACCCTTACCTAAATCCAGTCCTCCTCATACCACTTTACTTTGCTGACAAGCATCATCTGTCAGGTTTCTAGTCCTGTTTCACAGATGGGCAATTAATTGTGTACATTGAGTGAGGCTGATTTACTGTCCACCTAAAGCTATAGTGAAACTGGAATAAATAGAAAGCAAGTGCATTGAATAGCAATGAATCAGTGTAAAACAGGCTACTGAAGATGTCGTCAGGAAGAAATAATGCCAGACTCTTGGCTTTGCTTCTCTGCAGAGGAGGAAAGGGGAAATAAATTTCATACTGTGTTCTGCCTTTCTCAATTAGCTATCACCAGTTAAAGATTTCCTTTGTAGGAACAAATTCACAGCTGTCATCACTTAACAAAGATAAATTCTATCAGCTCACTTCGGCACATACAATTCTTCAATATTAAACCCTTTTTATATTGCAAAGTTTTCATTAATGTAGCAATTTGAGAAATGGAGCTATTTTTCTTGTGACTCTCTTAATAGGTTGACATTTAATCATGGCTTCTTAACCCTTTTGAAATAAATGTACTGCTGAGTACATTTTGAATAAAATTATTTGAATTTTACCATGGACACATAGCTATGATTAAAAGCTGAGAAGATGCTACTAAAAGCAAGTCTGTTCTTTCAACAGATAGTATAAATACCTGCTTGTGATGCATACGGTCCATGACCCTATACATACATACATAATTCTCTAGCCTTCAGAAAGCAGTGCAACTGCAATGTTTTGGATATACGCTAAGGAAATCCATAGTTTTACTGACAGAGCAGTATGAGAAACCCTTGTTAGACTTCTAGGCTCAAAAATTTGTGCTATCATTCTGCTGCTGTGAAACTTGTTACAGAATTCAGCCCTTGCTACAACATTGCACTCTGGCATAACGTGTTTAATGTTGCCAAAAAAGTATAATTAGTTCTCAATCAAGAACAAAAGCTGAACTGAGTGTAAGCCATGCTTACGCAAATCCTCTTGAGTTTGCTGCAACTTAAAACACACTGTGAAAAATGAACTGCTTCTTCTGTCTTAGCTGCTCAGTACTTCTGAAAATGAAAGATGAAAACCTAAAGGTAGTTAAAGTCAAAATGCAGGACATATTGATATAAATTACATAGGGCTCTTGATGTGCTACTACTCCTTTCTGTCTTGAATTTAATACAGGCTCTGTGACAATTTCCCTTGTTTTTAGTTTTTAACAACATGAAATGCCTTTTCTAAAATCATTTTTTGTCTTTGGTGAAATGATAGCATCTCCTTCACCTTCTCCTGCACAGATTATCTTGGCTTCCTGAATGAGAGAGGGAAATGGTAGATAAATATTCAAATGTCAGGGTGAAGAATGTGTCATGAAGGATTTTCAAATGTTATGTCCTTTCTACACCTGGCGCCAGACATGGATACACTGCATTTTTCCAGTCTTCATCAAAGGTTTATTTCAAATGGAAGACAACTTGAATCTGAACTAACTTCACATTCTATTGGTTTTCAAGCTGTTTTCATGATAAGAAAAAATGGTTACTTAAGAGATAAAAATCCAGTGTTCATTCCAATTGGTCAAACTGTCTCTGGAGTTGCAGAGTGGTTATCTAAAGATGCAGCTGAAAAAATGTGGCTTAAAGATGAGAAAACAGCTTATCTGTTGTATCCCTTCACTAGATACACTAGACAAAAATAGAGTTTCAGGATGTGGAGGAGATGCAGGCAGATGGTTTTGTTGCTGAATCCTTGCAAATAACCCCTCTCTGCAAATCAAACTTTCCCCCAAAGCCCTGGCAAATATATATATATATATCTGCTGCAGGTGGTGAGAGATTTTTATAAGAACATCATTAAATTTATGCAGGGACATCTCCAGGGACCTGTTTGCATCATTTGGGAAGGTGACTTACCAGGATCAGCTACTAATGTAAACTATGATAACAAGAATAATATTTGTTTTCTCTGTCTTCTGCAAGGACACTGCACTCCATGGCTCTTGGATAAGTCATTACACAAAACATTACTTGATTTACTGATATGTTTTTTCTCTGTTTTGCTATTAGGAATAATATTACCTATTTTTTTTTCTGAGGTCTGCTAGCAGCAGAGTAGGAATAAAAAATTATAGGTATGAGAAATCAATATAGAATTTTCCTAGGCACATTTTTTTACATATGCATCTCTTGCCATGCTACCAAAATATTTCTATTTCACTTTTTAATTTTGCTTATAAAGTTGCAGATCATTAGCAGCATCTATAAGGTCTGTAATACTTTCAAAGCTTGTCCTGTTCCATCACAGTTATACAAAGGCAACAGGAATAAGGAGCACTGGTGTCTTACTGAAAAGCCCCAGTTTTAACCATGGCTGGGCAGCTTCCAAGTCAACTGCAGGAAGCCATCTAGAGACTTGGGATCTAATGGCAGGAGGAATGATTTTGGAAGAAGAACTGAGCATTTCACTGGGAATGAGGCAGACCACTTGCTACTTCAAAACACTGGACACTGTGTTGTAAACATTTTTGAATTCCTAGAATAACAGACTAATTTAGATTGTAAGGGAATAATTTATCTTGTGCAGTCAAGCTTTGAATACTTCCAAACCTGTAGATTCTACAACATGGGCAACCCATTCCAGTGCTTAACTGTCTTTGTGAGAAAAGTAATTTCTTAACAGCTGGGTGAAATTTCCTGTTGCAACTTGTGACTGTTGCCCATTGTTGTTCTGCTAGAAGACTGGGAAATGGAAGAGTTTCTCCATATTGCTTATGCCTGGCCAAAAATCTTTCAGCATCGCCAGAATATTAAAAATTATTGGAAAGAAACTTTGTTCCATCCATCTGTGCTTTACTCCTTTGCTGGGAATATGATCCTTCCAATTTCTGTTTCTACTTGGAGCTAACTCTACCACCTCATCTATAAAACATGAATAGATGGAAAAGGCACTATAATATAGCTTAAAAGACAGAGAAATCATTCAAGAGAATATAAACATACAATTTAAGGATTATTCCTGCAATAGTAACACCATCACTCTTCCTGTCAGCTTGCATGTTTTCTCTACATATACTTAGTACCAGGCAACGCATTTGTCTCTGGAAAGCAGCAGCCAGGGCTGTGGGTGGGTGAACAAGGAAACGAGCAAAAATCTAGGCAAAACTTATCCCTCTTTTTTCTCTGTGGTTTACCAATGGAAATAATATTGCCTTATTTTATTTAATGAACAGTAATGTAGAAAAATTATACATCAGCTCACAACTGCTCCTCTTCTCTTAGCAACTCCTCTGTAGTAACATTTTCTGGTAATAAGGTTACAGGATCCACATTACAGTCTGAACACTTTCTGAAAATTGTTTCCATTTATTACATGCTTAAAATATCCATAGTTGTTATTCATTTTCTAAGGCATCAAACTTAATGAAATATTTGGAAACAAATCTGTTACAGACTGTTAAGATGCCTTGATTCTATGTTTTAATGGTATTGAAAGGCATAAGTGAGGTGACATTTTACTTTCAAGTTCTCCCACATTTTCTTAATGACACAACACAAAAAATTCCACAATTTCTTAATGTCTCAGGTCTACATCAGACACATGAAAAAATGTGGTTGCTATTTTTTTGATCATTGCCTCAGGAGCATACACCAAATTGTTGTCATGTCACTTAAATCACTCCAGGAAGACTCTCTGATAGTCCTGTGACATATACACATTTGTCTTTCTGGCAGGTGTTTAAGTGCAGATTAAAAGTAAAAGAAAGCCAAAACATTCTGACCTGCCACAAAAGGACTGTGGGAGAAAAGGCGAAGTCCAGCCTGTGCTAGTGCAGGGGTGCACCATTATCCTCATTAAGTGAATGGAATGACCTAGACTCTCAAGTCCTGATTGTGCAGCTTAGATATGAGTCTTTATTTACATAAATGGTCAGGTTTCCACTACAAGAAATTATGCATGTGATCAAAAGTATGTACAATTAGGTCTTCAGATTAACACTAAGGTGTCTATAAATTTCTCATAAATAAGACTAGTTCAGATTCTGTTGTTCAGGGATTTTTTTGGCTGACAGATAAAAACACTGAAATATACTCTTCTGTGAAAGCATGAAGTGGTACCCTGTGAAGATTTCTGAGCAGTAAAAGGCACGATAATGTTTAAATCATGTGCTATTGATTTGACCATGTGAAAACACTCTTAAAGTACAGATGATGTTAATAAAGTCAGTCTAACACCCTAGAGTCTTCCTTTTAACACATGGTGATACAGCATTATGGTTATGAAATACTGTACATCCTGAGTCAGTAAATGTCAGTGAACTTTGAAAAAAGAAAAAAGATATGTTGCTTACAGACAAATATGATTCATTTCTGCACAGCAGAGAAAGACACATACACAAAAAACCACATGGTATTATCATTCTCGTATTAGATTTTGAGAGCAGTCAAGCTTACTCAAGTATGCTAAGCCACATTTGGAAAGACATAATATTCCTGTTCTTTTTTACAGTCTCCCAAGAGAGAGATTGTAAAATCTCTGGATCATCAATTTGTGCTGTGTCATATGCTGGCACTGGTGTGTGGGTTGGTTAGATCCCATCTAAGTATAAAGACATTTCACCTGCCTGTACTGAGGAAAATATGTGTATGTGAAATGAAAAAGAAGTGTGGCCAGCAAGTCAAGGGAGGACTCCTCTACTCCAATCTAGTGAGACCCCACATGGAGTACCGCATCCAGCCTGGGGTCCTCAGCAGAGGAAGGACATGGACCTGTTAGAATGGGTCCCGGGAAGGACCATGAAGATGATCAGAGGGCTGGAGCCCCTCTACTAATCACTAAGTGCTGAGAGAGCTGGGGTTGGAGAAGCCTGGAGAGGGCTCTGGGCAAACCTTATAGGTGCCTTAAGGTACTTAAGGAGGGCCTGTAAGAAAGAAAGGGACAGACTTTTTCCACAAGCAGATAGTGATAAAACCAGAGGGAATGGCTTTAAATTAAAAGAGGGTCAATGTAGACTAGATATAAGGAATATTTTCTTTTTATGACATGAGTTGTGAAACCCTGGAGCTAGTTGCTCAGAGAGGTGGTGGCTGCCACATCCCTGGAAACACTGAAGGTCAGGTTGGATGGGGCTCTGAGCAACCAGATCTAGTTGAAGATGTTCCTGCTCATTGCGGAGGGGTTGGACTAAATGACCTTTAAAGGTCCCTTCCAAACCAAACTATTCTTTCCCATGTGTACTTCACATGCACATTACAAACAAGAAAATAGCAATACTTTATCTCTTTTCACTCGTTATTATAAATAAACTGGATCTCCATCCAGATTTACCACATAGGTAGATATCAAAGATTTGTGTAACAATATTTAGTGTTTAGAAAATATTTAAGCATCACTGTAGAGTAAAATTTGCATTATTCCAATTTTTCATGCCAACGTGATTTGTAAGGCAGCCAACATATGCTAATTAGAGAATTTCCCTAATTAATTTCTGTCAGTGTGCTGCCCTAATATGACTTAAAATTTACAGCTTAATGTATTAAATGTATTAGGATTGCTTATACTTCCCATTATAAAACAGGGAGTAATATGCTATTAACAGCAAGTGTTTACCACAATCTTCAGATGCACATATCTAATTAAAGTGAACATCCAACATGTTGGGCAAGGATGAGTCATACTTCACAACAGCTCTACAGGGAAGAGATCTGAGTTTTGTATTCTTCTAAAGCAATAGCCAAAAAAATTAAATTACTTTCTTTTGTGTGAAATGTATTTTCTGCTGCTTATTGAATGCCTAAAGGATTAATGAACATGAAAGTATGAAGCTTGCGATACATACTGCATAGGACAAGGGTGGCAGCTGTAATGGAGGGCTAGAGGGAGCTATTTGAAAACCCAACCTTTTTGTTGCTAAGCACAAAACCTACTCTACATGCATTTTTATCACTTAGGAGCAAGGTACCAGCATTATGCCACCCTAGTTACCATGGTTTCCATTCAACCACAGCGCCCTCTTGGAAAAGAAACAACTTTAGTTTTATATTCATTACATATAACTCCTTTTGGTATTTTAAAACCAAAATTACAACTCAAATTGTCTTAAAACCAGAATTACAACTTGACCTATCTACGGACAGATCAACATGATTTTGTGTTTGAACACAATACATACTTTCTCAGACCCAAACCATCTCCTCTCACTATAGCAGGGTTTGAAAATAACCACACTCACAGAGATGCCTTTTTTCAAAGAGTGCCAAACCTTCTGAACATCACAGGTTTTGATGAACCCTGACAGCGAATGTGTTTCCCAATCCACCTGGCACCACGAACACCATGGTACCATCGTGTCACTAGTGGGCAGTGATGGACCTAAGAGCTGGAGGAGGCTGCTGGGAACCTCTGGCAGCATCAGTGCTGCTGCTGCTCCTGCCCCCCTGCCGGGAGGGAATGCTCTGCTGTTCAGATGGTTGCGGTGAAGAAAACAGATCCACAGTGTGAGAGCAGAGCCCTCTCAAAGGGAGTAGTTGCTTGTTGTCTCATAAAAGAATGAAGGTGTTTTGAAGACAGTATTGGTTGTAAAGGTGTCGGGCTAAATCAACAGCTTCTGATCTTTGTACTTTTCAACAGCTCCAGAAGATACAATGTGCACTGACCTGCTCTCTAGCAAGGCGCCTTGCTGTCTCTAGCTGTATTTAAATCACACAACTTTAATTGTGATACTTCCCTAGGAGGATCTACAGTAATTTAGTTTGGGTGATACAGCATACATGCAAAAAGCAAATTATGAAAGGGATTAATGCTATCAGAACTATAGCTTATGCTGTAATTTTTGTTCTGTTTTCACCTTTTCCATGCAGCTGTGATATTCTGAGATATGATGAACAAAGACAGCAGAAGCTGGTCTTCAAGTAGCAAAGTGCATGCCAATGACATCTGAAGTATGCTAAGACAGATGGGATAATCTAATTTTTAAATGTGGCTGTAGAAATAACCAAGAATGAAATAATTATTCATACAAAATCTAATTTCAGTAGGCTTCAGAGTCAGATCACAATCACTGAACAAGCCTCTTTATGATTTTCTGATCCGCCACCATTTTGACTCCTACAGATCCAAAAATACTTGTGTCATGAGGATCCACTTGTTCCTAGAAAACTGCAAGGAAAGACACTCCCCAATTGTCCTTCCTTCTCCTGCCTCTGTAGCTGATTAGAGCTGTGGTAAATCTGTAGTAAATAACCATTGGAAAATGTTGACAAGTTAATTGGGCTCATAACTGCAAAGGCAATGAGACATTTCTGCAACTGTTTAGATCAGCTTTGTCAGATGTAAGTCAGTTACAAAGGCGACACATTTAATTGTAAAAAGAACACATGGAGAATAAATCAACTTTCAGGCTTGAATTACAGTACAGGAGGGATAATTACCAGAGCAGAACATGTACTTAGAAACAAAAACCTTTTGTAGAACACAAACACCTGGAAGAGAATTACACCGAAAATTAATGTTGAGTATTAAAAAAAAAAAAAAAAAGAATAGGAATATTGGATAAAACCATTTTACTATTTTTAACTATATGAATTCTCAGTGGGGGTGGAGAAGGGCAGCTTTGACCAGACATCCAAAACTTATTGTGGTGATGCTAATGGTTCACTAGGCATCCATTTTTTCCTCAAACTCAATGCACAATTGTGGAGCTGCTTGTATCTTATTTGCTCCACAGTCCCCATATGCCTGGTAGGTGGATTTCATGCATGTGCAGTCAGGAAGGCTTGCTTCAGTTTGAAATGTGTATAAATCAGAGCCACTTATAATGGTTAAAAGTATATAAAAAGCCTATGATGAGCTTTGAGACCTGGGTCAATAGAATTGAGTTCTTTTAAGTAACTGCCCTGTACAAAATTTTGCCAATTTTGTGTTCAGCTAACTATAACTGGCAATTTACTCTTCTTGCTACATATATTATACAGATATTAAAAACTTGAACCTGGTTTAAAACCTAGCAATAGTATATACTGTGCTAATTAAAATGTGTATGGCATTTCTATCTAGGTAAAATAAACTCAGGCAGGTGATGTGATGAATTACTGAGTTTTTCAAAATTTTATCTGTTACAAAAGCTTTTTGTCTTTGTTCAGCATACCACTGAATGTTCCCATTAATTGAGGGCACTTTAGAACAAAGGATATACATTTGAAAATAAGTAACATCTTCACTTTGGAGTCACTTAATCTGCATGAGTTTGTTGGAATGCAAAGTGAGGCTATAAAATCATCTAAGTAATTTCTCATTACAACAAATGGCTACAAAGAGGTAGGAATTATAATATTGTTCAGTTCCAAGCATAGTAAAGTCTTTTGTCCCAGTTGTCAAGAATTGTATTACTGCCCTCAAGCATCAAAGAATTTTAAAAGAACTATGGGAATCCTAGGGTTTATTTGGTTTACAATTACTGAACCTTTACTGCAGGTTTATAATATTTTCTCTACAATCATAAGGCTTAGAAACTTCCATTTAAAAAAGGATGGAAATAAAACTTTTCATCCAGTAACAGGACTGAAGGATTTAAAACTTCCTGAGTAAAAAAAACATAATATAGTTTTCCTCTTTGAGAAAAAAATATCTGTGTTAACATAAAATCTATGATATTTTAATTAAATATTGAGGATTGATTTGGAGGAATGTTTTTAACACATAGTTAGGCATTTTCTTCAACATTTGCTTCCTATTATTTTCTGAGAAGAGGAAAATGGACAGTAGCTCATATATTTTGCCTACAGATGGAATTATCCAGATACCCAGAAATCACACTGCTGATCCAGAAAACACTGTATTATTGTTGATAATTACAATTTTTCTATTCAAGAAGAGATTGTTTTTTAGATATGTATGAAATATTCCCATAAATCATCTGTATAGCACTTTGGACTGCCACTAAATCAATGTATTATATAAATCTGCAGTGTTGATGTTGTTGTTTGTTAGGAAAAGCCCTCAGTAGGTTACTGAAGGAGTTTTTGTTTAAACTAGCTGATCTTTATTTATTCTGAATTATTCCAGAGGAAACTGTGGTTTTCAATCATTCATGGTTATTCTGAGTTCTTCTTTTGTTTTTATTTCATGATTTATATAATCTTAGACATTACCACTGTGATACTCTAATGTGATCTAAAATAAAGTGACGTAATGCTTCTTTAATTTCCCATTTCTTTTGAAATACAGAAGAAGCTTAGGGGAAAAATAAGAAACCCACTATTGATCAAGTAATTTCCAGTGAGAAACAATCCTGCATAATCCTTAGAAAATTGCCACAGTGAGTTACTACCTTCATTGTTTCAAGACTGAGCTCTACTTCTAGACTGACTGTTTGTGGTAAACTGTCACCAATTTGTTGCCTCTTCTTTAACCAATGTTTATGGTATGGAAAACCAACCATATTCCCCATGAAGATACTTAAAATCTGTAGTTTGTATTAATACAACAATGTATTAAGACAACAATGTAATCTCTGTAATACCTATACAAGGAAATGCACATAGTCTAGCAACTGTTGAAGAAGGACAGGAAATATCTTTAGAACTACAGTGGTCAGGAAAATGACAAGCCTACTCAAAATATCAATTATTCCAATAGAGATGTTCACAGCAGCTCTAGCATGAATCCTGTCCTGTTCATTCTGTTGAGGAAAAACACCCTGGGGGCTGTAGAAGTCTTTGTTTTCACACCCTGCAGACTGTTCTGAGACCTGCTGTATCTTTTAAGTACATTGATGTTATCACGTCAAGCTGTGACTGAAACATTTTCTATTAAAGCTGGAGCTAACCCTGCGATACAATAGATCTTTTCCATTTCTAGTTTCTCTGTGTGTCCCTGTAGGCTGGAACTTTGCAACGAGGGCACTAAAATAGCAAACAGGCTTTGAGGAATGTGTAGCTACAGTGCACTGCGAGTCCTGCAAACCAGTCCTTCTTTTAATGTATAATTAAATTGTGGAACTCATTGCCATGGGATGTTACGGAGGTCAAAAGCATAAGCAGATTTAAAACAAAGTAGAAAATCATCCCAAAAAATCAACACTGAAGTAAAAGTTCATGTGTAGTTAATAAACACAGCAGTTGGGATGTAACTACTAGGAAGAACAAGTGGTTTGAGAAGTTCGTAAGTCACTCACTGCTGGAAAGCAGATGTTATCATTTGGTACATGTTTCTTACTTCTTGCTCCTGTAAAGATCTCATGACATTCATTGGTCAAAGTGTCAAACACCCATTCAGCAGCGTTTCAGCATTTACAAGGACCAGCAGTGTGGTACAGAACCATCCAAACAGGCCAAGAAGAAATGGGCATCAGGGCAGCATGGAAGCAAGCACAAGTCTGTATTGTCCATTGATTTCTCCTCCCATCTATCAGGCATTTCTCAGTGCACCACAGGAAAGTATCTCTGAAGGCATATATCTGGAAGCACAGCACTTTCAACCTGTCCAGAAATGTTACAAGCCTAATATTTCAACGGTCCTCTCTGCAAGGAGACTGTAATTCAGATTGAAGCAGAAATAACTGGTTGCATGGATACAGCTACTGAGCTGTGTCAGTCACCACAGAAATGGCAGAAGCTGTCCTTTCTTTCTGAGTTCACTTGCCTCTGGAGATCAGTTGTGGAATGGCCTTTGTGGGCACTTCTAATCTACTTCTGCACAAAGTCAGCTGGCATAGTTTAACCTACTGATTAATGTATTTTGAGCTAATCTTGTCTGACCTTTTGCTGAAGAAAATAAGAAACTCTTGTATGAGCCTTTCTGCCAGCTCTACTCTGATGGCAGTGCCCTCCAGCAGAAAAACAATCATGTCTAAAACTTACACTGATGCTTTCACGAAAGTTATGTTAAATAATCCACAGCTCAGTAAGAGCTTAGAGGCAAGGTGTAGTGGAGAAAAAAATGTGGATTTTTTTCCTTTCAATCCCTAAATTAGAAATGCAGCTATGTCACACACAGACAGTAGGATGCTTAGACTGTGGAATTCAGGATTGGGGTTTTTATTTTTTGGTTCTGCACAAGAAATAAAGACTGCAGGCTGTGTTACAGTCTTGTGGTTAAGTTGGCAGAGCTAGAAATCACATATGTCATCTCTGTACTGAAAGATCATCCCACCAAGACTTCTGCTGAAAAACTATTCCAGAACCTGATTCTTCTGATTATTAGAAATGTTCAAAATTTCAACCCTAAATTTATTCATAGCTTTTCTCCCTCTTTGGTGATTACCATCTCACTGCCTGTGTACTTACAGGCATCAATCATAATATTATAAAGGACTTTATGTAGAGCAATCCAGAGAAATATGCTTCAGTAGACATGATCTGAAATTGAAAAAAGGATGGCTTTATCAAGTTTTTTAGTTAAAACACAACTTTGCTGTAATCATCTCCTCCCTGCATAAAAAAAAAAAAAATAAGATCTGGTGTCAGCTGGTCTATTTGAAGACAAAAATGGAGAGGGTATGCTGATCATTAGTAAAAGATTAATTCTTCAAACTTGTTTACTTTTAATAACACCGAGTTGCTTTAAAAGGGTATAGGGCTTTCATATTACCAATCCTTTACTCTCCAGTAATCAGCATGCATAAGAATAGAACAGTGTGAAAATATTAATTTTTAAATAGGTATTTTATGTATTTTTGGATATTTTACAACATGCCCTAAAAACTCCCAAAAGATAGCACCTTCTTTTATTTGTTATAAAATGGGATTTAAAATTTCTGGATTTTTAAAATACAAAACTAAACCAGCAAAGAACCTTAGAAGAGAATAGTCTGCTGTCTGTGCAATTGCCTTTACAGGTGTCCTATATTGTTATTTTATATGAATAGTGAATTGACAAGAGCCAAGAAAAATGTAATATGCAAAATGTCTCATTTCTAGAAAGCAATTACTTCTTTAAGTAAAATAGATTTTTAAAAAATTTCTTTCCTCAACCTGTATCTCTTTCTTTGAGCTCTAGTGCAAAGCCTTTAAGCCAAAGAGTGCATCACATGAGGGATATCTCCACACATACACACACAAACAGCACAATGTCATAAAGTCTCCAATAAAAACCTCTCGCCGCAGGCCCCCAGCTGGGTAACAATTAGCATTGACTCCATGATTCCAGAAGGCTGATCAATCACTTTATTATACTATATTCATTAAGGAACCCATCACCCTTACAGACAGTCACAAACAGGTGGACCCAACTGGTCCTTCAATCTAAACACCATCACCATTGGCCAATTAAGAAACCACCCTTTGGTAAACAAATCTCCATAACACATTCCACATGTTCACAACAACAGGTGCAGCAATAAGAATTGTTTCTCATTCTTTTCTCTGATCTCACAGCCTTCCCCAGGACAATGCCTGGGAAAGTTGTGCGTTGCTTTCTGTGGCCAGAGAGCTGCGGCCACAAAAACCTCTCCTAGTTGTTCACTTTTGGCACTTCTGCATCTGAAAAGTGGAAACGAAATTAAGAAAAAAACCCAGAATCTATGAAGACTTCAATGATGCCTAAGGAACACTCCTTCCTCTCCTCTTTCCATATTCAGCTTGGAGATCACCAGCCCCAAAATAAGCAGCTGGCTTTTCAATCTTAGGTCTCAGGTACTGATCCAAAGGCAACTCTGATTTGCTCTCTGTACTGTCTTCCTAGCTCGGATCTACTGTTTTTTCACCTCATCTATGTTTGAGCTTATTTAAATTAGAATTCCACTCCAGGTAGAGCTGTTCCTTTGGAAGATTTATAGCACTGGGATCAATAGACATGTTCATGCATTATACAAAAGATGGTAAAAGTTCATGGGACCTAAAAAGAAATTGGTCTTAATACCTGGAATAGGACATGAAAAGGGTAGGGAAGATACACAGAAGACAACTGAAATTATTAAAGGGAGAGGCTGTCTTAGGAGATCAGACTCAAAAATTTAAGGTTTATGAAATCATGAAGGTGGCTATAAGGATGAATATCTTTCATCGAATTTCAGAGTTTGGCTCATTCCGTGGAATTAAATTAAAACAGATAAAAAGAACACATTACTTTCCAGTGGCTAGTGTATTTCTGGACTTGCTGCCAGAAAATGTTGTGGAAGCAGATCCCAGCAATAAGTTCAGACAGGAATTGGGTAAGTTCGTGTATGACAAGTCCAAAAAAAAGGACAGTGAAAGGACTAGGCAAGGATTTACCTTTGTAAGAGCCACAGAAGCTAGGGGAGTACAAAGAAGAGTTTGAAGACGGTGGCCAAGCTTGCGTGCACTCTGTAAATAGTTTCTCCTACTGTTGCCGTTTATATTTGCTTTTCTGTTTAGAAAAACAAAATTTTGTATAAGCAAAACCTTGAAGGCCCTCAAGGGAGGGAGAGGGCTATAGGTAATGAAAACAAGGACAAAAAATAGACAACAACAAACAACAAATGATAGAAAGGGAAGCATTACATCTCTGAAAATACAGAGCTAGGGAACTGAAGGAGGGCACGAAGCAGAGAAACCCTGACATCACTCATCACTTCTTGAAGGTTAACCAAGGAGCAGGTGGATGCTGCCCAGTGATGCTCTGCCTGGAGATGTGGGAGAATGATGAAATGAATATACACTGGTTCCACTGTCACCAGGATCCCTCCATCCAGCTTCGTTCTTCTGGTGACATGAACAACCAACAGGACCTGGAAGCTGTTGATGAGGAGATCCTGCAGCTTGAAAGGGTCTTGGTTAGGGAGTGTATAAATAAAAAGTGCAGCACAAAAAGCACAGCAGGAAATTCAATGAGCCTATCTGGAGGAGAGATGGCATTTAATGTACACTCAAAATACTTGATGTGTGCTAGGGTCTCTAGCCACCCTCTGAGAAAAAAAAAACCAGTTCAACTCAGTAGGGCATTTTCCCCATTCAGGGATGTTCTTAGGACATTTTTTCCTCTCTGAGGAGTGTGAATTGTAAAGGCCTACACAGGTGAAAGTCACTCTTGAGTTACTAGTGCTGTTCAAAAAATGGTATGGCATATTTAGGACAAAGTGAACTTACAGAGAATTTGAAAACTTAGATAATCCCAGGTGCAATTAAAATAGGGTAGCAACTATTTTAAAGAGAGAACTAAAAATTACGTGCAACATCTCAGTAATATTCTTATATTTTCATTAAAATGACGGAACAGAAATTTTGTTTGAAAGTACTATTTCATGTTCATTCTTTGCTGAAGTTACTTACCAGTTCAGAGAAGGGGATTCCAACAAAGGTATTTTCCAGTCGTAAATGGGAATAATATTTTATTTAATGTAATGCTCTCTTTCAATGATAAATGAGTTTTTCACCATTATTTTTATTTAACTGGAGGATCTGTGAAGCATTCGTTATTGGTTTTTAGTTCAGAAACCTCTTTTATTATAAAGATAACTTCATAAGATTAAGTTCATGGGGCATTGATTTTGGTTCTGAATAAAAAGAAACTAAAATGTTTCTAATAAATAGCATCTATGTTGTCCATCTTCACTTCTAGCATCCTCTAAAAGTCAAATTGGCTGATGAATGAATGGCAACAATTCTAACATAATGCACAGATTACAAAATTTGTGCCATCACAAAAGAAAGGTGCTTGTGGCAGAAGTCTTATTTTGTTACTCTTAGAGTGTAGTGGAACAAAAAACTGGACATGCTCAGACACTACACTGTAGATAGTTTCCTTCACAAAGACATTGGAAAATCATTCCAGCCAGTTTCACTAGACTGCAATGTAAGGATCCCAAAGGATTTGCTGATAACATAGGAATTAAAATTAGCAATGTTAGTTATCAGTAAAAAAAACTGTTTTGAAACAGAGATACCAATATGTATCGTAGAGATCCTACTGAAAATTATATCAAGTAACTGAAGCAGATATAAATCTAGGCTGAAAGTGATACAATAGCAAATTTCCAAAACCAGGCACAGATGGGGTTGGAAGGGGGGAAGGACTACACTTCTTTTATTACACCCTAATCATGGAAGCATGGGAAACACTGAACTGGGAGTAGGGGAGGGCAGAGAGTGGGGAAAGAAGTTTATTGTTTCTCTCTAGGAAACCCAGGAAATATTGTTTGCCCTGGTTCCTGGATGACAGAACAAAAGGAAACAAATTAAAAAGAGTTTATCAGTTTCAGTAATACTGGACATAGCCTCCCTGTCCGGCATACTAACTGCAAGAAGAAGTTTGTTGGTTCTATTATGGGAGAGTTCTAACGAAGAGAAGTGTTGTGAGTCTCATTCCTTTCTTAAAACTAGGATATGGGATGAATATACATGGTTCTCAGAATTGAGCAAAAAAATTAAGAGCAAAATGTCACATTGGAGACTATTCTGTGCTTTGTCCTCCACTTCTCCAAGCTCCTTAAATTATTATAATTACTGAAGGATTTAAGTTACAGCCCAGACATTACAGGGTCTTGTAGATTGGAAATTGAAAGCTGAATTTTCTCAAAATATTCTTTTCGTGCTGATGTGGATGGTGCACAGATGCAATAGAGCTTTGGTTTATCTTGCTTCAAAGGCAAACAGTAGCAACTGAAGCAGCAAATGGCCTTTGGGAGGCAGGTGAATTCGTGAGGTTTGTTGACCATCTTTTCATCTTTGTTACAGAAATAAAAGAGGAATTCAATAGCAGTCAGATGGCCAAAAGAGGACAAGAGACACTGAATGTGTGGCAATACCTGAAATTGTATACTAAACTATCTCATATTTGCTTGGCAATGAGAAAAAATTTACTGACATGCTTTCTCTTCCTCTCTTCCTCTCAGAGTGAAAACAGGATAGAAAACAAAGTAATGAAGCTGTGAGGAAATGATTAGTTGATATGTGCTCCATTGCAAACACAGCTCTAGAGGATTTAATTTTTCTAGAGAAAAGGTGTGAAAGCATTTTCATGCTACATTTCAAACTCAGCTCCAATTCACCAGCCTTCTGCACCAAAGCTCAGGTCAATGTCATAAATTTCCATTTCAAAACAGCAGCCTGTTTTTCCACTATAATCCTTACTCACCCAGTCTTTCTTCCCTTGCTCTAGTTACTGTGGTAAGCAGAACAAAATACCTGTGTAACTTCAAGCGTATGAATAATCCACCAAGGTCAGACCTCAGTACTGTATCTTCCTTGTTACACTATACTGTGTTTTTTCATGTCTTCAAATTCATTCTATTACAAAGAAAAAAGCAGGCAAAAAGGATGATAAGAGTTTTTCTCATGTTGCATATAGCAGAAACTACATTTTGAAATCTCTACTCTCCTGGGCACAGAGTTCAGAGGCAGTTTTGAAACTCAAGACTCTATTGGGATTGCGTACAACTCTCTGCTTAATAAAATAAATGTAAATTCACTTAACATCTGACTTTTGATCTGTTCATCTGCATGTTTTCTTGCTACTGTTGGAAAAACCCCCAAACCTAACTGCATTGTTTTATCATCCATGTTGAATGTTTTGAAAAAGTAGACTTCATTTTGGGGACTCTTCCCTGTTACCCCTGCCCCAAGATTACTCTTGGCCTGTTCTGTAAGAAAAAAAAAAAATCTGTGAGGCTGAACTGGAGTAGATATTTAAGAGCAGTAATGTCCTGATTTTCCCTCACACAATACTAATGGTTTTACAAAAAGGTCTGGTAATTTGCTCCGAGTTTTTACCTACGATATCGAAAAGCATAATCAGAAAGAGCCTAAATAATGCCAAAATGCTCTTGTAGGTTTCTTTCAATTGAGGACTGTTTCAAGAATTCTGGCAGTTGTGCACAAAGTGAATTAACATAAACATTATGTTACTTTCATTGTAATAATAGTAACAATTTAATGTAATAAGTGCAGTGATGGAGTAGTGAGTCATTGCTTTAGGAAAATGACCAAGGAGTCTGGAAAAGGCTAACAAACACTGTAGTCAATGAAGATTGCCTACCTTTAGTATACATCAGGAATTAATGAGACCTGTCTCCACTATTAGAATAGTAGACAGAGACACTCCACCTTCAAGGCCTTGTTTGCACTGAGGCATTAGTTAGATCAATTCAACCTTACTAGACAGCTCAGTCTGGAGCAGTAAAGCACACCAGCCTTCAGCAAGTTGTTGTCCAACCCCCTCCCTGGTAAATGATACAGAAAAGGCCAGTGCTTCATTCAGCATTGCTGTTCCACGCCACATCACAGGGAGAGGCACAGACATTACTGCTACTACAAGAGATGGGAGAGTTATGGGGAAAAAAACCAAAAAAAGAAAAAAAAAAAGAAAAGCATGGCTGCTAATTAATTTCAGTCTCTTGTAGAACCTACTTCTGGGGTGAGGTAATTCAGAGGATCCTCATTTGTACAACAGAATTTTCTCCTAACTCCTTCCCATGCAAGACCTGTTTTTCCCTGCTTCTTTGGGTCTGAATGACTAAGCTTTTCTACAGTCTTTTTTCAATAAAAACTTTTTGCTTCCGCCCCAGGAACAGTTAGAATAACTAGCTCTTTGTATTTCAAGTTATTCATTAAAGTTAAATGGCTTTATCTTCAAGCTTGTCCTAGGGCAACTATTATAAGGTTAACCTTTATATAGCAGTGAATTCAGATAAGTTTCTCAATTTTCTCTGAATCTGGTCAGACACAGTGTGGTATGACTATGCCCCTGCTATGGTTCACAGCTGTTGCCTCAATACCTATTTTGATTTCCCAAAGCAGCACTAGACATCAAGGGGAAAAAGGTCACAAGCCATGAAAGGCACTTTCAGAAATACATGAGTGAATCTCATCACTTCTTTTCTTTTTTTTTGCTTAAGACAGTGATCTTCAAAACACTGTCCAGATACAACTGGATTATTGTACTTAATATAGG
>VXBC01001887.1:424732-500310 GCA_013399945.1 Ploceus nigricollis | reverse complement strand
GCCGGGGTTCCGTCCCGGGAGGTGGCCTGGCTCCCACCGGCTCCCCGGGATCGGCTCTCCGGGACACTGCTTAGAGGCATGGGGGAGCTGACTGCTGGCTTGTCACCTGCTCATCAGGCTGCTGCTTCTGCTCAACTCTTGAACCCGCCGGTGTCGGTACGGTGTGTGCGTGTCGCTCCTGGAAAAAAGAAATAGAAACGTCTCGCTTGGTTTTGATTGTTTTTCATCTACTTAAAAGAGTGTGTAATTTTTGTTTGGGTGTGCCACATGGTTTTCCAAACTTGTTTTGTAAAAGTCAAATGATACAGTGCAGCCGAGTATATGTATGTGTATATATACATATATGTATGCGTATAACAAAGCATACGATAAAGTTTTTCTTGTAAATTAACAAAAACACTTTTCCAAGGAAACAGTTGATTTACAGAAATATACAGGTAACATAGGAATTTTCAATGGTCAGACCTAGGCATGGCTAGAAAGTTAGATCCGTGCCCAAGAAGGTTGTTAAACAAAATTGTTTGTCCTTACTGAAATGGGTAATGAATGCTTAAGCAGTGGCAAATGGGTTTTACATAATGCATTTTCTGTGGGACATATTGCACATTCTAACATTAGAGCAAAGGCGTCAGAGGCATCAGATTATGAAAAGAGCAGTTTTAAATAGACCATTTCAAGTTAACTGAAAATGTAAAGAAATGTCAAAGAGATTTTTTTCAAGATTGGTAACATAGAATAGTCGTGTATTGTCAGTTGTCAAATTGTTTTTGATTTGTTTGTTTTGATTGGTTTTTGTTGTTTTTGCACAGTTCTCTGTTATGAAAATGTGTTTACCAACGTTGCTGTAGCTCCTGCATAACAGTATAGACCCACTAGTAATTGCATTCTTGATCTACAGAAGCAAATTTGGTAATAACTAGTAATTAGAAGTAATTTCTAAATAACTTCCCTTTGAAATATTTACTGCCAAATGATCAGCACTCTAAAGTACATTCTCTTAGGTATTCTACCTTACTCCTTTATTGGAGAGTAGCCTTACTATAAGAACATATTCTAAATGTATCAAACTTCTTTTTTTTCAAGTGAGAAAATAAATGAGACTCTGGAAATTACTAGTTCACATGCAATGTCTGCCTACTCAGAGGAAACAGGAAGAAGACAAGATGAACTCTACAAGTTTCTAATTTTCTTCTTGTGCGCTACAATGCGTAGGTGACTTTTGTCAGGTGCTGCTGATCGGGCGTTGCTTCTGTGCTTCATCATTGCATCTGCCACTTCTAAAATATTCCTCTAGAAATAATAGCAGATAAAGCTTGGAGGGGCTATGATTGCTTCTCTGCAGTTAATGAAATGCACCCAAGACCAGTTTCTGGTTCTGAAGCTAAGTGCTGTGGGTTAGCCCTTGTCAATGCTGTTTAACTCTCTTGCCTTCCAGAACAGGAAATTTGCATGGGAGACCTGTAGCTGACCTCTGTTAGAAGGATGCTGTGCTGGTGTGTGGCAGCTCAGCAGTCTGTGTGACAGTAAATTCCATTTCCAGGGAATGATTCCTGGCATTGCTTGGTTTAACTGGTGTGGACATAATCTATCTGTAACGTAGTCAGTCTGCAGGTAGCCTCCCTTAACTCTGTGCTCAATGGTAGTGATCTAATTTCTCTGCATTGAGGATCTCTGGCACTATAAAATGCTGCTTTTCATAGTCAGCTGCTTAGAAGTGCCAGGGTTGCTTTCTTCCTTTTTTCTCTGCTTGTGCATGTGGTTGAAGAGGGAGTAGGTGAAGGCTTCTTGGTTTTCCCACTTGTCCATAAGGGAGAGGTAAAGAGGATCAGGAAGAGGCTCACGTGACTTGTTCTGGTTGTCTGGGAGTGTGCTCCCAGGGCAATGCACGTTCATAAGCAGTCCTGATGGCTAGATGTGAAGGTCCATGGCCTGCAGTCACATGGAACTTCTATAATGATTTTGTTACAAGTAGCAAGCTGGGCAAGAGTAAGTTGTTACAGAGCAAGTTGGGTTTGTTCGGTTTGTTTTTTTTTTTTTTTTTTAATGCTCCAAAGGATGTCAGATTTAGTTGCTCAAAATGAGGTGAGGCAAGAGGAAGTGTAACTATCATCTAAGAAATCCTTCTTGTAATATGCAAAAGTAAAGTTTCAGGTCAAAAATTGTCAGGTCGTGCTGCCTCTCATAGACATATAAAATACTTCAATAGAATGGTGTACTTTTTATCTCTGTAATTTGCTAACAATCTTTATTTTGCTAACCTAGCTAGTAGTACAGTTTGAACTTGAATAGGAAAATTGTTTAACCATCTCATTTCCAGCTGAGGATAATACTTATATACTTATGTAAACCTGAAGTATGTGATGGGACTGGGTTAATGCTCTAAAGTACTTTCCCAAACTGTGCCAAACAAGGCAGCTTGGCACAGTGAAATTCCTGTTGATTTCGTTAGAATGAAACCTCATAAAATACAATTCTTAATATTGAGCTATTTCTGTATGTGGTTTAGGAGAAAAGTGAGCAATCTTTTTTTTTTTTCCCCTGCCTGTGTAAAAGCACTGGTTTGGTAAGGTGTATTACACTTAAACATATGTTGGAGGTATCTGAGGAGTCCCACTGATTTGAATGGCGCTTTGAGAAATCTCTTGCATAACTGTAACCTAATTTACCTCAATCTAGATGTTTATTATACACAAGCTGTGTTTAAAAGAACATTATAAAGACCACATAAGCGCAGAAGAGTTTGGAAATTTAAAGCTTTGAAGTAGTGATGATGTGGCCTGTGGGAACTGTGCCTTAACTATCTAGGACCCAATGTTTTTCAGAATGCTTTGCATCTCGAATAAGGCAACCAAAATTAGTGACTGGTTATGACTTTTGCACGTCTCCTGGATTTTCTCCTCCTTGTAGTTACTAAAGCAAGGCTTGAATCACATTGATTAAATGTGACATGGTGACATACAATAATTGCGGAGAAAGCAAGGTTTTGAACACTTGTTCATCTTGGTGACCTTCTGAAAGAAGATGGATTCTGTGTGCATAAGTAGTATTTAGTCACGTAGTTAAAGCCTATGTCACAGGGTTTAATTGAAGTCACAGGGTTTGACTGCTACTTCTCAAGTCTTCAGAGCTTGACTTTCAAACCCTAATTTTTTAACATAGTTTTTGGGTGTGCAATTTTCTCAGTGCTTTTTTTTTTTTTCACCCCTAAAAGAAATAGAGGCAAAAGGTGTGTCTTTTTTCTGGGCTATCTTTGATCATTTCTGATGTCGTTAGCAAAGTGAGAACGTCTAAATGCCAATTCAGGCTGTAACTGTCTAAAGTGTAGTGGTAGGTTGTGATCCATAGGTGGATTGACAATGAAGAGAGATAGCCTTTATACATCTGTTATGAAAAAACTCACATTGCCTCCTAATTTTTATGTACTATAATATAACTGACTTGAAGCTTTGATGCACAGTTCCCATTCTGTTGGCCACCCATTCTGTCTGGTGACTTTACTGTTGTTTTCCCTACAATATTCTACTTACCTGTTTCTTCCTGGGCTATCTTGTTGCCCTGCTGCTTTCTGTATTTTTATGCCACATCCTTTTCTTTGTTGATTTAATAAATTGTAGTTGCTAGTCACTTCATTTGGCCAGTGTGACTATTTTTGTCCTAATCTAGCCCTATAGTTTCATGTGTCAGGTCAGCTGGCCAAGCAGATCAGGTCTAGAAAGCAAAGAGGAAACTGGCTTTCAGATCCAGTGCTTGGCTTTTGCAGGCTGTAGTGAGGAAATACTCGCTGTTATAACCTAGGTGAACTGAGGCTGGGGCACAGAACTACAGAATAATTGAGATTGGAAGGGACCTCTGGAGGTCATGTAGGCCACCTCTCTGCTCAGAGCTGAGTCTGGTTGAAAGTTAGATGAGGTTGCTCAGGGTCACGTCCACTTGAGTTTTGAAAATCACAAAGGATGGAAGTTATGCAGCCTGTGTGAGTAACCTGTTCCAGTGTTTGACCACTGTCACTCTAAAGCTTTTCCCTAAGGCCTAATTGAAGTTACCATACTGTAGCTTGTGTCAGTTGTCCTGGTCCTTTGCTGTGAACCTCCGAGAAGAATGAGGTTCTTGTGCTCTTGAAAGCAACAGATATTTTTCTAATGCTTAATAGCTCACTTTCTGTTAGGAATATAGATAACTTCTGCCAAGTACATAAAAAACAATTCTGTTCCAGCCATGGTTGCACACCTCATTCAATAACAGGCTGATCTAAGCAGTTGGATTACTTTTTTGTTTTTGGGGGCAAAATAAAAGTTTTTTGCTAGCCTTTCTCTTTGAAACAGATTAGATGTTTGAAATTTCTCCTTTCTCACATATGACCATGCATTGTATTTTCCATCAGGTGACTGCCTTATTGTGTGTAGTGAATAGATGCTGGTGGTTTAGGACGTAAATTTAAGTCCTCAAGCTGGGCTTCTGAAAGCCAGCTATCATCCTGTGATTTTTTTTTCCACCTTCTTAGGTGTATGGACCCCCTGCATAGCAAATTTAAACCCACTGACTACTTTTGAGGGCTCTGTTAGAAATCATCTACAGAGTACTACACTGACACTGAAGTAGTCTCAACTAACCTTTCAGGCAAAATCAGTGGGGAGAAAAATAAGCCTGTTCAGAAAGTAGTTTATTCTACCTATGGCTGTATTATTTCCTCAGTGTCTCTCTGCTTTGTATCATTAGAGTCTCAATGGCTCTTAGCCTTTCTATCCAGCTACATTTAGGCAAGATTAATCCTTAGTGAGCACCTTTCCAGTCTTTTATTTTCTTGTCATTGCTCAATATATGATCACATGTCTTACTTGCGGCCTATTCTGAATGCTTAATAATTAACTTCAATGTGTATTTCTTTTGTGGTGCTGTTCATCTCTGTGTCTCAGTTCTTCAGGAAAAGTTGAATTATCTTCATTACCCTACTGTCTTGTGCAAGTTATCCTGCCTTTTAAAAAGGCAAAGAAGTGAGGGGGCGAGGGCAGAAAATTTCAGAAACAAGAGTTGTTCAGTTTTGATTGCTTTGAGCACAACGGGAAAACCGTGCAACAAAGCAGAAGAAAAAGCATGTATTTTTAATGCAAATTGTGAAATAATAATCCTGTCTTTCTAAAGCTGTCTTAGAGCTTCAAAACCTGATACTTCTTAGAAGTGGTTATTGCTACTAGCTTTCCACATCAGTGGTGTAATTCATAAAATTATCCCTTTCAAAGAATTGTACAAGGTTCATTTTGTATAATGAGAGAAAAAGACTGATACCTTGTGAAAAACAGAGATGACTTTCTTTTGTCAAAGACTTGCAATGTAATTGGAAAACACATTATATATCTTGATTAAGTTCTTATTTTCAGTAGATGTTCCAACAAGCCTTTTATTACTTGATAATTTTGATTTAGACTCTTCTGTCAGTTGTCACTTCTGAATTTTCTCTAGACCATTTTCTTGAGTCTTACATGAGACTTGTGGATGTGTCTAAAAGCACTGAACATCATATACACATGATATTTTGATATTACTAACTCTATGTGCATATGCTTTTGCATATATAAACTTCAAATAATGATTTAAAATGTAACCTGTTATTGCCTGTGCTTCATCCTATTACCAAAATTACTTTAAGAGCCAAAGTAAATCTCCAAACAAAAATCCAAACTTCCCACATCTAGCCAAAGACACGTTATGAAACATAGAAGAAATGAGTATGCTGTATTTGTGCTTCCATTCTCTCAACAGTGCACACATGCCCACTAGTACCCCAGAACCTTCATATGCTTGAGTACTCTGGAAAAATCATGTGGCCTGGAAAGGAACTACCTCTTTATTTTTGAAGTAAAATCAACTGAATTGCAGTAGGGCCTCCCACCACATGCCTTATTTCTGGTTTGAAGGGTTTGTGAGTTGGTAGAGCTGAGAAAAGCTAATTCTATCCTTTACACAACTGAATTCATTCAGCATGTCTGCTCAAGCTCCAAGTGTGTCACTTATGATAAGGAGGTGACATTTAAAAGAAATTTGGCAGTATTTAATAATGACTCATAAGGCATGTTGAGAGTATTTATAACAGGGAGAAGTTGTACTATGCATTACTGATATTGGGACATCTGTATCTGCTGTCAGAAATTTCCATTGCATTTATTATGACAATCGGGATGGGGTTGAGTGCATTTGCTGACTGAAGTTAGGAGTGTTTTCCCTCCCCATTCCCTTCATTTTGATAAGAAGGCAATTTCCGACCGCATTCATCTTTTCTGGAGATATCAAATCAAAGCGTGAAATCTCAGGTAATAGCACTTATGCTGTTAAACTGTTAGATCCAAATGAACTGGATTAAATGTGTTTTCAAGGCAGCCACAAATGATAGACTTGAAAAAGCATCTTCATGGTACACTGCCAATATGGTGATATACTTCAAGCTATTATCAGCAAGGCTGAAAATAAAATAGCCCTGGAATACTCTCTCTGGTGAGAGAATATTTTTTTGCACTGTTTGCAAAGTCCGTCTCTGTTCTTGGATATGTAGCTATTTGAATAAGCAATCAGATTCTTTGTTTCAGATGCCACTATAAATGAGTGTGAATTAGGCATTGGTTCAGAGACTCACCTGTTGCTTTGGTGGTCTTCCAAGATTTCACATTTCTGAAATGATGGGAAAGATGGGTTATCTTGATTCTGTTACAGTGTCCGTGGGATCCTGGCTAGCTTCAGAGCACACTGAGGATCCCAGCATCTTAACTCCGGGGAGGGGGGCCCTGGTGAATCACTCCTTGGGGAGGCTGGTGTAATCTGTTGACAGGGCAATTTCTGTAGTTTGCTGAAACTACAGAATTGCAGAACGTACCTATTAAGCATTACGTTGCTCCTACATAGAAGCATGAGTCAGATTTTCAGGCAGATGTGTGCAGACCATTTTAGGTACCCAGAAGTGTTCATATACAGTACTGTTACAAAACAAGGGAAATAAAATAGGTATGCAAAATGATTTAGGTGAATTCACTTTCCAGAAATGCATGTTCTGTCTGACTGCTGAGTAAGCTTATGTGGTTACTCAAAGCTGTGTTGAGTTAGGTGAAATCAGTCTCAGCCCTAGTAGGAAGAAAAGGAGGAGGGGGATGGTGTGTGTAAAACCAGATGCTGGTAAGGAGACAGAATTCCTTAAGATCTGAGGTTGGGACTTCATATTGATAAACACCAGTTTTGCCAAACATTGCCAAAAGGGCTACCCAGTTCAATGCTCAGTCTGCTCAAATCTCTCTTCATTGCTGTCAGCAGGTCAGGCAATGTGGACTGTACACCTGAGTACAGGCACCACTGTACAGCTGAGTCACACAAAGGTATGCAGTACTGAAATGGTTTGCTGTGTGCCAGAGGTATTCTGTGGATTAAAGACTGGCTTGCTGTTGATGAGTCTTTGAGATGCAGGCAATGGTGATTCTATTCTACATAACTTTGCAAGGTTGAAGTCGCCAAATTCATGCAAAACGGTGTATGTTTAAGATACATTCTTTGATTTTAAGTTGTATCCATTCATCCTGTGATAGAAGGCCTGATGTTATCCAGTTTCATTGGGAAATTGCTAGTTACCATCCAGTTCTTCACCTGCATTTCCTGAATATTTTGAACCTGTTATTTTTACACCCTCAATGTTTAAAGTTGCTGTTGTGGAATGGTTTTTTAGTTTAGTTTGTATAGATGATGTTTATAGTTTTAGACACAAAAAGTTGAAGAGTAAGTACTTCTATGACAAGTGGCTCTACTTTGTGATGTGATCAACTTTCATCAGGGTTTTTTTGGCTGCCATTAATGGCATTGCATTTTGGTCTGGCAAATTACTTCTCTTTGAAAAGTCTTAAGAAAACTGATTGACCAGGTGTAGTTCTGAAGGCGTCTTCAGCTGGACATGGTGAAACAAAGATGAAGTATTTTCATTTCTGAAACTCTTGGTGGAAGATATTCTCAGTATGGGAACCAGCTTTTCAAACTAGAGCAGTGACAATTTGTGTGTGTGTTTTAAGGACATTATTGCCATTTCAGATTCATTTATATGCTCAGTAATCACGATGACTGTTTAAAATATAAATGGTTTTGAGCTTATTTCCGGCGTATGGGAGGATATAGTTTGAGAATTTAGCTTTCTGCAGGCAGATGGATTATAGTGTTGCTAAGGAAACAGACTATAAATGAAGTGGCAACTGGGTGTCCCTAGAATATCAGACTGCTTGAAGCTGGTATTTTTAACTCATTTAGGTGGGTAGCTAGATGATGTGATGAGAAGTTAATTTCCTGTATTTTATGGTTCATTAATTTTCATAGCTTTATTAGTATTTACAAAAGGTACCTTATCTTCCCACTCACCCTACCTGCATGTGGGTCACTGAACAAAAAATTGCTATGGGAATTAGAAAATGGACAGAAGCTGTACAGAGAAACAGGTTCTAAAATAATCATTCAAACTACTGACTAGTGGATAGGTTACAGTGTATAAAGACCTGGCAGCAGTATGGTCTGACTGAAAAACTGATATGAGGAAGTGAGCTGAGTTGCTTTAGAGTACTTGGGAAAGAACAGAGCTTCTACAGACCTGGTGAAGTTACAGGTTTTGAACTTCATGTATAAACATATATATTATAGCTATTTGATACACATACGTGAAGTTGCTCAGAGCAAGGGAATTGAATTGTGGTTTTGATACTTGGTCTGCCCAAGAAGATACCTGGCTCTTTTTTTCCTAGTGCTTTTGCTGAAAATGTATCAGGTTTCCAGACCAGGGTTAATGACTGATGCAGCAGAAGTGATGTTTTTGGTTTCTTTTTCCTTTCCAGTGAAAAGGGCAAGCATACCTGAGCCATTCTAGCTAAGCATACAGCTAATAGGGATAAAGACTTAAGTAAACTGAGCCTGCAGGACAGAAGTAATCTCTCTTGTTGATAAGGTGGACTGGGAGGAGGACAGACAATGGTTCAGTCTGTGGAGCTTCAGAAACTTGCTTTAGCTACTTCTGTAACAAAAAGATCTGGAGAGCTCTTGCTAAGTCTGAAATTGGTAAGAACTTGCCAAGCAAAGATAGTTTGTAAGCTAAATATGAAGTGGAAGGCTAAGGAAGGTTTTCAAGTATGTACAGGTGGTTGGTAGAATTTCCATTCTATTTGTTGTGAATTGAAATTAAACTGTTTCCAGTAAAACACATTCTGGAAAATGTGTCGTTGTTCTAGCAGTGTTAAACCTTCTCAGCATGCAGCACTTGAACTGTTATTTAGAGTACATTTGAGAGAACTGTTTCTGGTCTTTTCTGCCAGGTAGGCAAGAGAGGTCTTTGTGGAGATGGCATTAAGGTACTATAACTTTTCCCTCCATGACTGTCAAATGACTGGATTTATTTGATTTATATGAGTGCTGTCAGTTTGCATACAGATCGGGATCTGCCACTGTCTTTTCACTAGAGCAGTAGCTAGGCACAGAATTTCATGGCATGTAAAACATGACTTTTCCTCTATAATCGCTCCTTTGCTGAGGGGCTTTGGAACTGAGCAAGTTTAATTGTCCTGGTGGCTGGTTGCTCCTGATGCCTTAAATCTTCCTATAAGTCACTCTCTGTGTGCTCATTGTGTTATGGAAGGAGCAGTAGGACCCATGAGAAAGCTGTTGATAAAGAGCTTTTTTCTTTTTTTCTCCTGAGATTTCCAAATCCAGTAGGAGCATCACTTCTGATTTTATGCGTGTTCGTTTTTGATGTCTAATGATGAATAATGTTAATTTCAGCAGTATCATTATGGTCTATAAAGAGGTTTACAGAGAGCATAGAGGCAAGGGTTTAATTTTCTGATCTCATGGCAGATGTCATTGCACTTGGTTTCCTATAAATCGTAACAAAAGTTTGTAACTTTTGTGTGTTTCAGTGTTTTAAAAGGTTGATATGAGTCTCTTGGTCTGAATTTTTCAGCTGTTACTGAGTAGCTGTAATTGAATTAGAAGTTATATGTTACATTATGCTATTTAGAGTTATTCTGGGTGCAGGATGATAAATTCCATACTGTATTTTCTCAGGTTCAATTTCATGTCTAAACAGAGGCTGAATAAACTTCTCAATAACTGAAGAATCACTGTTATTATTTGTTATTATTTGCAAAATTAGTTCAGCATACTTAATGGTTTGGTAGCTAAAGATCATATTTCCCTTCTCAAGTGGAAGATAACAGGAATTAATGAAGTACACCTTTCTAGTAAGGTAATACTTCTCTTTGTAGGTTTGGGGGATTCTGGATTTTTTTTTTTTTTGTTGGTTGGTTTGTTGTTCTTTTTGGCGATGTATGTTTTTTCAGATTTTTGGTTTTTTATTTCTCTACTTTTTAAAAATAGTGTGAAAATCCCTAACTTACTACTGAAGGAGCTTTTCCATGGAAAGAAATATTTCTTAAATACGAAGTCTGTGAACTCAGAACTGCTGTAGCTATCTATGGAAGGCATTTGATTTCATCTTCTGTTTGCTTAAAAGGTCCCAAGTAGCACAGAACTAATGAGTAGTACAGAATCCATTTGATTAACTGTTAATTTATTTGTAACACGGAATTATAAGGTACTTTAAAAAATTGTTCCTAGTAAGGATTTGAATTCTTCAGTTGATATTTGTTTACTTTTCATTTTTATAATTAAAAAGCCCAGAAAAAATTGAAGTACTGATCTCTTGTGTCGCTGCAGGCCTCTAGCCAGGGAATAATTAGCATTGACTCCATGATTGCAGAAGGCTGATCAATTGCTTTATTATATCACCTTATACTATATTATACTATACTCATTAAGAAACTCAGTAACCCTTCCAGCCAGTCCGACACAGCTTTGACCTAATTGGTCAATCCATCCATACACCATCCAGTGTCCAATTAAGAAATCACCCTTTGGTAAAGAAATCTCCATGACACATTCCACATGTGCACAACAGCAGGTGCAACAAGTGGAGATAAGAATTGTTTCTCATTCTTTTCTCTGATCTTCTCACAGCCTTCCCCAGGAAAATGCCTGGGAAAGTCTGTGTCTGCTCTCTGTGGCCAGAGAGCTGCTGCCACACTCTTGTATTACATGAAAAGAAAGTATGCTTTAAAAATCATCAGACTAGCTGATTTAAATGTTTTTGGCTTGCAAATGTAATCATTTTTTTTATCTCTTTGGGATGCATGTTACAAGCCCTGATTGTTGGGTCTGAACTGACATTGTTAGTGCCTGTATTGCATAGGGTCTGAATGTCTGTAATATGTCATCTCACCCTGAGAGTTGTCCAGATGGGAGCTCTTAATTTAACTGTCTTTTAATCTCTAGCATGAATACATTTCTGACTAGGATTGTTTCTCCAAAATAGTTGCTGTCTTAAGTTTTATTCTAGTTGCCTGACATGACCCAAAAATAATTCTGCAGTTATCAAATCAGATGACACAGATAACTATCAATAATTTGATTGTTTATTTATACTCTGTTTCTGTATTAGGAAAAATAAGTTACTATTGTAACATGTAGCTGATTTTTAATAGACTAATATAGATTAAAAGCAAAGTATAGGGTAAATCTGGGGAAAAATCAAAGGAACATTATAACTTAGATTATTTTTTTGTATTAAACATTTTATGTTTGCCTTTGGTTGAATAGGGATGATAAAAACTATTAGAAATATATGCCCATGTGTGTATATGTATGAGAAGAAAGGCTATAATGTAAATAGACATATAACATAAATCTTTGCTTAGTTCTCAGCTAAACTTTGCCATTGCAGCCTTTGAGCCCTCAGGGCAGAATGCTGTGAGCGGCAGCCACCTCATTTAACTTGCTACCAGCACCTCTTCCATGGGAGCCAAGTGCCAAGAAGTGAGATCCATAGCACCTGTATTGCAGCAGCAGGACTCCCGGGCAGGCACAGAACTTGGCTCTAGCATGACCTGAATCCCTGAGGGAAAAGCAGAAGCGGGGCTGATCGCTTTGCTCTGGGAGCTAAATCAAATCCCAGGAACTTGTGGGCCGCACACTGTATGAAGAGTGTACACATCTGGCCATTCTAATCACTTTTTCATTAGCATCCCTGCATCTTTTCACAAAGAGATGGATTTTTTTAAGATAAATTTTGTTTCAAGAAGCAGGTATGTTTCTGTGGGAGATACAGCTTAAATTCTACCAGTGTAGAGTGCTGCTGCTGGCATTACCATTTTTATAGGCTGAGTTTTGTAAGCCTTCACTTACAAAAGAAGACAGTGTGCTAACAGCTGTTGTCCAAACTACTGACAGAAAAATTCATCTTCCCCTGTTTTTAGCAGAAGGCAATGCAATAGTGTATGTTGGGTATACTGGGGCACTACAGAGGAAGTAAGAATGATGTAATGCAAGGAGCCTTTAGATCTTTACCTTAAGGTATATGAAGGTGGAACATTTTCACAGAGCTCAGTCTTTCATTCAGAGAATATAGTGGAGGAGTTTCTGTAGTTGAAAAGCCAAAATAGCCTTAAGACAACCCTCTTAAAGCTTTCTGACTTGAAGCAGACTTTTTTACTTGCTTATTATCTTCTGATAGACTGATTCTTTTGTGAAGGAAGTAAGCTTTCAATATTTCACTTCATTGTTGCCTGTGGTTTGACTTAATATCCCAAGAAAATGTTAGGAAAACTTCAGAAAATATGGCTGTAGACTAGGCACGAGGAGACATGGAGAATTGTCAGTAACGTACATAACAAAGTTATGACTCATTTGAAAAGGAATTTCATAATATTTCTGATCTTCTCTAGGCTCTCGCTAAGTCTTTAATGTAATCTGAATACTTGTGGGAAACACCTTTAAGTTTAATTATGTGTAAGATCTTTGTGATTTTAGTTCCACTATTTCAGTTCTTTGTAATTGGCGGCTCCTGGTTTGGGGAATCAAAGATGCAAATTTTTCTATGATCATCAGTAAGTACAGGTCTTGCACCATTCTTGCTTGTGGCACAGGAATGACTGTTAAATGAAAATACCTCTTAGTATGTAGAAGCTAAATCTACATCTTAAGCCTTGATCTGTATTCCCCAGCATCTCACATCTTCAGGCCAGAAATGTGAAGCTTTTAAATTTGGTTGCCGGGGTCTGTTTTAGTCCAGTTTATTCCTTCTGCTTTGGGACTGAGGAGCTGGGTTCAGGAATGGGTAAATGAAGAAGGAAAAGGTCAGGACTACCCTTTCAGTAGCTCTGCCAGGTCTAAATGCTGATATCATCAAGGTTGTAATTCCATGAGTAGAGCTCTTTGCAGGATCAGGAATCGTTACACTCAAATTTCATGAAGGGTTACAAAGCTTTTCCCCTCTGTTCTTAGAATAAAAGCTTGACTAATAATTTATAATGGAGTGGGAAAAAAAGGAATTTCATTACGAAACAGTTTTAACCCCTAACTGTCAACAAAAAACTACCTTGCCCAGCAAGCTCTGCAAGGTTCTCCAATTTAATAAAATTTTCCAGATTTACTTTGAAAAACTACTGGTTTTTTTTCTTCTTGGAGATTAGAAGTAAAAGAATTTCCTAGTTCATCATGATGTTTCAGATGCTTGTCTAAATTGATTTTAAAGGTATTTTTATTTTAGTGAGAGTTGGGCATATTTTCTATGATCATGTAAGTAGAGATTGGAAATGGCTCTTGTGTCAGAGGATGTGCTTGTCTGGTGGGAAGATCTTACAGGTTATTGAGGTATTTATCTTGTCCAGACTCCCGGTAGTTTTCTGCCTCCTTGCAAACCTATTCACTTCTTTGACACTTCAGAAAGCAGAAGAGGGAAGATTACCAGTTTATATTACTTATCTCACTAAAGAGGGAACAAACCAAATGGAGAAAGTCTATAATAATCCAATGGCTACATTTTATCTCTTTTATACATAGGTATATCTGAGAATTGTTTTCCTTCCCTCTGTTCTGTGCAATAAATGCAAAGACCAAATTCTTGTGCTCATGGAAAACAACTTGTATTAATAGATTACCAGAAAAACCTTTCAGACGCCGGCTTCCCTTGTGGCTGGATAATGTGCTCTGCAGAAGGCAGATGTCTCAGCAGACACTAGTCTGGCAAATGAAGCCTGATGTTTTGGGTGTTTGAAGTGCGTGTTGAGTTGGCTGCAGATACAGAAACTCGGCACTGAATGGCTGGAGGGGTCAGTACATTATGGGTGGTCTTAGAGTGCAGCTTGTTGTTAGTGCTTCCCTTGCTGAAGAGCATTGTAAACTCATTGGCTGGTTTGTCCTTCAGCCCCTGTGTGCATCATTTATTTAGAAACCTGTTCCTGAAGGATCCTGGTATCTTTTGTTCCAGTGTGGAGGTGACTTAGAGATATTTCTAAAGCTTATTCTTACAGAAATTAAAAGTTGTGTAGCCTTTTAAAAGCAAGCATGTAAAGTGTCTCATATATTTGTCCTCTTTATATATATATATATATATATATAAAAATTAGATCACTTAAAACTATTAGTGTGACATACTCAGTTTTCAAGGCTCACTGAAATTTTATGGCTTCCTTCTAAGAGTATAAGGAAAAGCTACCTTGAAAATTGACATTCTCAGTTAAGAACTGATGATATCTGATGATAACTGATTCTGTCATGAACTCATGATAGAATATGCAGTTTTTTAGCTATTTTAGGCCCAGTTTGCAGAAATAATTTAGCTATCTGAGGTATATTAGCACTGTGATGATGATTGATTAGTACAACCATGTGTAAAGGAAGTGCTGAGATCCTGCTGATTGAAACTTCAATGATTCAACTTCCTCTCTAGACCAGTTTTCTTGTCTTTTGTCCAGTGCTGTTATCTTTGCTGTTTGGGGAAAATTTATCTTCTTTATGATGCTCAGTAATAGATTTAAATGTTACTGTTTTGAATGTCTTTAGGAATATTAAGATCAGGATCCTGATGGTTAAGGGTAAGAATTTATTTTGATAGATGCAGTAAGACTTGCAGCAGCTGGCTGCTGTGTGCTTGTCTACAAGTGAAATAAACATAGCTGAATGAGACCTGGAACAATGTGTTACTCCAGCCCTGACAGATACTAGTATGAAACGCTGAGATTCTTACACAGGTGATGTAGCTGAGGATTTCTTTGGTTTGATGAAACTTTGATGCCTTAGTCCTTCCTATACCTTCTGCCAGAAAGGGGGCATGCAGTCTGCCTTCTGTCAAGAGACACAGAATATTCTACTCATCCCAATAAAAATAAAGATTTGTTACAGGGAAAATTTTGCTATTCTGCTCTTGTCCTGCCTTGAATGTGAATATGTCCCTTTTTTTTTTTTGACAGGTTATTTGGGAAGAGAATAATTAGCTGAACAAAACAGCACAAGATGACTTATGATTCCTGTTCTTCATGGGAGCCTGTCTGGATTGGTATGCTTTGAGTTTTGTGTGTTGGGTTGTTTGTTTTGGTTTTTTTTTTATGCTACACTGACATACAGTGATTGCACGTATAATTCAAAGATTCACTTAAAATTTAGGAATTTAGGAAGCTTTCAACTTATTAGTTGCATGTTAACAACTAGGTGGAGACTATGAATGTTTTCAGTAAGTTTTCAATAATGTTCAATGTTTACTGGTGCTCAAGGTACTACAGTACTCACTCAACTCTTCATTATGATTATGGTTAATGTGACTATTGAACTGGTGGGAAAGTTAGAAGTCAGGGGAAATAATGACAGAACTAGAAATTAACCTAGAACTGCCCGAGTCCTTTCATATCATCTGCAAATTGAGAACATGATTTTTCCCAAGAGCTAAGAAAACAGAATTATTTTTTACATTTTGAATATTTGTGGTTTACAGTAGTGATAATGATTACCATGACTGATGTTTCTTGACAGTTAATGGCTCTCTGAATTAAGGTCATAAGGAAATATCATCGAGAGAGCAATTAGTTGTACTAAATGACCCAAAGCAGAGGTGACTGTTTCCCACAGTACTTTCCTATGAAAATTGCCACAGCAGTGTTTATAGAGTGGAAAAAAGAACAATTTCCTAAATTAAAGTAATGCCTCTTGTGAATAGTTTTATGGGTCATCTGCTCATGCAGGGTAGTTGATTAGTTTCAATTTAGGTTATATGTTAATAGTATTAAAACTGAAAACTGCTGGTTTCTTTTAGGTGAGTAAGAACATTGTCCCTGCTGCTTTGTGCTCTGACTCACTCTTTTCACTGGTGTTAGCAGAAAGGATTCCATTGTAACATGTTCCTGCCTCTGCTTAATTGCATAGGAAACAATGTTTGATTCGTATTTAGAGGGGTGTGTCCTGGACTTATTTGTACAATAACGTGGTGTCAAAGAGCATTCGAGTATTTTCTCGTGGCACATAAATTCTTTTGAAAACAAAATAAGCCTATGTCCTTCATGCTTCTTTTTATTTTTTCCCCTAAGAATATTTTGATTTTTAAATGTTTTTTATATTGCAAAAAATCATTTTTTGCCGAAGTTTGCCTGTAAAATAAAACCATTGATAGTAGCTATAAAGCATGCAGAAGCTTCTGGGACCACTTAAAATATCCTGAAGAAATAGGATCACTGTACCAGGCAGTGCTGCCTTCAGGTTTCTGAATAAGAAGGATTTTTGTGTGCTGGATGAAATCTTGGTCCTGGTCAGTATTGCCAATATATGCTTGATTTTAGCAGACAAATTTATGAAGTCATTGAACATTTTGGCAGCTGTTCATAATGTGTTCTGATGTGCGTTAAACTTAACTGTTATTGTGGCACTGTTATGTTCCCTCTTTTGTCTTTTTTGGAGTTCCTGGCTTTGACTGATGTCAGTTTTGCCTATAACATATAATCTTTTATTTCCAGTTGATCATGCTATCCAAATTTTGAACAGGAACCTTTTAGCTTCTAAAGCTGTTAAAAACAGACGCCATAGTTCTAGCAATAATTATATTTGATGAATGGAATTTGTGTGTTATTTAGCTTTAAGTATGTACTTCATTGAAATAATTGTGTCTATTATGTTCCATAAAAAGAAAGTTGTATATGAGTGAGAACCTTGCTTGAGAGAAAATGTGCATACACAGTAAATTTCAGCACTGAAATTAAAAAAAGTGATTGTATGAAGCTTTTTTGCTTCTGAAAAGAATCTTTGAGAGTACGTGTTCCAAAAGTGAGAATGCTGTGACAAAAAGGTACCTATCTGCCTCTTGCTTGAGTACCTGACCATCAGCAGACTTACCCATTTAACTATCAAAGCATGGTTGTCTTTTACAAGCTGTGTGATTACCATTCAGCAAGGACTGGGGCTTTGAAATTACGGGATCTGTCTTTCTCAAAGAGCGAGTGAGGACTGAAGTGCTGTTGCTGTGAAATTGTCTTATTGGTTTCTTTCATCTTATATTTCTATCTTTACATAATTTTGGAAAAGTTGGAAGGGTAGGAAGAAGGGTGGAGGCACATGTTTTATAGTCATGTGCATGCTCATGGAAGAAGGCCTTGAAGTAGGGAGAAAAAAAAAGGAGAAAAATTTACATGTGGTGGCAACAGAAGGGAACCTCTTGAGTTTATTGGCTGAGCTGGTCAGTCACTTCCATGAAGGATGATAGCCAAGAAAGAGCATTGCCTCCAGGTTAGATAAGTGTAAATCCAAACCAATATCTGAGCATGCAGATTCTGTGTGCACTGCATACAGATATTTCATACTCAGAGTGATAAACAGAGCCCAGAGAAGGGTCCTGCTGGAAACCATCGGAAAGCAAGAAGCACAGGAGCAACATAGGATCCAAAGCCTACAGTTCTCTTACTAGGTTAGATGTCTTCATTGCAACAGCTGATCACTGCTCACTGTGATCACCCTTCTTGAAAAGATAGGGCTGATGACTTATGCAACAGCTAAATGGCTGGTGCTCTTTCCACATTAAGCACTAGGCTGGGTCCAGGCAGCAGCTTGGATGAGGTCATTCTCCTCCTCTTCTCTTAATGCTGCACAGAGAAACATGCAAACATCACACAGAGGGGACAAAGCACAAAAGGGGATGTAGCTATTTGAATAGAGAGCTGGGATGGTGAGAGAATATATGTGAGATTATTTTTCTTTTTTTTTTCTGGGTTTGTTAGGAATAAACTATAGACACTTGTGGTCCTTTGTCCTTTGCTATATACTGGATGCTACTGACTTGAGAAATGCACAGTAGCACAATCTTTTCAACGGAGTTAGGATGCAGAACACTTGTACTCCTTCTCCCCTTGTCTGGTTCCTTCTGTTAAGAAGGAAAATTTATGATATAGCAGTATTTTCTGAAGCTTTGATTGTTTACTATGAAACATTAGCAGTTGTTTCTCTGGTTTTAGTTTGATTTGTTTTCTTCTTTAAAGCTTTTATGGTACATGTTATCTAAGCCTCTGCTGAACTTCAGAGTGTGAGGTTGTGTGGCATAAAGGATGTGGCATAAACTTAACCTGAATGAGCAAATTCTGTTATGTGTATTTAAAGCTAGTCAAGTAAATGCATGTATATGCTCAGATGTCTGTATTCAAATCAGAAGGCCATGTATCCTTTGCAGTCAGCAGAGAGAGATGGATGTGATTCACCTCTTTCTACATGGACATCTGTATAATGATATATGTCCCAAATGCTGTCTGAATTCACAGAAGCTCTGTGACATCCACAACATCCTGTGGCAAGTGTTTTCACAATTACTTGTGAAATAATAATTTCCAAATGTGGGCTCCTCAGTTTGAGACAGACATGGACATACTGAAGAGAGTAGAGTGAAGGGTTACAAAGATGATGAAGAGGCTGGAGCATCCCTTCTGTGGGGATAGGCTGAGAGGTGGGACTGTTGAGCCTGAAGCAGAGAAGGCTCAGGGAGATCTTAGTATAGTATAGTATATATATAAGTATATAAATACTTGAAGAGAGGGTACAAAGAGGACAGAGCCAGGATCTTTTCAGTGGTGCCAGGTGATAGAGGCAGTGGACAGAAACTAAAACAGGAAATTCCCCCTGAGCATGAGGAGACAATTTTTTGCTACGGTGGCCCTGTTTGAGCAGAGCGTTTGGAGAAGATGATCTCCAGAGGTGTTTTGTGATTTCTTTGACTTTTCCTATTCTTATGTTATGAGAGTCAGCAATCATTCGCTTTCCTGTGTCACTAAAAACTTGGTAAAACCTCTATGATACCTTTTTTTCAGGTGCTTTTTAATAGAGATCAAGTGGTGCAGAACTGAATACAGTACTGAAGAGATGCCATAGATGCATATTGTAGCAGGTGGTGTATCTAAATATACAGTGCATATAGCTGGTTTGCTTCTGGTTTGCTTCTCAGTTCCTTTGCTAACAATTCTGAACACATGGCTGATGTTTTCATAGAGCAGACTATGAAAACTTGAAGATCTGTTTTTCTTCTGGATGGTAATTATTGGTTTAGCATCTGTTACTGTGCAGGTAACTTCTTTCAGTACAGGCACAGCTTTATCTCTAGCACTGAATTTTATGGGGTAGACTGTTAGCTTGCCACTAACTCTTGAGAGATCACTCTGTACCTTTTTATAGTTGACCTTTTTTTTGTTAAATTGACCTGAAAAACAGTTTATGTTCATCATCAGCAAATGTCGTGGTTTTGCATTTCCCTTTTCATTTCTGTAGATTAAAGAGCTTGAACCCCAGTAAAGGTTTTATTCGTAGGATCATTCTGGTGACCTCTTTTCTCTGCAGAACTAAACACTCTCTTTTTTTTATTTCCTGTTTGAAACTGATTATTGTCTGTAGGAGAGTTTTACATTTATCTAAGGGCAGATTAGTTTCTTTTAGAGCCTTGGTGGAAAGACCTATACAAAGCCAATCAGAAATGCAGAAGTTACCTTCGCTGACTTATTGCTTACACAGCTCTAAAAGATACTACCCTGGGGATCTAATTTTCTTGCTCCAAGATTTTAAATCCAGAATTATTTGTTGAATTTATGTTCTTTTGCAGTTCCTGCAGAATGCTACAGCTTCCTTTCCTTCATAGTGTTCTCAGCTTTTGGAGTCATAAACCTCAGTGGAACTTTGGGTGAGATTTTCTTGTTCATTGCTAAAATATTTCTTATTTATTCTGGAAAGTTCTGTTAACCTTTTTCCTGTTGGTTACATATTTTATTCTAAAAAATGTTAAGGAAGACTAGTAGAGGAAAAGTTTATATAGATCAAAGAAAGAAGAGCTATGGCTAGTATATATGCTTTAGCCTGTAATTAACATTGAGGTTTTTCTCTAAAAGAGTTAATGTAAAAATAAAATATAAAGAGAGAGAATGGAGGGAAAGAAAAATCTATAATAAAGTTAATGGAATTGGTAATTTTTGCAAAATGTCTATGTACATAGCTTTATGTACTTTTGACAAGTTTTACAATCTTTGAAATATAATAGGACAAAATAGAAAATTATAACTTTCATTCAAGCAGTAAGACCTCTAGAAAGTGGAATTTGTGTGACTGTCTATTGGGTTTGTGTGACAAGGTTTTGGTAGCAGGGGTGACTTCTGTGAGAAGCTGCCAGAAGCTTCCTCTATAACCTATAGAGCTAATGGAAGGGACCCACACATGAGTGTTCAAGAAAAACTGCAGCCTGTGGGAAGGACTGTATTGGAGGACTGACTCCCATTGGAGGAATCCACACTGGGGGAGGAGAAGAGTTTGAGTCTTCCTCCTGATGAGGAAGGGGCAGCAGAGACAACATGTGGTGAACTGAATGCAGCCCCTGTTCCCTGTCCCTCCGTGTTGCTGGTGGAAAGGAGATAGAGATAATTAGACAGAAGATTAAACTCGGGAAGAAGGGAGGGACGGGGTGAAGATATTTTTAAGATTTAGCTCTATTTTCTCATTACCCTACTGTGATTTAAGTGGTAATAATTTGATCTAATTTCCCCGAGTTGAGGTTTTGCCTGTCATAGTAACAGGTGAGTGATCTCTCCCTGTTCTTCCTTCAACATACAAGCCTTTTGTAATACTTCTCCCCTGGCCGGTTGAGGAGGGGAGTGAAAGAGCAGCTCTTGTGGGCATGTGGTGTCCAGCCAGGATCAGCCCACCACAAGAGTCAATTAAATTAGGATGTTTATAATAATATCTTTTGTGATACTGTTGAAAATTAAAGGACACAGAGAGGTTAATAATTTATCTGAAATAAAAATTCTGATGATAGTCTGGCCCTGGAAATCATCTTGCAGAGAGAGCTTGCAGATAATCAGGGAATGAAAGGGGCAGGTCATAGTGCTGATTTTATTTGATGAATTCCTGACAGCAGCCTGAGCAGACTTGCTTTCAGACTGCTAGAAGTCCAAACGGGGGGCATAAATCAGATTTTGTTGTCTTACAGTTAATTTCTTTGTTGGTGAAATATTATCCAGTAAAGGGTAAACTTTTTACCCTGCACAAAACATGTGGTCCTTGTGTAAATTCGTAAAAAAAATTCCTTCCTCCCTTTATTTTTGACTTACATTGATACTAAACAGAACCTGCATAAATACTGTGGGCAGGGTTTGTGCTACCATAAGCTGCTTGTGTTAGTAGCACAAGCTTGTCATCGTGTGCAGAGATGGAGGAGAGAGGTTGCCCTCTGAAGATGCCTTTATCCCTTTTCTGATGATAAAAATGAAAACAGCTGGAAGGGACTATTGCAGTCATCCAGAATGAATGAGGTGAAGCCCACTTTATGTTTTTGGCTGTAGTGATCATATTTTGAAAAGGGTATTGAATCATTCTGGTTTCCAGCTTGATCAGATGCCAGTGTGCTCTGAGAGTGTTTAATTTAGTAGTCCAAGACAGAGGGGAGAAGCTAGTGCTGAAAAGGTGAGGGAGCTCTCAACTCCTTTGCATTCTTAAAGATTATGTGCATACAAATATATGTAACAATACAACACTAGTAGTAATAATGCAGCAAGACAGTGCTTGGAACTAAAAGGCAATGTTGGATTGTGTCAGTACCTATAGGGGGCCTGCAGGAGGGCTGGAGAGGGACTTTCTGCAAGGTCATGGCAATTGTCTTAAGCTGAAGGATGAGAGATTCACACTAGATATTAGGAAGAAATCCTTTACTTTGAGACTGGTGAGGCACTGGTACAGGTTGCCTGTGGATGTTGGAGACGTCCTATGCCTGGAAGTGTTCGAGGCCGGGTTGGATGGGGCTCTGAGCAACATGGTCTGCTGGAAAGTGTCGCTGCTAGAGCAGGGGGGTCAGAACTAGAAGATCTTTACAGGCCCTTCCAGCCCAAACAGTTCTATGACTATAATGACAAGGGAGGGAGTTCAGCAGGATGTCTAAGGATTAGATTTACAAGGAAAAAGAGAGCGCACATGGTTAAATTATATGGGATGTCAAGATGAATTAACAAAAATATGCCCAGACCAGTGGAAGCAGGAAAGCTTACTGCCAGGGGAAGAGTTGTAGTGACCAAAGAAGTGATGGTTTCCTGCACCTGAATGTGAGTTAGCCCCTAAATTAAACAAATTGAAAAATTCTTTTATCCTGTGGACAAATTGTTTCATAATAACAGGTTAGGACATTTTGCATGTTTTTCTTGACACGTCTGATGTGGATGACTGACATGAAACTAAGAATTCTTTATTATGTGCAATAACGTGGATTAATAGACTTTCAGTGCTTACCAAGCAGGCAAATAGGCAATATACTGATACCATTTAAGCTATTTAGAAATGTTATTAAAGTTTCTACCTGTAGGCAATTTCAAAACAAAATAACGAAGTTAGTTCAAAAATTACGAGATTCAAATAAAAATACTTTTTTGATTTATTCATTCTTAATCAGTAAAGTTTGTTTTCAAACACAAAAGTTCTCCAGCCTTGGTTATGGTAGAAAAAAAGTGTGGTGAGTTGAGAGTATTGTACAGTATCAGCAGGACTATGGGAGTAGGACCTATGAGAGAAAGGCCAACTATTATGAGATTCCTGTGTCTGGTGCTTAAGTAAATTGTGTCATCCTGAAATGTAAACGTATATTAAGGATACTATTCTCATTAAGGAAAGCTGAGCAATCATTAGGTTACCACTGGTTTCAGAGAATTTTACGTTGTGAATTTACATTTCTTTCTTCTTTTTCAGATGGAAATACTGACATGAACTTAAGAACTTTGATGCTTTCAAACGTTGAATTTTGATTGCTAAATGACCAGTTCAAAATACTGCCTGAACAAGATGAAATGCCTTGAAGACCTTTGGTTCTGCTTTCATTTTTCCTGAAGCAATGGTTTTCTCAGCAATGTTGACGCTGGCCCACTCTGGGACCTCAAATGCTGCTTTCATTGTTTATGAAAATGCCTATACGAATTTTACCGCTCCCCAGTTCTTGCTTCGTAGTGGCACAACACAGCCATTGAGATATAGTTCAGGTGCTGTGCTCACCACTGAGAGAAGTACTTTCCTAGTAAACTCCACAGCTATCCTGCCGTCACAAGAAGTTTTCAGGAGCTTGAGTTTGCCACTCCAGATCATTCTTTCTGCTGCTATGATATTTATCCTATTGGTTTCTTTCCTTGGAAACTTCGTTGTCTGCCTGATGGTCTACCAGAAGGCAGCTATGCGATCTGCAATTAATATCCTCTTAGCAAGCCTGGCTTTTGCAGACTTGCTGCTGGCAGTGCTGAACATGCCATTTGCTCTAATAACAATCATTACCACTCAGTGGATTTTTGGGGATATATTTTGCAGAGTTTCTGCCATGTTCTTCTGGCTTTTTGTTGTAGAGGGGGTAGCCATTCTTCTTATTATTAGTATTGACCGATTTCTTATCATAGTTCAGAGGCAAGATAAACTGAACCCCTACCGTGCAAAGATTCTTATTGTGATTTCCTGGGCAGCATCCTTTGTTGTTGCTTTTCCGTTATCAGTAGGGAATCCTAATCTGCAGATACCCTCGAGAGCACCTCAGTGTGTTTTTGGCTACTCTACAAGCCCAGGTTACCGAGCCTACGTGATAGTTATCTTGCTAATTGCTTTTTTTATTCCATTCCTGGTAATGCTGTATTCTTTTATGGGCATACTCAACACTGTCCGCCACAACGCAGTTCGTATCCATAGCCACCCTGATAGCATATGTCTTAGCCAGGCCAGCAAACTTGGTCTCATGAGCTTACAGAGACCTTTTCAGATGAATATTGATATGAGCTTTAAAACTCGTGCCTTCACAACCATCCTGATTTTGTTCCTTGTCTTCATAGTCTGTTGGGCACCATTCACCACTTACAGCCTTATTGCCACGTTCAACAGCCACTTCTACTACAAGCACAACTTTTTTGAGATAAGCACTTGGCTCCTTTGGCTCTGCTACCTCAAGTCTGCACTGAACCCACTGATTTACTACTGGAGGATTAAGAAGTTTCATGATGCATGCTTAGACTTGATGCCCAGATTCTTCAAGTTCTTGCCGCAGCTCCCTGGCCATACAAGGCGGCGCATCCGGCCCAGTGCCATCTACGTATGTGGGGAGCATCGGTCGGTAGTTTGAAACTGCAGTTGTTTGACAGTGATTGTTGTTTGCTGGGGTAACTTGTTTTTAGGCTTTAGGTTGAATTTTTGTTTTGTTTCATATGGCTTTTTCAGTGTGGCCATATCTTATAACTTGATTAAATTTTCAGTACTTTGTGCAATTTTGGGAAGATAGAGGGGGGGAACGTGATTGGCTATAGTTGGGTTTACTACCAGAATACAATGTAAGCAGAATAACAAATGTTACCTCTAGGATTCCATGGAAATCCATTATTTTAATGAAAACTATATTTGGAACATCTTGTCAGGTTTATGCTTACTAGGCCTGCAATTTTATCTAATTGTAGGAACTTTTTTTATGCTGCTAAGATATGGTGTGTTTAGTTGGTGTAATTTTTTTGAAAACTGTTGCTGCTGCCTGCCAGTATATTAGAGCCAAAAAGTCTCGTTAGATTATTTCTATCTAATTTAACGATATTTCAGAAGTTTTCATCGTAACATTAAAAACCTGTTTTTTTAATATTTCCATTAATATTTTTGTGCACTTTACAAAATCTACTATATAGTTTGTTCATTTGAATATTTTGTTCTGTATTGAAGAGATTATTATTGCTTGTTATTATTTGTTACGTTGGTGAATTTCAATGAAAGACCCATGTAAGCTCTAGGAAGGTTATTTATGTTGGTATAGCTACAAGTACAGTCATGTATTTTCTGGTTTTCTAACAATTGATCAAAATTACCTGCTCAATTATCAGGAGAGTTAGAAGGAGAAAACAGAGGAATGGAAGAGAAAGCAAGAAAAATACCATGACCTGAGATTTAGGCTAACACATGGTTTAGAAGAATAGTGTTCATGTTAAAATTGTTACAGGGTAAAGGGTGGCTGTAGTTGTTACTTGAGGCTGTTACAGGTTTTCCAAACCTCATGATAGGTTTTCAGGCATATCTGACATAGTGATTTTTGGGCCTGCAATTTATACTGTGTTGGTGTAATGTTGTTTCTGCTTGGAGCTCCTATAAGGCTAGGTGTGCTCTACCCTGCTGAAATCATACTGTCTAGCATTTGTTGGGATAGGATTAGAAACAGTAGGGTAAACCAGCACACAGATAGCAAATGAACCATAGTTGAGGTTAGGATTTAGTCTACATAGTAATTGCAGGGAGAAAAAGAATTCTTGATGTGTTTTGCAGTTTAAGTATTGGATCAAAACCATAAACAGTCACAGATTCATAAAATGACTTGGTTTGGAAGGAACCATAAATATCATCCTGCTCCAACCCCCTGCCATGGGCAGGGATACCTTCCACTAGACCAGGCTACTCAGAGCCCCATTCAGTTTGGCCTTGAACTCTTCCCGGGATGGAACATCCACAGCTTTTTTGGGAGACCTGTTCCAGTGCTTCACTGTGGAAGAATTTCTTTCTATATCTTTTCTAAATCTACTCTCTTTCAGCCATTACCCCTTATAACAGTCAGCCAGCAGAGTTTGCTAGGGGTGTAAGTTAAATTCCCCTTTTCCCTCTGATACTACTTCACATTGAGTTTTTCATTACCTCTTTGTCTCTATAGTGGCAGCTGCCTCAAGGGTTTGCTCACTGTTCTCATCTATTAGGCATCAGCTTCTCTCCCTAAAATGCCAAACTACCCTTCTGATTAATGTCAGGCTGTGTTGGTATCTTCCTGGAGAGCAGAAAGACAAAGATTTTCCTTGATGATAGCAAACCAAACTCAGATACTTTTTTTTTTTTTTTCAATCAGCTTAATAAATATTTATTGTGAGACAAGTAGAATTAAGACTTAGGTTTGGGCTTTGGAGCCAGATCCCCAGTTGCTCTGGGGCTGGGAAGAATACCTGGAGAATCAGCTTTGCTCTGGGGCTGTGAGAGCAGAGGGATTGATGTACAACAGACAACAGCCAGAGCTAGGGCTTGGGCTTTTCTTGCTTCCATCTGTCTTTCAGTGCCCCAAAGCATGGGGGACCTCTCTGTTGTTTTTGTACCAGAGGAGCAAAAATAATAGCAATTTCATCGATTTCTGTGTATCCACACAGTACACATGTGTATGAAGGAAATGCCTTGTCCTATGTGGGTTTTCAGGGACCACTTTCTTCCTGAGGGCAACAAAGCATTCAAACCCCAGATTTTTTTTAAAGGTCTTCAGTAAAGAACTAATTAAGCTAAGTTAGCGCTGTTCTTCTCATTGACAGCTATTGGTAAAACTGTTGTTGTTATTTAAATTTTAGAAGTATAAAAGGGACGACTTTGAATTCAATAATTTCATTAAAAAAAAAGCTTCCAGCTGAGACTCTGGGTTACACATAAAGGCACCTGGCAGTGGTGATGTTATTGATGGCCGTGCTTTCCCTTCCTTGTCAGTTTTACTGATGATGGTATAGATTTTTCTGATCTAAAGGAGTTCCACTATAAAGCAGAGTGTTTTAGTGTGTCTTTGCAGTAAGGCTTTTATTTTTCAATTACATTTACATTGATAGCACAAGTTTATGACCTGGTTAGTATGAATTTTCTGTTTCAAAGCTGTCATACCTGTTTATCTCTGAAAGCAGCAAAATTGTGCTTAGAGTTAATGTAAAAGAGTGAGAGTGTACATTGTCTAAATGGCAGGAACAGGTATTTTTGCTGTCTTCCAGCTCTACGATGCAAGATATTTGAATGTTGTAAAACACAGTAATTCAAGAAGAAAAGAAGATGAGCAATACAGGAAAATTAGTGAAGTTACATTCCTGAGGGAGCAGGGAAAAACATTTTGTGGGATTTTCATGATCTCTGATATGAACTGGCTGTGAAGTATAAATTGCAAACATCAGACAGTTAATTTGTCTTGATAATTAAGCACTTGTTTACACTGACTGTAACAAGGTTTCTGGTCAAAGCTGCATCTACTGATCCTTGGAGAAAAGAAACTCAAACTGTGTGGCCCAAATTCAGAGGTGATTTCCATAGTGATACAGTATTCACACTTGCCAGGTTTTTTGAGATGATCAAAGCATATAGTGAACAAAAGGGTGTTCAAAAAAAGAAACAAGGTGTGGTATAGAAGTATCCCCAGGGTAATTATGTGTTTACAGATTCATTTGAGCTATTGTGTCTATGTACTGTCTTGAGAGCAGTGCCTTGATAATTACAGCTGAAGTCCTAGGACCAAGTTGAAGACCTCTGAACTGCTCAGTCTTGCTGTCTGTGATCCTGCCAAGAATCCTGCATAACCTCGCTGAGATTTATAATGTTAAAACACATACATATTGGCAGAAGTGGGTCTCCTGAGGCAATTTAATGGCCTTGACCAAGACCAAGGAATTTAAAAACTCAGACTGAGCCTTCTTGACTTTAAAGGGAAATTATAATTTTCTTCCTCTCCAGAGATGATAGTCATTACTAATCTGTATTCCCTCATGTTCTATTTTCAGACATCTTTAGTATGGAGGATTTAAATGAATGTATTTTGAAGTACGTTACAGTTTAATTCATTCAGTCAAAGCATGCTGCTTACACAGGTCTCAATTGTACAAATCTCTTACTGAAATGATTCTTTTGTACTCAAAATTGTGTATTTTTGACATTTCTTGTTACTTATGTAAAAATATTTCTGTATATAGAGAAGAAAACTGTTTTGCCTCTTACTGCTTTCTGTCACTATTTTTTTCACTTGTATGCTTAATGCGTTTATATTTTATTTTGGGCATATGCATAAATAACTGTGAGATTTCAGTGATCTTTCTGAACCCATTTTAGATTTTTAATTCTTAAATCATTCAACAATGCCCTCCTTGAAAGAGATCTTAATTTATTTTAGTGTGAAAACTAAAAATTCAGAGCACAAGTTTGTTGTGGTTGGAATGGTGAAAAATATCTTAAGTCCGGTTTTCCAGGAGCCACTACTTTGCCACTACTTTGAACTGGTTTCTTTTTTTTTTTTTATTTGCTAGTCATTTTCTGATGTGGAGAAACCTTGAATTATTGTTTTTAAAAAAGTTGTTAAGTAGAATTGCATTGTCTTTTCTGTACATAATACACCCATGAAAATACATGAGAAACAACAACAAAAAAGAGAAAATAAACATAAACATTCTCAAAAATGTAGCAAAAGTCTTTAGAATTTACTCTCTTGTTTGTACATGAACTTGTTTCTTGTATTTAATGCCCAGCTCCGTAGTTTCAAATACTTCTTTTATCTGTCTGTGAAATAACCAGGATTGCCTGATATATGGGGTTTTGTTTAAGCCAAAATGTTTCTTGTATAAAGCATTTGCAGAATGCACTTTTCTGAGACGCTGTGGTAGAGACATGTCAAGATATCTAGAACAATTGGAATAGTATCCAGCAAGCAGAGAGAGAGCCTAATAAGAAAATAACTTTCCTGAAATACTACCTGAACTGGGTGTCCTACCTTTTAGTTTGCACTAAGTAATTAAGATCATCTTGTGCAATAAATAGAGCAGGCAGTAGCACTGCAGGGCATGATTCATATCAACACAAGACAGTGACCTTTATGATTCAAGTGCTGCACGTCTGTATGTGATGGATTATTCCCCATATCAATAGAGTGAAAAAAGTGAAGCATCTCAGCTGTTTTGGGGAAAACTTTCAGCTTGATGATGACTTAGCAGAAATGCTGTTGGAGTAATTTCTCTAAGTGATAAAGACATATCCCCAAAGAGTGCTTGAGAGGGGATAGATATTTCTGGTTGCTTGAAAATGGCTGTGCTCAGCTGCTGAAGTGCCTCATTCTGAGACTCCATGCCTCTGCAACAGCCACTTTTTCCTCCCTCATCCTCTCCTGCTGCCCCCCATCCCCCCAGGGCAGCTCCTTCTGCACCACTGTGTTGCAGCAGGTACAGTGGTGGCAGGAGGGGGTGGAGGTCCCTGGGCAAGCTGTGGAGGCAGCAAACCTCTCACCCTGTGCCACTTTTTCCTATCTTTGTGTTCGGGTTGGACCATCAATGACAGGCTGAGGATGAGTTTTACCACTTTTGGTTTTAACAATGTGCCAGGATAGGAGAAGTGTTACAGGAGCACATATGTTTGCCTCTAGTGCTAGTGCAGGATCCTTGTTTTATCCCCAGTAGCGTTAGAAATTTTATTCTACCTCATCTTTCAGCAGCTGAGCTACATCCATCTTCAGAGGGTTCATGACTGAATAAGAATCCCTGAGCTGACCTGTGTCTCTATGAGCGTTCTGGGCACGGGATCTGCCAGTGAGCTTCCAGCATAACAAAAGTTCCTACAGCTTGCTCTCAAAACAAAATGGCATACATGGAGACAACCACAACTCTGCTCAGATGTAAGTGGTAAAACAGTCATAAGTCAGTGGCTGCACTGTATGGTGAAGGAAAATATGAGTTGTGATGGGACTTCTTAAGTGCCCCTTACAGAGACTGTTTGTTTTTAAAATTGAAGTATGGATATTTATGCACAGACTCTTGGGTTGTGTTGTTCTGCCTTATTGTGTGACAGTGAATGCAGGTTGATACCAAATCATTACAGTACTGCTGATAAGTAACATAGTGGTCATAAATACCAAAGTAGGACTTGTTCCTGGCTTATATTATTATCCTGTCTACATAACCAGCGTTGTCAATGTGCGGGCACAGAACATAGCAGTAATGAGATATACTCCTCATTTAATTGGTGCTCTGCCTTCAATAGGTTACTCCAATCCAAACCTCTGTGGTTGACCTGAAATAAAATTAGGCCTGTTTGCCATCATGAGTAGAAATTCCACTAATATTTCCCTGTCTTTTGAAAGAGAAGGTCTTGTGAGATAAATGACAGTTCCTCCAGGACTCAGTTAATCTGATCTCCAGAGGGGATGTAATATCAGCTGTAATAAATTTAACAATATCTTCCTTTGATTTACTGGGCTTAGGCTCTGTATCAAAGACAGAGGGAAGTTTTTGGTGGCTGAGGGTATTGTCTGAACACCCAGGATGGCAAGAGGGAGCCACTGAAGCCTATGTGAAAATCTCAGTGCTGTAGTTTGAGCCCCACTGTTATTTCAGGTGTCAGTGCTGCTTTTTTTTCTGTAAAAGTAATTCCTTTCAAAGGAAGAGCGATGAAATGGCATCCCTTCCATAATTTCTTGCTTCTTTATTGACACTTTAACTGTGAGAACAGTAATTTTTAATTTGGTTCCCTGGACTTGGATTTCTTTCCCTTCTTCACTGAAGGGGAATTGAAGCTGTCATTTATCAGCCTGTGTTCTGCATCTGATCTAGAGGAGAGGATTGGTACTCTCAGCCCCTCCTGTGAACTCTTTCACACTTAACACTCCTTGGGCTGGAGAGAAAGGGTGAGTGTGGGAAGAAAGTGGGAGGATGTGCTCCAGCTACTCTTTGGTACCAGATGACATAGAGTTTCATAGTTTGGCTGTCAGGAGAGCAGCAGTTGCAGCCAGGCTCTCTCCATCAGTGCAGGAACTACCCCAGCCCGGATGTCTCTCTTCTGCTGAACATCTAATTAGTCTTTAAAAGTTAAACAGCTTTTACAGAGGTGAGGGAGGGTGCCCTTTATGTTCCTAACTGACTTCATGTAATAATCCACCAATTCAAGATATGAGGAAGGACTGTTGAAAATCCCCTGGGATCCTGAGAACAACTGAAACCACATCTCCTTCCTAATATTTTTCACTACTGAATTACTAGGTTGAGGGAGTGGTCTACCAACACTTTCTGTTTCATTTATGGCCTTTTTCTTGCAGCCTAAGCTGTTGGTTGAGCTCAGAAAATGCCTACGGCTGGATCTCTGTGGCATAATGTAAAGCCTGTTTTGTAAATTCTGGTTTGGGATGGGCATGGCTTACTGCCATCAGTGCTGCAGCACTTCTGGACATATGCAGAAGCAGGTGTATATGATGAGATACATCTCTGATACTTCAGCTACCTATAATATAGATAGTTCCACCAGTCACTTGAGGCTCTTGCAGCCAGTGGAGATGAGTGGATGCTTTCAAGTTTTTAAGAGCTCCTCTAGAAGGTTACCTTCCAAAAGGAGTGAGAGAAACAGAATGAAAAAGCTCTAAACTTTTTTATTTCTGGTGATGACTCCACTGGAAAAAAGATTGGGCATTGTAGAGCTTAATTCACTTCCTCTAGTGCTTCTTTGTAGATGAGATGCAAATTCCTGTACTTCTTACCATGATGTGGATTTTCTCCTGAAATATTAAATTTGCCTCAGTTTGGTCCAATTTTTCAGAAGGAATTAGAGCTCTTTGCTTCTGTGTGAGAACCCCTACAATGAGAGTTAGTATTGTTAAACTAGATTGCATTTCCCTTGTACCTTTAATTACTTGGTCATGTTCCAATGTAGACAAGACTTTATGAAGTCACTTCTAAAATTACCCAGCCTTCTAGCATGTGTTTTTAAATTATTCTATTTCTCTTATGTCAAATTTAGAAATTCAGAAGATACCACTGCATAGGCTGACCTGCTCTTATATGTATTTTGTTAGACTAGATAGAGGGAGCAATGGAAGATTTGTAAGACTAAATTTAAGTAAGAATGAAGCCAAAGGACTCTCTTGAGGGGACCTGACTTTGCAGCCTACTAATTTGGGCAAGTCAGAATCCTTAAAGACAGCCCTAACTGCCCGTTTGATTTCAGATTTTGTTTGGGTATTACCTGATGTGAAGTGCAGGAGCAATCCTGTAAATGTCGATGGGAGCTAAAGCTTTACATGTCCTGATCTCCAGGCAGCAGCATCTCATTCATTGCTGTTCCCCTCATTCTGTCCCCATGAAGTTTTGTGGCCTCTTGCACTGTGCTGTGCCTCCCAGGTGAGTGGTGGGAGAGGCACTTGGATCTCGCTTTGCCTCTTCAGCAGCATGTGCTGAACCATCCTGCTGAGAGATGAGTCCTTTTCCGTGCGTCTGTGTTTTAAAGGAGATGAGTTCTTTATCATTAGATCCCTGCCTTCCTCCACGTGAACTGGAAATGCAGAATTTCAGGTAGGTGCTGTGGGAGATGGAAACCAGGACTTCAGCAGGAAGGTGTCAGTCCTGCCAAGTATTTCTACTGGACAGCTGGTTTTCTGTCACCTGGACAACCTGAGACAGCCTGCAGAGGTGGCTGACTTCTTCACTCACAGGGCAGCAGGGGTAGGTGCCTACCTCTAACCCTCTCAATAGGAGGCTGCAGCAATTCTGGTGCCCTTCCGGTCCTTAATGCCTCATCTTTATCACACAACAGGAGATTTTTTTTGAAAACTAAAGCAGGTCTTGAAGAAGAAAGAAAATTTCTAAAAGTATTTTATATTGAGATAATTTGAGAGGTGCTTTTGTTAGCACAATAATTAATTTGTGTAATTTATATTACACAGGAGGCCAAACTACCTGACTGTAGTAACTTTTTCTGGCTGTATTCTATATGAGATCCTGATTCTACTTACATGAAACTTAATTTTATTATAGCCATTGTCAAGGTAAGCCTGACTATTGATAGAAACAATCTCAAACATAATTTAAAGAGGACAAAGAAATTGCACTTTCAAGAGGTTAATTCATCCTAGGTCAACATTGGTGGCACTTGATTCTGGAAAGTTTGCTTTTCTAATCAACTTTCTCAGAGGAATTCATTAACTGAAAACCTGTGACTAATGAAAGATGTTTTGTTCTTTTGAAGTTCAAGTTAATTTCCATGAAGGTTACTATTACTAAGCAACAGATTCTGCAGAATATCTCCTGGGGGGCTGAAACTGTAATATGTACAAAGACTAAAGCAAAACACAGCGCAAAAAACTATGAAATACTATCCCCAGACACAGAGGCCACAAATAGTACCATGGCCAGGGCCTGTTTTGGAGTCTCCTTCCTTGAAAGCTGTTTGTGGACCAATGGGAAAGCTCCTGCAGGAGCAAAAGATCAGCATGAACTGTATCACCATCTGTGGTGAATGTAATGCAAGGTTCAGCCTGTACTCAAATGTAAAGGTACACCAGAGCATGACAAAGAGGGGAAAAAAAAACTAGTCCCAAATATATTTCAGCATCCATAATTCTTTGGAGAAAAGCAATCACCTGTAATATACTTTAGTGATATTAAAAGAAGAATGGATATTCCAGCTGCGAGAGCAGAGGGAAATGAAATGCAGGAGTGCTTTCTTGAGTCACAAAAGATGATGTCATCTTTTATGCAGCTTTGTATTAGAGTAGAAATACGTATTTGCACCTTGCCTAAGTAAAAAAGCACACTTGGATATTCAGCTTTTTGAGGGTAGAGATTTCATTCTGTCCTCTTAATCCTTTATCCACCAGCTTAGCTAAATACAAGGTACAAATGATACAGGGGGAAAAACCCCTAACCCCTCGATTACTTCCAATAACCTTTTAAATGTTTGAGTGAGCTCGTTTGGTCTTGTTCTTTTCTTTCTTATGTTCAGTTTGGGTGACTCTGTAAGTGGTGTTGTTTTCTGGCATAGAATTTGCGTGAGATGAATTTCAATATTTGTTCAGTAGAATTAATGAACTTTACAATATCATGCATCTTAACCTACTAATCACGGTAGATGTAGGATATGTACAATCTGGAAATAAGTAAAATATTCTAAATATTTGAGTTAAAAATATCTCCCCAAAGGTAAGAACAGAATATACAAAGCAGTTGTTAGCAGAGGAATCCAAGTGTTTTCTAACCATTCTAATAATTGCATTCACAGTTTCTCTTCAAAATATATTTTCTGACACCATGAAAGAAAGATTTATTATTATCCAAAGTTTTATGAAGTGACCAGTGAGGCACAAGAGACACTAATTTTTAGAGAAATGAAGTAAACATAACCTCTAGCTAGATGCTTCCTTGTGCCTGGAGGTACTGAGGGTCAGCAGGTGTCTACACTTCCAAGCTATGTGAAGCAGGTTCTTCGGACATGTCTAGGAGCAGCTGTGTCCTCATCTGGCTGTGAGGGAGGTGCTTAAGTCACACCAAAGCCCTGCCAGTGTCTAGGCATTTAATGCAACTCCTGCCTACAGAGGTGGTATAATTATCTCATGCCCACTCTTTTCCTCAAGAACCCAGGACTTTAATAAAACACATGTATTCATTACACAAGGACTTAAATTCAGGTCTCTCTTCTTCCACAGAAAGCAGCTGCAGCCATCACACCTTGTAGCAATAACTGGTTTTGGGCTTAATGAGTATCTCAGCACAGTTTAGTATTGTCCCAGGAATACTCCGCAGCTCATGTTTGGCTGGCTGTTCTGGGAGATGCCTTATCATGTGGGAATGACGATACCACCATGAAGCACTATCTCAATACTCAAACAGGTAAATAAATTGAAAATAGATTTGGACTGACCTGAAGCTGCAGAGAAGGGTTATGCTCAAGTTCAGGTCTATTCTCATTTCAGACCTGAAATGACTCACACCTTTTCCAGAGCCTTCTAGATCTTGTACATAACTTTTGCATGATGGATATTTTTTTCCAGATGACTGATTCTGAATGTTAAACCTTACTCAGTTTAGAGAGATTGAGATTTTAGAAAGGGCAATCTGTTTCCCCATGACTTCTCTGTGAGAATATATGAAGTAAAATTAATCAGGGACAAAATGCCTGGGAATCTGAAACCATTATATCTCTCCCACCTCAATCTATGTAGAAATTTTGCAGCTCAGTTTAAAGATCACCACTGTCTCTGCTTCTATTATGTGTATCAAGTGACTGGATGGCTTTTAAAAATTAATGTGCAGTTAGAAATAAGTTCTTTAATTGTATCTTTGTTTTATGTTGTTGGCTGTACATCATTTAAGCAAGGGTTTGGAATAAATAAGTTGTGGGGAGTCTGATTAATTGATTACAGTAAGTATAGCTTTCAGTCTTACAGCAGTAAAGATTTTGTGGTGCTGCCACAGGTCAATTGCATATCTGGAATGATGCTTATATTTTATAAAAATATTGAGAAAATTAATGGTTTTCAAAATTTTGATACTAGCACTACTTTAAAATTGGTGTTAGAGTGACATAGAGCAGTTATTGTTTTTACTGGCTTTGGTACATTTTGTTATATCCAAAATTATAAGGAACAAAGAGAAATATGTAGTTAATGTAGGGGGAAGGGCATAAGCATACATAATCTGTAAACTGGGAAACCTGGATTCCTTAGTTCTGCTGCTGGTGGAGTAATTATTCTCAAGAATAATTTGACATGGAAAATTTTGGGTTATGTTTCTGCAGTAGGTCCTAGTTTTCTGAACTTAGGCAGATGCCAGTATAAAAGGTATGACACTCTCCAGAACTAAATAATTTTTTGCATGACTGTACATAAAGCATGGTGCTAATAACACCAAGATTGTGGGCTCAATCCTCATATCAGCCATTCACTTAAGAGTTGAACTTGATGATCCTTGTGGATCCCTTTCAAATCAGAATATTCTGTGGTCTGTGATTGAGTGTGTATGTGTACTTACATATTGTTGTCGTCAATGTCATCACTGTCATTTATGTTTACAGACTTATCTACACTAAGCACAATAAAATGAATCCTATAATTTAGGATTGGTCTTCAAAGATAGATACAACCACAGTGGAAAAGGGAAGGCTCTACTGCTGCACATTTCTTACTGCATTTTGAATATGTAAAAATAATGAGATTACTACAGTCCTTTGTACTGGCCTTCTTCCCAGCTGGAGTGAAAAATGACAAAGCCATTGTTCGTGGTGATGTAAAATGCATGTCTTGCCCAAGGAAGGTGGTGCTATTTTCAAATGACCTCGTTTGCAAAACTCAAGCTATTTTGGGGTGGAAGGTAAAGAGCCTGAATCATTTTATCATATCAATTGCTATCACATAATATCATGATATCACGATATATCATCGTATCATGATCACTGTGCTTTGACCCCCTAGAACCAATCTTCTGATTGAGGCCTGCCCTAGATAGAGGGACTAAAAACAAGCAGGCCAAAAATATAAACCTGAGTAAATATTTCTGACATGGATGTATAATGGCTCTTGTAGAGCAAAAAAACCTGGTATTTGTAATGCATTGATGATCTATATATCGTTTTTCTTATCCAGACTTCATAAAAATTTCTTAGTGAACAAGTCTCAAGAAATCAAATTTTGACTTTTTTTTCCAATGAACTTATCTAGCCAGAGATATTTTAATTTAACTCATTTCTAGTCAGGAATATTTAATCATAGGCTTCTATATGAACTGTGCCTCAATCAATAAGATACCCTGCTGAGCTCAGAGTGCAATAGAAAACATTTGTTTACAAGTGTGTAAGATAGTAAAATATGCATAGTAAAATCTGTGCTTTTATTGCTTTTTTGACCCTTTCATTCAATACTAAGAATGCAACCATTCCTGACAAATGCAGAGTAAGTGCAATTATGGCTTAGGTAATAATGTGCTTGAACTTCTGGAAAAATAAACTTTTTTCTAAATATGCCTGTCAGAACATGCTCTTGCCCAGAGTTTCCTGCTGTTCCCTGATATTCCCCTGCATCTGAAGAATTAGTTTAAACATGTTTGCCAGAAATTGGGATTATAGTCTTTCAAGGGAATATTAAAACCAACAAATGCATGACTTTTTAATGTATCTGATCTTTCCTTGCCACCAGGACTAGTATAACACAAGGACTGTGGCAGCCTCTCGGTGCCAGTTCACTCCTGTCCCACGAAAAGAGTTGCATGTGGAATGAAACCTCTTCCTGCTGAAGAAATAATTCAAGACATACATTGCTATGAAATATCCTCGTGTGAACATAATACAGAGGATACTTCATTTTGGGAATAAGGGCCTATTATTTCCAGTTTCTGTATAATATATGCTGAAATATTTTGTTTAAAAAAAGACCCTCTAGCTCCAGTAGGGATTAGGAGTGGGGAAGCATCCACCATTATTAAACCTTCAGTGGGTATATATTCAGTTCTACCACTTTGACACATTCATTTGAATGTGTGGCAGTGAATAGAACTTGGATTTTTTTTTCTTCAGTCAATGTAGGCTGGTGGGTTTTACAGACAGGCTGGATGTTGCTTGAAATTCTTGGTGCCAGTGTCTTGGACCAGCATGATTTTGTGTTGGTTTCTATGTCTTACAGTGAAATGCACATTGCATTAAGAGGTTTGTATTTGAAAGTTAATAATAGGACTCATTATAGTTTCCTGAACTCTGTGCCTCCTTTCCATAATAGCAATGTGAGAAATAAAAGAAACAGTAAAATGTTACTTTGTTACTGCATTTATCTGCTCAGTACATGTCTTTTAACAGCATTTGCTTTGAATTTTGTTAAGAATGAACTGTAACTATTTGCCAACTCTAAAAGGCAATGTAGGTGTCTAGGAGAGTGAGGCAAATTAATGAATCTTTTGTGTTGGTTTTTTTTTTTATTTTTTTATTTCTAGATTCTGGGAAATATCAGATAGTTATTGTATTATGGATTCATTATACCTAACTTTCAGCACTAAGAGATTAGGGATCTAATCTAAACTACTCCCATGTGCTCTCTAGGTGTCTTCAGGTGGTGAATCATCCCTTCTATCCAAGAAACTTATTTTAGGAGGATGAGTCATTATTCAGAAATGTCCACCTGCTTCCAGTGACCCTTGAGCAGGGTAAGCTTAAACTGGGGGAGTTAACTTTTGCATCTCCAAAGTCTGGTAAGATGAAGTTAAGAGTTTGCTTCTCTTCATCTGTAACTTATTTTTTACTATGTTCGTTTCAAAAAGAGAGAGGCGCAGAATTACACTGTGATTATCCCATGGTACTGATTTAATAATTTTACTGAATCAAGTCCTATACGAGCAGGCAAATGAGGTACCTGATATGGCATTCCCGTTGTCTTTTGAATATATACAATAGTTCCCTCTATTCAGAGGTATAAAGAGGCAGTAGATTGCTTTATTTCAAATTTTGACTGGCCAGTGTTGTCTCATCATTGTTTTTTCTTGCTTCTGTGTCAGCAGCAGAAATAATGAGCACCTTGTTTTTCTCCTGTATGACATTACTTAAAGCTTGCAAATGACCCCTCGAATTTTTAGGTGAGAGTTCTCTAGACTCTTCAGTGTGATTCTTATGACAGGCCTTGCACTCACCTTCACCCTTTTTTCAGGACTCATCATATTTTACTTTCTTACGGTAACTCAATTCATTAATTTTACCTGTAGCTAACTTCCTGTATCTTTGCATCATTACCTTAATATTTTGACTTTCAGTTGCTGAAAAAATAAGTCAAAACTTCTGTTATGGTAGATATTTCAGCATCATAATAATAACAAAGACGTTGCTACTGTCATATTCTGTATCTAATAACTGTATTGTTAGTGACATTTAGTTAGGTTGTTTTATACCTCTCCCTGTTATGGTACAGTTATGTGATATTGTTTTAAATATTTTTTAAAAAATATTTATATAAAATACAGCACAGAGGAAAATTTGCCTAAAAGTTTCTCTTTTAGCTCCAAGCTGTGTCCAGCAGCATTTCTCTCTTTCATCCACCCTCTCTGATGATATTTTTAATATCTTCAGCAAATCAGTCTTTCAATTCCGCCAACAGAGAACTGTCCTCACAATGCAGGACCTAAATATAGCTACAACACAGCTTGTGATGTACTGTGGTACAAGAGTGCCATAATAGTTACTGTAATGTACTCTGGGACTGCGGTGCATAGTCCAGGTTGCTTTAACCTAGTGCTGTCTTAAATAGGAAGGAGAAGGACTGTCCAGTGTCATAGCAGAGAGTGTTATTCCCAGCAAGCGTGTGGGGTAAGAAAGATGAGTTTCCAAGAACTGTTTCTAAACTTTAACAAGCTGCTATCAACACGTTTGCAGACACATCAGAAGGGTTTCCTGCCAGGTCTGTCCAGGGCACTGAATAGTTCTTCATCTGTTGATTAGAAGTCAAAATGGGGGTCAGTGACTAGGCAGGAACTTCTTCCTTGCTAGAGATGCTAAAGGCCTAACTGGTCTTGCTCTTGCAAGAACTGGTACATTTATTTGAGAAGTGTGGAAGCTGCAGAAAGTCAATTTTTTGGAAAGCTACTTGTGCATGAGGAGGCAGTTTCTGATCTGTTGGTGTAGCTTTGCCATCTGAGCAAAGGTAAGTGTGAAAATGGACAGAAATGCAGATTATATTATGGTTACCCTGCTACATGGGAGAATCATAATAAAATAGGATAATCAATGTTTCTCTGGGCACAATCCTATTACTGAGTGTCAGCCATGGGAATGTGTAGACAAACCCATTTGACAGATATTGCTGCATGACTCCCACTAAAGCCAACAAGGTCACACTGCAGGAATGCAGTGAGGAAAGTTTCTTAATTCCAGACATTGCCATTTTAACCTCACTTATTACACTGTGTCATGGCAGACATTTCCGTTGGTCATAGTCTCGTCAGGAAATGGTGACTGTGCTTCTAATACTCAGGCTAAACAGAGTTTAATAAATTTTTAATTAATTGTATTGGATATGTTTCATGGTTTCACAGTAGATTTCTGAAGCTATCAAATAACAGGTTGGGCCTTCCAAACGTAATATCAGTTTATTTTTAATATTCGGTTCATGTATAGATTCTGTAGCCAAGTAGAAAGTACAGCAGTGAACTTGAGATGTACTCATTTACTACAAACACATTTATTTCTTAACATTTAGAAATGCCATTGCCTTTGAGAGAGCTTGAAAGTTGCAGAAGTGAAACAAAACTCTAATTTGGATTATAGATTTGAACCTATATGAATAGTTTAGATTAGAGGCATCAAAGACCAAGATAAGGAGGGCTTTCAGCAACCACTAATGTTCTCAGAAAGTGATAGTGAGTTCCAACTATTCTTACCAGAAAAATCCTAAAATGCAATTTTTATATGGTTTTTCCCAGACCTTGATATGGGCAACAGAATCAACTCATCTTGTTTCCACCCTTTAATATGTTTCTACTAAGAAACAGACTTATCACAGGCTTTTGCTGGAGAGTGAGAATGATTCTTTAGCTGCACTCTATTTCACTTGTGACCTCCATTGAACATGAGAGTGCAGAGTCTCATGTGAGATTTTATATGCTTATGAAGCCATTTGAGACATAGAGTGGATTGACTTGAAGATTGTTGTAACCTTAACCCTCTGTAGCTTTGCGCCATGCAGGTTGAAACTGGATGTTTGAAGAAGAGCATTCAAAACTTATAATATACTGCAGACATCTTATTGTCTCATTAGAGAAAATGATATTGGAGAAAGAATGTTGTTTGGAGGTTTTTCCCTACACATTCAATATACTGTGGCATCATTATATGATGCTTTTCTAAAATATGATGCTTTAAAGCAGATTGCCTAGCAGTTAAACAGTGGTCCATGCTTACACTGATCTGCAAAACAATGACTTAAACACTATTGTAGATAAGCTTTTTTTTCCCCAGAAGTATTAGGTAGGCCTCTAGGGAGATTCTTTCAGAAGAAATATTAGGTAGGGCTCCAAGGAGATTTTCTAGTCTTTCTAGAGCTGCCAAACAGGAAACAAATTTTATTCTATATTAAACCTGAATACACTACTGTCAAAGTGGTTATTACTGTTTTACCTCAGTGTACTTCTGTGTAGAAATTGGCACTATAGATTCTGTCTGGGTGGGTGCTAAAGATGAACAGATGGATGCTTTTGGCCACATTTTATCTTAAGCAGTGAATGAAATGGTAATGACGTATTTAAGTACGGCAATTTCTGTAACTGAAAGTCTCAGAAGCAAAAAATGTTAAATCAGTGCATATGTCTTCCTAATTTATAAACTATTCTGTCTGCCTCAGGATGATTGAACTTTTCTGCTTTACATGCTAGTCTGGATTTACTTGTTTTTAATATCCCCACCTAGGTTAGACTTGGAAAGCAATAATTATTCCTCTGCTTGAAACCACAGGCAGTGTTTGGCATTATGCTGGAGTGATTTATCTCCCTTAGATTAAACTGAATATTTTGGGTGAACACTGGATTGTCCAAATCAAATAAGAAGTAATCACATTGTCCTGAAAGTTGGTGGGGGGTGGTTGTATTGTTTTTGTTTGTTTAGTTGGTTGGTTGACTTTTCATTTTTCGTTTGTTGGGTTTTTTAAAACAGCAAGTGAGAGTACAGGACTTCGCAATGGAGGAATAAGAAATACAAATGCTGCTTTGGTAGGGAAACATTAAGTAAAATTTGCAGAATGGCTGTGCGACTTTAAAGTGGAAGGAACTTTTCTCTGTTAAGATTAAGATTAGGCCTAAAAGATTTTCAATGCCTCATTGGTTTATTTAATTTTAGAGTTGTATTTTAATAAAGCAAATTAACGATAAAGTAAAACTACAAATTTACAGTCTGTTATACTTTTCCTTAAAATTGAGTTAATTATCAGGTATGGCTGCCATCAGTTTCTCAAGATGTCTATTAATGTATTTTTTTACAGTACTATTCATGGAATAACCTTTTATGTTTGGTGTCCTGGATTGCTGGGAAAGGCTCTGTGTGTAACTGCTTGTCAAAGTGTCAGACAGATGATATAGATGATGCAAATTGTGCAGAAAATGTGTGAGGTTACTAATTCGACTAATCTCTGTTTTTGATATTTTTATCTCCCATGTGTTTCAATTTTTAAAGAGATTATTAGTTTTGTTGGAATTGGCAATGACAGAGGGTGACACCATCACTGAAATAGCGGTGGTGAAAAGTATCTCCTTATTTTAGCTATCTGACTGTGTGGGGTTTTTTTCTTGAGGTCCATCTGCTAGCACTGGCTCAGAAATCTTATTTAGATGCATCACAATGCCCTCCCATTCCAGAAACTGCATAAATGCAGTACTGAATCACAGTCTTAAATCTAAGTGGGTGGAAAGCGCATTTCATTACACTACAGCTTGAATTCTTCAATTTCCTTTCTCTATCTTCTGGGAAGCCTGGGTGCTTTGCTATTCTAGCAGTGAAATTAGACATAAACCTTAAAAAGCCTGCATTCCTTGAAGAGAGCACTACAGGTTGCCTGGCTTTTGCTCAGGTCTCCACTTGCTTTAGACACAGCCATTTATCTCCAGGTTGCTTCAGTTGCATGCAAAGCTTGGCAGAAGTAAATCCCATCTTGCTGTTTCATGGACTTCTCATGTCTCCCCAACACTGGTTTCTCTACCCACACTTCTCCCTCAGCTTGTGTGCATCACCTCTCCAGCGTCACTTGTATCAGCTCTGCCTACTCTTAATGGCAAAGGTTCAAGGGCTGCAGAATTCTCTCTTCTTTGACTCACTGCTCGAGGGGCGGGCACCCATCAGCAATGGAAAAAGGCTATGCCTCAACTTGGGACATCTGTTCAAACTTTGAGCAGCCTACCCTCGTTGTCTGGAGCTCAGCATCTATCCGCTCAGGGCAAGGGGAAGAGTTGTTCAGGGTTTCTGTAGAGGAGCAAGAGTCACAAACCAGTCTCCTCCGGTGGATGGACGCCTCAGTTAGGCAAGCAGAAGCATCAGGATCAGCTTGCTTATGAGCACTAACATCCCTTGGTCAAACACGGGTCCCATCTTTTTCAGTGCTAGACTCACGACCTGTTCCTTCTAGTGGAGTAACACTGATAAAGCCAAGCTATCAGCTTCTGATGTGGCAAATGGCACATACTACTCTGTCTTTTTTCCCTGGATTTCTTTTGTAACAATAGGGGCTCTCCATGTTCTCTGTCTGGATAGAACACGCATTTGGACGCTTACCTAACATTTGATGTTGGATCCTAAATGTCCTGGATTCCTGGATGGCCTGAACATTACATTGAACACCACAGAACCAGCACCTATGTGGCCACTATCCCATGGGTGTCCATTGTCTGTATCACCCAAGAGCAAGGTGAAGGCAAGAATCTTGTCCTTGCCTCCAGAACCACTAATGACTGTTATCACTGCCGGTGTTATCCTGGGGCAGAGCCAGCCTCTTCACTTCTTTTCTCCCTGGCTGCCACATATAGCCACAGAAATGTCCTTTCAGGACCTACGTTTTGGGCCACAGCAGAAGTCTATCTGTGCAGGAGGCTGGTGGAAACAAGCACCTAAAACAGCTCTTGCTGTTGCTTTTTATCAGTTTCAGGTCTGGCTAGGAGAGGGAGCTTAGATGATGTCCAGAAGGGCTACACCTTGGCTGTAAAAACTTGGCTCTATGGTTAAAATTTTACAGGGATCTTAAAAAAAAACATTGACATAAGTCAGCATCATGAGCTTGCAGCCCAGAAAGTCAACTGAATCCTGGGCTGCATCCAAAGAAACGTGGCCAGCAGCATGAGGAAGATGATTCTCCCCCTCCACTCTGCTCTCACAAGATCCCACCTGGAATTCTGTATACAGTTCTGGTGTCCTCGGTATGAGAAAGACATGGAAGAGTTGGAGCAAGTCCAGAGGAGGCCATGAAGTTGACAAGAGGACTGGAGTGCCTTCCCTACAAAGACAGGCTGAGAAAGTTGGGATTGTTCAGCCTGGAGAAGAGAAGGTTGTTTGTAGACCTCATGGCAACCTTGCAGTATCTGAAAGGTCCTACAGGGAAGCCAGAGAGGGACTCTTCACTAGAAACTGTAGGGGTAGAACAAGGAATAATAGGTACAAACAGAAAGAGGGGAAATTTAGGTTAGATATTAGGAAGACATTTTTGAGGGTGGAACAGGTTGCCCGAGGAGGTTGTGGATGTTCCATACCTAGCAGTGTTTAAGGCCAGGTTGAATAAGATCTTGAGCAACCTGTTCTAATGGGGGTTTGAACAAGGTGACCTTTAAGGTCCCTTACAATCCTTAACATTCTATGATCTTGTAACTTAGAGAAGCAGATTTCCTGTCAGACTTCTCGAGTGGTTTCACTGGGAGAGTAGAATACAGTGTCCAAAATCAGAATGGGAAACGTAATCCTAGCCCTCGAGATGGGAGCTATTCATTTTTTACTACTTAAATCTCCTTTGTCACTCTGTCCTAGTGTGCCCTACTTCAATTTATCCAAGATGTAACTTCATACTCCTTTCCAGACACTTTCTGAGTAGAAAAAAAAAGTGTTCTTGATGGGTTTGTTCTTGGCAGCTGGTATAGTACTGGAGAAGAAATGGCTCTCCCGAAGTAGCAGGTAGCTGAAACCAAGCATGTGTGGAACTATGAAGCTTCCTGGAGCCAGCTCAAGCTATCTGGGTGCTGAAGCCTCCTTTTAGGATCTAAATGACAGCCAGAACAGACCTTGAGTAACCTAGAACTGTGCATGTGCTGTTTGGGCAGGTGGCTACTACCAGCCCAAGACACACACCACATCTGACCTTCTGACCTCTTCTCATTCTCTTTTCAGTAGGGTCTTTTTTTTTTTTCCTGGGTTTTCTCTAGCATATCGCATTGCTTTGCAATATTTCCAAGTCTAATTTGAGTGCTTCTTCCAAAAAAACCTCAAACAGTGAATATAATCTGACAGATAATGTAACAGAATTTCTGAAATAAAATGTTGATGTTGATTGAGGCAGCCTAATACTTCCCACTGCAAGTATTATTAACAAGGTTTACCCCAAAAAAGGGTGCTTGCCCAGCTGCTCTTTCAGTCCACGCGGTTAACTGGTTTCATTAGAAACCAAAGGATCTCAGATCTTCCCAAAATCATTTAGAAACACTGAACTAAGACCATTGTGATTGAAAATAAAAACTTAAAATTTCTTCTTCATGGAAGAAGTCCGAAAGATAGATGACCTATCTAAAGGGTTAGTCAATTAAAGTTTGAAAGCATCTGGGAAAATCTCTTAAATATATGCCTCAGTTCATCCAGCTTCTCAGAGAAGCAGAAGACAGTGATTGTGACAAAAAGCCACTGAAGTGGTTATATGAATTTCCCCTGGGTGCTCCTCAAAGTCAGAGACATGTGCCCATGGCCTCCTTCAACTTATCTCCAGCCCTGTCTTTTTTTTTCCTCCTTACCTTCCTGCAAAATGAGAACAGGTGAAATTACAGATGCTGTACAGTAAATCCAAAGATAAAATGGGAATTGCCTTCTGTTCTACGTCTAATTCTAGCTGCTTCATCTTCATCCAATCAACAAATGATTACACTTTTCTTGTTGTCCTTTTTTTAAAGTATTTTCAATCTAAAATTGCCAGGTAGAGTAGAGCTGTGGCCAGAGGTACATTTTTTCTGGAAAAGTTTCAACATAATTAGACAATGCCTATTTTGCAGAGAAGGGCTTATAAAAAATGTAGGTGTTTCATTTTCTGAAATGCCTTGTGATATATTCTATAAAAGTCTTATCTCAGAACCAGCTTGACCTAGAAATGACAGCATATTGGAGACCCTTACTAGCGTGGATTTTGGCAGTCCAGAGTGTCTCAGCAGGCTATAACAACATTGCCAAAAGTCCTGCAGAGAAAATTAATCTCTAGCAGAGCCAAGTTGCTTCAGAAAATAACCCAGGGGCTTAGTTGATTTGCCATTGCGAAGTGACTTCAATCTGAATATTCTGCCTTGCTCCCTCCCCTCTCATGCCTTTCTGACTGTGCACTTGACTCAAAACTATTTCCTATGTCTGGAAACCCATGGCACCATCACCTCCCTTGTATGGCTGAGCGAGAGTCAGGAGGTAAGATCGTGATGATTTTTGGTAAAGGCAGGACAAATGTCACTAGAGAAAGGTTACAAAATTGGGCAGACAGTTTTTGTCATTTTGTTACCTTGCTACATCGAAAGTGAAAAGGAGAAATTGAGGACCCATTTGACATGTCAGCAGTAAATAAATGGAGAATGTGGCAAGACAACAGGTGATGGTATCAGCAAGAATGTGCATGACCTACTGTGTTCCTCCAAGTTTCTGTTTCACAGAAAGCTCTAATCATTTTGGGTAAATAGAGCTGTAATCTATAGATAGACAAAAAGGCATAAGAAGGAAATAATTCAGCGTGCAGAGAAAACAAGCATGCTCTCTTCAGCTTTTTTCCATCTGTTGGTGTCCATTAAGAAACTAAAAAGGCAGCTGCTGGGAAGTCCTGATCTTCTGGCAATCCAAAGTGATTATTTGATTTGCTTTCTTACTGTTGCAGTGCTGCATCTGTGTTCCAGCAGGAGCTGGGTTTATTATTTCAAGGCTTTTTTATCCTTCACAGCCATTGGTTTTATCCTAAGGCTTTAGTTTCCAAAATATGCTGTAATCGAACATAATATAAATCTAAAAATTATCCAAATTTAGATAACTTTAAACTCTGATGGGGGAGGAGAATGATATAGCCATTTTCAGTTTATGCTAGTTTTTTTTTTACCTTTGAGTTGCAGAAATAATAACAGTGTTTAAAGGAGTCAGCAAGGGGCTATATTAAGAAAAATGCCTTTCCTGGCTATGAACACGCTATGTACAGTTGTGTGTGATTCATTCAAACTCACCGTGTGACTCATTTTTTTTCCTTAATATGTTTGTTACAGTTTGCAACTTTCTTTCTGTCAGAGAAATCCACATATTTACTTTCCTGAGGCACTGTTTCTGTGGACCTCTAATAATTGAACCACTAAATTGAAATAGATCAAGCTGGTCTGACTGATGTTTAGTTTCTCTGCTCATTTAATGAACTTTCTCTTCTCATTTCTTACTGTGTAATAGTTACAGCACAACCCCATCCCACACACCAAGCAAAGAAGAGAACCACTTGGAAGAAAAATGTTGCCTTTCTCTCTAAACAACATCTTATCTCCTGGATTCATACTTTTAAAAATAAAGAGGATAAGCATACAGTGGCCTCATTTTCACTTATAATATGAGTAGACTTTAGCCTCTTCAGGGATCTGCTTGGTAGGGTATGGGACAAAACCCTGGAAGTAGAAGGGCCCAAGAAAGCTGGTAAATAAGGGTCACCTCCTCTAAGTTCAGGATTGATACACCCCGAACATGCCTCCCAAAGAGAAGAACAAGATGCTTCTGGACCAACTCAAACTCTAAAAGGAAGCCCACAGAGGATGGAAACAAGGAAAGGCAGCTTGGGAGAAATATAGAGAAATTCTGTGAGCTGACAGGGATCAGGTCAGGAAAGCTAAAACTGTAATAGAATTAATTCTGGCCAGGGCCATCAAGGGCAACAAGAAAAAGCTTCTATAGATATGTCAGTGATAAAAGGAAGACTAGGGAAAATTTGAGCTCTCTCCGTAAGGAAAGAGAGAACTGGTTACATGGGATGTAGAGAAGGCTGAGGTACTCAACAGTATTTTTGCCTCAGTCTTGACCAACAAGTGCTTCAACCACCACCACCTGAGTTGCAGAAGGAAAAGTCAGGGACTGGGAGAGTGAAGAACTGCCTGTTTTAGGGGAAGATCAGATTTGAGATCATCTAAGGAACCTGGAGGTGCAAAAGCCCATGGGACTTAGGAGATGCACCCATCAGGTCCTGAGGGAACTAGCAGATGACAAAAATTAACCATTAAGAAGGATATGAAAATGCTGGAGCAAGTCTAGAGGAGGGCCACAAAGGTGATCAGAGGTCTGCAGCACCTCTCCTACAAGGAAAGGCTTAGAGAGTTGGAATTGTTCAGCCTGGAGAAGAAAAGGCTCTGGGGAGACCTTATAGCATATTCTGGTACCTAAGGGAGCTTACAGGAAGGCCAGAGAGAGACTTTTTACAAGGGCATGTAGTGACAGGACAAGGCATAATGGCTTTAAGATGAAAGAGAGTGAGTTTAGATTAGATATATGAAGAAGTTCCTTACTGTGAGAGTGGTGAGGCGCTGGAACAGGTTGCCCAGGGAAGCTGTGGATACCTCATACCTGGAAGTGTTCAAGGCCAGGTTTTATGGGGCTCTGGGCAAGCTGATCTGGTGGAAGGTGTCCCTGCCCAGGGCAGCAGGGTTTCTTTCACCAGGAAAGGATTTCATGGAAGTCCACCATGATGGTGATGATAGGGTTGTGTTCTTATGGGTAAGAATCAGGGAGAGGGCCAGCAGGGCAGATATCATGGTGGGAGTCTATTAGAGACCACCCAAACAGGATGTAGATGTAGATGAAATATTCTGCATGCAGCTGGCAGAAGTCTCACAATCACTAGCCTTGTTCTTGTGGGGAACTTCAACTTACCAAAAGTCTGTTGGAAACACAGGACAGCAGAGAGGAAGCAGTCTAGGACATTCCTGGAGTGTGTGAAAGATAATCTCTTAACACAACTGGTGAGGGGGTGATCTAGGGAAGGCTCCCTGCTGGACCTGCTGTCCATGAACAGAGAAGGGCTGGTGGGTGATGCTGGGCATGACCATCAAAAAATGATAGTTTTCAATTCTCAGAGAAGTAAGGACAGGTGCCAGCTGAACTGTGAGCTTGGACTTCAGTGGGGCAGGCATGGCCTCCTTAGGAACCCGGCTGACAGAGTCAGAAGATGGCCCTGAAAGGCAAAGGAGTTCAGGAAGTCTGGACGTTCTTCAGGAAGGATATCTTAAAAGCACAGGAGCAGGCCATTCATGTGTGCTGAAAGACGAGGCAGCAGGGACGACCAGCCTGGCTGAACAGAGCTTCATCTGGAGCTTAGGGAAAAAACAAGAGTTTATGATCTTTGAAAGATGGGGCAGCAACGCAGGAGGACTACAAGGATGATGTGAGGTTATGCAGGGAGAAAAGCCAAACTAGAATTTAATCTGGCCACTGCTGTACAACCCTATAAGAAGTGTTTCTATAAATAAATCAGCACTACATTGAGGCTTAAGGAGACCCTCTATCCTTTATTGGGTGTGGGGGTAAATGCAATGTCAAAGGATGATGAAGATACTGAGGTACTTAATGTTTTCTTTGCCTCAGTCTTTAACAGCAAGACCAGTTCTCTGAGTATCTAGCCCCTCTGAGCTGGGAGATTGCACCTGAAGTCCTGTGTTCAGTTTTGGACCCCTCCCTACAAGAAAGACATTGACCTGCTGGAGTGTATCCAGAGAAAGGCAACAGAGCTGGTGAAGGGTCTGGAGCAAAAGTTTTTTGAGGAGCAACTGAGGGGGAAAAGGAGGCTCAGGAGAGACCTTGTTGTTCAGGTAACAAGCAATAGGACAAGAGGAAACAATCTCAAGTTGCTCCAGGGGAGGTGTAGATTGGATATTAGGTAAAATTTCTTCACAAAAGGGGGTCAAGCACTGGAACAGGCTGCTCAGAGAAATGGTTGAGTCACCATCCCTGGAAATATTAAAAAGACATTGACTTAGGGACATTGTTTGGTGGTGAATATGGTAGTGCTGGGCTAATGTTAGATTCAGTAATCTAAGAGGTTTTTTCAAAGCTAAAAAATTAGGTGATACTATCAGTGAATGGTTAAGAATCAAGGGGTCAGAAATGTTTTTGTTTTCATGTTTGAAATAGGAAAATATTTAAAATTCTCCATCCCTATCTGAATTATAATGTTCTTATATTTGACAGTCGTCTAAGAAATTCAGGATGAAAATACATGACATATTTCAGTTATGAAGAATAAAACTGAGAAAAATGATGGATGACTCTTATGGCAAGATCTGGGATAAAAACAGGGAACAGGAACAGTACTGGCAGTACTGACAGTAGCATCCCCTTGACTCATAATGCCTGAACGGGAGCCCCGTGTTGCACGATGTGCTTTGTACATGTTCACTCTTCACATATGCAGTCTTCATCAGCTGAACTCAAGTTGTGTGCTGAGATGCTGATCTGGGACTTAGAAAAGCATAGGCAGCTGGCTTGAGATATCCATTTGAAGTGGCCAAAATTTTCACATGAAGGTCAGGCACTGCTGAATTTTGCTGTTCCCATGGCCAAGGACTTAATAAATTGTCACTGTCTGTGCAGCGAAGATTTTTTTCTAAGAAGGGAAGTGCTTTTCTTAATGATGCCAGATATGCAGGTGATGTGGCCAGGACCCTTGAGAACAGCCTGTGCCTAAACCCAGCATCGAGAAGCCTGAATTAGAAGCCTAATCACACAGCCTGCCAATTTAATCAGTGTAGAGAGACAGACGCCTCCAGAGAATGGTATAAATCTTAGTGCAAGGGCATCCTAAAAATAGTTGTGAAGAATCACATCACACCTGAGCCTGCTGTATCTAAGAGTGGCTTTTCTGAACTGGACAAAAGGAAATGTAATGAGGAATTTAAAAACATAAGAAATTAAAATGACAAAAAGTTACTGCATGTGCTGGGAACAAAGTAATAGCATATTCAGAACATCCCCCCATTTTTATTCTCTTAAGTAAATCCACACATGCATAATATTTGGGGAATTTTAAAAGTAAATGATAACTGCAGAGTGTTATAATACATTCACATAGAATAAATTCAAACAAATAAACAAATATACAGACCAGAACAAAGGAATGATAATTTACTTCATTTTGAATTTAAGTAATGAATTATGACAGCTGTACTAAAAATGGGCAAACACCAGAGAATAACTAGGATATATACACACCAGTGATAAGTTTCTGTGTGAGTATTTATCTGTGAGTAAGAATGCACAATCCTTCCTTACTTCCTCACAAGATAACAAAGCAATGAGGTAACTCTGAATACCAAAGATACCTAGAGGAAGGCAGACTATAATTGTACATGTGGCTGCAGAACCTTGTAATCTTATGGCCATGTTTCAGATACCTTATCCAGGTGAAGTTCTTTGCAGTCATAGGCTTTTGAGTTTCAAGAGGAAGTTTGGATGGATTTTTTTGACACAAAGCCCTCAGAATTTAGCACATTTTTCTTCTATTAAGTGTACAAGAATCTTTTTATGTGCAAGTAGTGGTGTTTGCAGACAAGCTAAGGCACTCAAAACCGAATGACAGCAAGGTGAAATGACCCTCAGGAAATCAGTGATTTCATGTACACAGTTTTTGTGTTCTTGCAACCTTTCTGTTTCATTTCCAGTCCTGGATTTCTTTTGTGTTATGCCAGTTAATAAGCTGTTCTCGATCCATTACCTCTGTGCAGCCTTGAAAAGTAATGTTTTAAATTAGGATAGGGAAGAAGGGAAGATATAAATGGCATCTGGTAGTGCAAATCTCCTGCTAATAAAGAGAATCTTTTCAACTAAAAGAAGCACACTGCCTTGGTATTTTTATTCTGAGTGAGGTGTCAAGTCTGTGGCTGGCAATCATACAGGAAGTTTCTTAAGGCTTATGTGGGCTTCACAGTATTCAGGGAGTTAAGAAAGAGGAAGAAAAAATGCCATGTCATTAATGATGTCTCTGACATTTATTTATGCATTCTTATGTCCAGTTTGCATGCAGCAAAGCTCAATATTCATTAAATAGCTTTTCATCTTACTGTCACTATTTTATCAGAGGCAATTTTAATGACATATACATACATATATATTTGTATTGTACATAAGGAAATGATATAATCTTCTCTGACACGTTTCATAAATTCTTGAAACACCTGAAGAAATGGAATAAAGCCGACTGAAGCTGTTCTATTTATCCTGTGTGGTTGTGTTTTGCTCCTGAACTTCAGTAGGGTTGCAAAAGCTCTTGAGGTCCCAAGATAAGTAAGGAAACTTTCGGGAGTCAGAAAGAAAAGTGCCACCTTGTTTTCTTCCAAAATTAAGATTTTACGTCTTTTTTTTGTAATTATTGTCTTCAAAATGGAAAATGATATTAACTAGGAGCTAATGAATTGCACCTGGACTTTATTTCTACATCAGGAATATGAGGGTGAGGCAGAACAAATACCAGTGCCCTGGAAAAGCACTTTCAGGGCTTGTAAAATGAGCACAATCTAAAGCCAGGTGGCAGTATAGTGAGAGCATAGTGGAGGAAATCCAGCTATAATTTGGGGATGTGGTGAGTTTGGCCAAGCCTCAGTAAAGCCTTGCCCTTTGGTACACAGCCTGGAACCTTGGTTTTGTTCAATGTCTCTCCTGTTAGAGGTTCATCCTGTTGTCAAAGGCATTGGCTGTTGTTGTTAAGGCCCTCATAAGAAGAACCCACTCAGTGGATTCCTTGCCCAGGCACCCGTGACCCCCAAGGACACAGGAAGGCTTTCCTCCAGCGCAAAAATGGCACAAGAGAAGGAGGGAGCAAAGGCAGGGCCAAGCTTTTATGATCTTGAATAGGGTTTCCCTTTCCTATTGGCACTGTGTTGGGTAGAGTCATTTGTATCCTCTCTCAGTTGTGTCCTTTCAACCAAAGTATCCTAATTTAGTCAGTATTTCCTTGTCAGGAATCTATTCCAAAGCTCTTAGGAAACTATTTCCTATCTTCCATCATTTCAGTCATCCTTTCCTCTACCCTTTCCTGTTATCTTCAAGATGAAGTGACAAAAACTATATGCAGTGTTCAAGAGGAATTTAAAAGATTTTCCTCCTTTTCTTCTCAATTATTTCTACAATAATTCCTCATCTCCTATTTCCAGAATGTTGCATTGTTCGAGGAAAGTATTTCAAATGTTTGATAGATTTCCCTGATTATCAATAGTAACTCATTAGAATTCATTGTGGTATGTTTATAATTACAGCTACAGAGAAACCATTCCAGTCTGTCTGTTTTTTGTAAACTCCTCTAATATTCTTGGGCATCCCTCCCAGACATGGTCTTCTTTACTGTTTAAACCAATCTTCTTTACATGGTTTGAGACATGGATTTAAATAGCTGATGTACATTATCTTTGGACAGATACATTTATTCTGTAGTAAGGTTATAAGACAGGATTAATAGAAAGCCAATACTCTCTTGGTACCCTGAAGTAATTCCACAGAAAAAGGAAAATGAATTTCCCAGTCCTCTTAAAAACAGTCTAGAGCATCTTAATAAGCAGAACCAAGGTCTAATCTGTCAGACTCTCATTTGCTAATGCAGAAAAAAAAGGGACACAGTTATTAGACAGGATTTTGCAATAGGCATCCATGTGAGCTAAGCTAGATACTTAGATTTGTGTGCCAAATACAGATCCTGCAATTTAACAGCTCAATACATTAAAGGGTATTTTAAGCTGCCTTGGTAACTGTCTAGATGTCTAGATGTAATTCATTGAATGCCTAGTGTCTTTATCTTTAGGGAGTTTCAGTCTGGATAAACATATCTCACTGTGCTATAATTTGCAAGTCCTAAACACTGTCCAATGATATGTTCCGCCTTTTCTTATTTCTTTTTTTGGAACGAGTTGTTTTTCTCTTTATAGACCTTACCTGGGGTTTACTTTGGCTTTATGCAGAGCTCCTGTTTGTGTAGTGGTACCACTTTTAAAACAAAAACTGAGCATTGCTTTGAACACCGGCTTGTGTCTTGCCTTAGATTTTATGATGACATCGAAAATTTTTAAAGTGAAGTGAGTTCCAGGCTATGAAATCAAATGATGAGATTTTTGCAGTGATGTCATGAGTCGTGCTTGGAAGGTTTCCTTGATGCAACCCCCTGTCGAACTGTCATTATTGCAGGTGTATCAGTGAGCAGATACTAACTCTGCAGTTCTGCTCCTGTCCAGATGGGAAGAAGAGCAGAGCATCAGTCTGGCACCTCAGGACAAGTTTTGCAGGCATTTATGTGGCAATAGGTGCAGACAGACATCTGCCATGATGTTTAGGAGGAGTCAGGCACTTAACACCTTGACTTAAAAATACATACTTAGGCATATCTGGAAAGTAGGTGCCTGTCTTCACACCTTTAAAATCCAGCCCTTGCTTGGTGTGTTTCACCCATATCTGTGCAATGGGGTGGTAACACCTCTCCAAGTCAGAAGAGGGACATGAGAGGCCTTTTCAGTCTTTAAACTGAATAGACAGTGGAGCATGGTATTGCAATACAAGATCAGCTCTCACATGTGTCTGACTGCAGCAGGTTTTTATCAATGTCTTTTTCCTTTACTAAGATCTGTGAGCAATCACTGACACTTAAACTGAAATTATGGATTTTGTAAAGCTTTTCGCATAAAATATAACATTTTCATTTGTATTTTATGCAAATGTATCTACACCTCCTCTGGCAGCTAAGCACAATACCCCTCATGAAAATCTTTTAACATAAAAACATGCACTATTCTTCTTCTCACTAGATGGAAGTCCAGTGCCATTTAAACTGTCGCTTTCTTGATTTTTCCTATTCTTGGTGAGATTGAAATAATTGCCACCGTGAACTAGACAAAGCCTTACAGTGCACCTGTGTTCTCAATAGAGGACACAGATAAAGGAATGCGTATTTATAAATATCTTAAAGCACAGAATATGCTCTGATAAGAAAACATTTCAAAAAAGAATATAAAAAATGCCATAAAGTTGTGAAGATTTAGATGCAGATGTTTAGATGCAAAGATTTTATAAAATCCAGTTGTACTGAATGAATTCCTTTTGGCAAAAGCAGAACTATTTAATAGATCACATCTGCCTGGCTGCTGCTGCATTAATTGTGACAGTAAATTGCTGTAACTAAACTGTTTTAATTAGGGAAAGTAAGGGCTGCCATTTATTTTGCTTTTCAATTCTTTTACCAATCATTCTGCAGTGCCAGTGCATTTAACACTCATCAGTTCTGGTACTAGAACTAAAGGAAGCAAGACCTTTCTTGAGTGGCACTTCCCAATTGTACAAATGACTCCCATTTAACCTCCAATCTCCTTTTCGAGCTTTGTCTTTCACTTCCCAGAAAGTCTGTATCCCTTTTGTTCTCTTGAAACCTCTTTAATATAGTTAGACTTCCCTGAGAATCACTTCCAAGACAAAAAATATGAAATCAAAATAAAGAATCAAACAAGTAGGGATTGGGTTGGTATTGCTACGATACTGTTTTTCAGGCTAGTGTGCTGTAAGGTTGGGTGGGCTAGTGCTTTAGGTGAGAGAAGAGAGAGGTCCAATTTCCTCCTTTCCTGCAGATGTTCTTTATGACAAATAAATAATTTTGGCTCAAGTATACAGATCTTCCTTAGCTTGTCAGTGATAAAGCAAAGTCTTATAAAATTCTTCATGTCTACAGCTCTCAGTGGGGGCGGTATCTTCCTGGTGAACACTGGGTGCAACACGCCCACTTGATGCCCAAACCCAATAAAATTTCACAAATTTTGAGTCCTTCAGTACTTTTTCTAATGCTCCTGCCTATTCTGGACTTAATTTTAAAAAAAAGATGTTTTAATCTCATCTATGTGAATTCCCCCATCTATGATGTGACATAGATACATCAATGTAGGCCAAGTGCCAGTGGAGATGGCCTTGGTTACCAAGACGTCAGTGTGGAGCAGACAGATACAGCACAGTAGTTTTGGAGATGTGTTTCTTCCTGGGGTGGCATCTGGAGACAAGGTGGGGTACCCTAACACATTGTCTGCCCCGGTGTGGGCACTTAAATTGCTCAGCTTTGCAGAACAAAGAAATCAAAGACCTGATGAAAAATCATTTCTCTTTAGGCACCTGGCATCTGAAAATTTACTGCAACAGTGCTAAAAGATTTTTCAGTCATCTGCCTTGGTGGAGGTAACTTTAACAAGTATCTTATGTGTAAACTAGGGGCCTCTGTGCTTCACAGAGATGAAAATAAAGAACTTGCAGTTTATGAGGTGCTGAGCTACCAAAGAAATATTGGCTGAGTAAATATTGTCATTAAAACAACCTAGGTAGGCAGCTCCACATTTCTATCCAAGACATTTCAACCCCACTGAGTCCCCTGGGACTTGCAACAGACTCAGCGCTCACTGCAAGTCAGGGTTCAAGTTATGAGCTGTGAGAAACTTGTTTACTTTAGAAATTAATCAACATCTCATTTTTCTGCACTTGGGATGGGTATAAAACCAATAATAAAACAGAGCATGAATGCTTCAACTTATAATCCTTTAAGACTTGAATTCCTATAAAAAATAAATTTAAAAAAAGCTTTTATATAATTTGCACGTTGATCCCTTTGCCAAGTCCCTTCCCCCCATTATTTTTGATGTTGGATAGTTTTAACTGGCTTTGAAAAATGGTGGAGTACTCAAAGGTGTTTTCCTCCTAGTCTAATGGAAACAAATATCAGGATAAAGGAGAAATTTATGACTCCTCTGAGGAAGGCACAGCTCAGTCATTGTATTCCTATTTCACAGCAACCTCCTGGGTAATAAGGCATGCACGTAACAAGTTGGCTTATCCACATGGACCCAGCTCCAGATGAGTCATATTAACTGATATCTGTTTCCCAGAGCATGTGGATGTGCTGGGGTGAGAATCAGGGCAGGGGAAAGAGAAAAAATGTAGATTGATATTTCCAGACCTCTTCTGTCTCTCTGTTCATGTAGCATTTTCTTTTGTTATTGCTTCAGCAATTACTCTCATAAATTTTTCTCTCTCGCTGATTATACTGTATTTACTTATAAACAGTGAATGTTTTCAATGATTTGAAATGTAAGTTTAATCTCAAAAATGCACATGATGAAGCAACTACTTGATTATGAAGGCAGGTTCAGAGTTCTTCTAAGTAATACCTCAGTTATCCTTACTGCCATATGAATTAGTTTTACCTGACATATATCACACACATGCCTTTAAAACAGAAAAATTCTGTTTTTACAAATAGTCAGGTATATTAGTTTTTATGACCCATTTCCAGTTGTGAAGATTTTTTCAAAATTTTCCTGAACCCATTATGTCCTTTTTCCAGATTTATACTGTAGCCAATGAATATGAATTATAGCATTGTTTTTATTAAATAAATTAGTCTTATCTTGCCAGTCATTTATTAAAAATAATCAAAATTTATGCACATCAAAGCCTTCACTGTGTTTGACTCAGCTTAACAAATCAGTTACTCAAATATGAGAACTCTTAAGTAGGGTAGGACATTAATAGGATTATTACTAAAAGGACCACCTTAAACAAAAGTGAAAAAAAAATCTGTGCAGTGGAGCAAATTCTGATTACTCCACATATGAGAGTACAAGATTATTAATTTTAAAGATAAATTTTCAAAATCTCTTTAGAATATGCATCTAATCTGAGGTGTCTGAAATTTTTAGGACCATCCCAAATCTCAGATAAAAAGCATGATAAAAGAGGGAGTTATTTCATCAAAGGCCATCTGAGATAAATACACCCACCTCCATGAAACATTCTCTATATATAGAGTTAATAATAACAATCTTAAAAGTGGTTTTTTACACAAGAAGTCATTGCAGGGCACACATGTGGAACTTACATCACCATCTTCTACTGAGATCTGAAGGCCGACAAAAAACAAAGGATGTAACTCATATTTTTGGAAAGCAAATGAATTTTCTTTCTGGCTTTTTTATGGCAAAGTTCAGCAGAGTGTTATGAAGCTAGAGGGAATTGCCAGAACAGCGAGTGGAATCCAGACCTGAAACACACACAGTAATAATGGAGAAAAGGGAGATGTTTTTCTTCAGAGAGATAGTGCTATTTTTTTGGCACAATATTTGTCACATAAAATGGTCCCTAGTCCCAGGCAGTTTTGGAATCCAGATGTTGGAGTACCCTTTAGCACACACTTTGACAGACTAAATTCTCTTCATTGAACATTGTACATTTAAATGGATAAAATAATGAAAGAAGAAAAACTATTGGGGCTTTAACATACAAAAATTGTCATGCTGTCAAGTAAAACTCCATATCCTGTGCTCCTTCAAACACCTACCGGGGAAATACTAAAGCTGGAAAACCAGAAAAAAAATCAGCATTCAGATCTCCCTCATGCTTCTTACAATGTGATGAGAGTTACAGTAAAAAACTATGAAACACTTCATTTAAAAAAAGAAGCTATATGACTTACACTGAAAAAATGTTTTCATTATAAACTCTGTCATGCTGCTTCCTACTCTTCTTCAGTTCACTTTAGGCCAGAAAGGTTTAATTTTCTCTGTTGACACAGAAAGGGAGCTTGCCTGTCAATGAATGTGCAAGGTGAATCTCCAGGGAAGCAAATGCAATCATGCTGAGTAACACTGGTTTACTTTATTTGTAATAAATAGGAAGGTTTATAATGCCAAAAGACTGTGCTACAGTTGTCTAAAGATTGAGCATGAATGATAAAAGAAGAAGAAAATGTAGCTGAGTTATATTCTGAGTCTCTGTTTTTCCCCAGTTGCTATAGTAATGTTTAGCACCTTAGTTAGTTATTCCAGCATGCTATGTCCCTGGGAGATTTGTCAGTTCAGGAAGACTGAGAATGATGAGCCTGCCTTGGATCTGGAGAGAGACCTCATTAGTTTTGAGGATTAGACACAATACCTAATGCTGGCACAGATGGAGAGGAATCCCTGGATGCTTTTAATGAGGCCACCCGGCCTGGATATTGGACTGCTCTCAGTGCTCCAAAGACAGGTGGTTGTGAGGCTGGTGGGTGACTCTGCTCGAGCTGCCACCCTGACAATAACTGTTCATTTGTAAGCCCAGACAAACCAGCTCAAAGCCTCCTACAGCTCAAGGGAGGTTGCCTTGATACTCAGAGGACAACAAAAAACATAAGTACCAAAAGGTTGAATTTTGGTACCAGATCAAGTCTTTGGGACATTTTTGCTCTGACAAGTGTAACTTGCAGAGGAATTAAAAAGGAGCAGCTCTTTGCAGCTGTTGGTTCTTTCCTTTTGTCTTTTCACAGTCAACTAAACTGTCAGTGTTTCCATGCCTTTCTGGGAAGGATGAGAGAAATGGCATCAGTACTGCCACAATTCCCACTTGGCTTGTGGTGTATATTTTTTCCTTATTAACCAATTTTTTGTTGATTCAGTCAGAATATCAGATATTTTACAAAAGATAAGACACATTTCAATTTCTCTGTGCTATAAACATGTCCTCCCAACTGGAATTAAACTACTGGAGATTTTGAAAGCTGAATACTAACAAAAGCTACAGTAGTAACAAAAAGATCTTTTAGTTCTTCCTGTTGTTTTTAACTATTTTTAATCTCATGACTGAGGTCTTAAAATTTTGGACTCTCTGACATTGACCACACTTCATAGATTTATATATATTTTTAAGTTCCTTGGCAAATGGACAGGAAGATCAGTGAGGAAAAAGTCATTTTGAAACCTCTGCTGTCAGAACTGGCTGCAGTTCACTCCTTTCCCCAAAAGCTTACATCTGCTTTTAAAATGACTCGTGTGTACACAAACTTGCCTGGAGTCCTAGTAAATTTCTTGAGAAAAGCTGAAGTGGGGAAGTAGAACTCCATAATCACACACAGTTATTAAGCCCTCAGTCACTCACAACACTGAACTCGAAAACCAGTGCACCTTTACAAACCAACTTCCAAAATATGATTTCTTGTTTCACAGCCTGTTTGAAAGAGAAAATCATTTGGCAGCTGAATGCTTCACATGTGTTGGATTCAGCTAACTCTGAAGATTCTTGACGCCCATTTGGAAGATGGGCTCTACATAGCTTGGAGAGCATTGCAAGAAGATGCAGGAGGAGCGAGGGATGGTTAGATATGGAAAGATATAGGAAGCTTAAGAAACACTTGGGAGCAATTCAGTTGAGGCTGGAAGAAGATGTAGGAAGAGGGACAGAAAACTTTAGTGGATAATCAGAGCTGTCAAGGCTTTAGTATGAAAGTATCCAGTGTAGTCTGCTGCATTTGGTATAATTCAGCTCTATTGCTCTTCAATTTGTCTGACTGTTTTAGGAAGCCCATACATTCTGGAAGGGTGTGCATTTGTTCAGTAGAGCTGAATAAGGTACAGAATATCTTGTTTGACTGAAATGAGGTTTTATGTTCTATTTGATGTCTCCCTAGAAAAGTGGTGACAGGAAAAACCTCTTTTTTTTTTTTTTTGTCCCAAATTAAGAGCATTTGGGACAGGGTTGTGATGATATTGCCCCCACTCCAGAATTAGAATCCAGTTAAGAAACTTGGAAACACTTACTCATAGGAACAAATGTTCTCATATAGAGAAGAACATGAAGAATTATTTTTCATTTTATTTCAGGTGTATTTCAAATATCTTTTTATTATGGCATTTTGTTGCATCTTTTATTAGAAATTTTATAATAGAACTCCTTTATTAAATTAGGAGAAATGTCATTGTAGGTTAAAAGGTAAAATTCTTTGATTAAGTGGCTTTAAAATGGTTTTCATTAATTTTGGCGTGAACTGAACATCAATTGCCTCTGTGAGTCTTGCCTGGAGCTTGGTTATCCTTATCTTACACCTTTTTTTCCTTGGTTGTATTAAACTTACTTTACAATTTTCAGAGAGTAGTCACCATTTTTCAATCATTACTATTTTCTTATTGTAACAATTATCTGATATTTTGGCTTTTTTTTTTTGTTGTTTCTCTGCATGCTGGAAAAGACTTAGTTACATGAGACTTTGAAGGGGAAAGCATAGACCTCAGATTTTAAGATAAATATACTATTGCATTGCAACAGGTTTTTTTCTTTAGTTAATCTTTCTTTTTCTTGATGAGAATGCCAGATTTCTAGATACCAAATTGTGGAATGGTCATATTGGCTCTAGAAAAGGCCTTTTCCATTGTATTAGCAATAAACTGATGGCTTTCAGCTAGAGCATGTTCTATTGCCTGCTTTAGAGCTTTTCTGCTTTTTTAAAAAACATCTGGGCTATTGGTTTAATGAAAGAGACACTGGACTTAACTGTCTTAATAAACACAGGATTAACCACCAGACAATTATTTTGGTGATAGTGTAGTCACCTTCCCTCTAGTGAGTTCTCAAGTCCAACAAGACTCCATTTTTCTTATCTGCTTTTCCAGTATGTTGTGGTTTTTTGGCTAAGTATAGGTGCTTCTTAGTATTAGTTCCATCATCCACCAGACCTCAGATGTCTATTTCCCTGCAGTCTTACATGGGGTATAGCAGTGACTCCAGGCTGTGGTTTAAGCAGTAGGATCCAGCCAGACAATGGGAATTTTCTTTTGCTTTGGTAAATATATGGGTTTGTTTACTCAATACCACATAAACTGCATCCAAGCAAAACTTAATTAGATATTCTGCCAGGAAAAAACTATGAGAAGAGAGGAATGGAGAACAGCTGTTTTTGTCCTCTGCTTCAGTCCTCAGACCTACCCAGGTAAGAGAAGTGTGACTGGCTTATTTCCACCAAGAGAGTAAGTAGGTGAAGAAGCATGGGTCTTTCACTCTTGTTGTCTTATCTAGTAAAACAGGAGGGAAGACAAGCCTATTTGCTGGTAAGCCAAATTGAAGCTCATATGCTGGATCTAAATCCCTTGCAATGTTGTTATATCAACAACTTTCTTACCACAGAATTTCTCCTTTGTCTAGGATATTTGTTTTTAAAATAAAATGTCTTAACACAAATATATTTACTAAATAGGTTTTTATTATTTGGGGTGTTGTTATTGTTGTTGTTGTTGTTCATACAAGCCTAAGATGCATTGTATTCTGGGGTGCTCATTTTTTGCTACTCCTACTTTACAAATTTTTACTATATTTAGATCTTGATGACTGTTTAAAAGAGCTGTTTATGCTTCAAACCTCCCTTTTCTTCTTCTTCCCCAAAACTTACAATGGCAGATGCTACTCTGACTTGTTTTTCCCATGGGTACACTGCTACCCCACCCATTGTTACTGCTATGGATAGCTGTCATTTGGTTCTTTGTATGTCATACTGATCAGGTTTGTGATGTTGTGTGAGCCAGAGGATCACCAGCTGAGAGACAGCTGGGCTTTGTCTCAGAGGCAATTTGTCACCTGTGAAATACTACAGCTTTCTGTCCCATTTTAATCTACCATTACCTCACACATGAGTTTTCTTTGTCACCCAAAAGAAGATGTTGTATGCTGAGCTTGCTTCAGCCAGTACACTACAGTACTGTACACTATACTGCAGTACACTGTAGTAGAAAGGGAGTGACTAAACTGGGAAGAAGCTATACAAAGAGCAGCTGAGGTTACTTGGTCTGTTCAGCCTGGAGGAGATTGAGGGGTGACCTCACTGCAGTATTCAAAATCCTCATATTGGGAAGAGGAGAGGCAGGCACTGATCTCTTCTCTGTGGTGACCAGAGACAGGACCCAAGGGAATGGCCTGAAGCTGTCAGGGGAGGTTTAGGTTGGATACTAGGAAAATCTTCTTCACCCAGAGGGTAGTTGGGCACTGGAACAGGCTCCCCAGGGAAGTGGTCACAGCACCAAGCCTGTCATAGTTCAAGAAGCATTTGGACAGTGCTCTCAGGCAGATGGTGTGATTCTTGTGGCTGTCCTGTGCAGGGCCAGGAGCTGGACTTTGAGTCCCTTCCAATTCAGGATATTCTGTGATTCTATGATTCTATGAACTGTTTTCTCCTTTTAGCATTTTTTTTATTACTCCAGAATTAGCATTAGTAAGTGGTGTTCAGCAATGAGAAAACAAGTGGTTAAAACTCCATAATTTCTGGTCCAGTAGTGTCAGTGCAGTATTGACATTCTGGGCTGGTGCAGAAGATCAGCCACCAAGGCTGGCATAGCTGCAAAGCAAACGTCTCATATTGACAGTCTGGCTACAACTGAGATTATCCTGAGGATGGCAGCTGAGAACGTCCAATGTAAACATGCTACAGTGGTCCAAAATTATTTACTTTATGGCTTGCCCCATTCTTCAGTCAATCCTATTGTACTTCTGCCCGATTATGGTTGTCACAAGCAGCCTCTTGACTGAAGTTTAAGCCTTTGGTAGTAAATTGATTTCTCCCACGTTTGTGCAACTGACTCACTCTACAGTGAGTTTTTACATTATTCTGCAATGTGACAAATATGTTAATGTATGCAGAACAATGATTCTCATTCTGGTAGACATTTGCTGTGCTCATGTCAACAAAGAAAAAATTTTTTCATGCTATAAAGTACTCTGATATGACTATAATGTTATAGCTCACTGAAATTGCTTTAAATTGACTTTAGCCTATCGATCAGATTATCCAAACCCAAAGAACTGCTCCTTTTGCTTTCCTGTAGCAGTAATTTAAGAAGGCAAAATACCATTAAGTTCAATGAGGCATGATTAACACCCAAACACACAAAAGTGAGAAGTCCATAAAAATGTGATCTTGCACTTAGCTATTATGCCTCACAGGTATTTAGGTAGTTTGGAGAAAAATATTTGTGAGGCAGAAACTGGTCATCTTTCAGCTTTTCTATAAAAATCTCTAGCTGATATTCTGTTTTGCAGCCAAATACTGTATTCAGATACAGTGGCAGTATAACTGTTGCTGAGATTTTCTATTTATGGCCATATATGTTTATCATGCCAAGCACAATTTATATCCTTGTGTTTCGCATATTTAAGACAAAATCAAGTTGACAAAGCTGATGGAAAAAAACTCAATCAAATTGTGTTTCTATGTTGGTAGAATAGCCCTCGAGGAGACAGAATGTTCCCAGAAGATGCTAAAACAAACATGCAAACAGAACTCTAAAATAGGACCAAGGCAAGAGTTCAAGTGCTTTATTTTCTTTCTGAGACAGGCAGCTTAACTGTTTGCTCCAAAGATACAGATCAAATAAATCTGGAAAGTTACATGGCCTTGCTGAATCACTGTCTGAAAGGTTATTTAAAAGATGTTGGAACACAAGCTTGAGGTCCCATTCAGGGTAAGGTTTTCACTGTATGGATGAATGGCAAGGATAAGCCTTATACATCAGTAGAAATTAGCTAGAAAAGTGTCATGGTTTGGTGTGTCAACCCACGACAACAAGTTTAATCATGGAAGAAAGGAATGTCCATATTAATGGGCACCAAATGGCATCACTTCAGCTTTTTCAATGGTGTTAAAGAAATTTTTATTATAACAGGTCGCAAATATGGTATTAGATGATGTTGACTGATTTAGCTTTGCAGAAGTGGCTCTTGAAAACATAGGAACTCTACATTGTGCATATTGAAGTATTTTGTAATGAGAGGCTGTGGATTGTGTTCAGCACAGAAGCAGTTTTCATGGTCTTGTTTAGAAGTCATAGATATACAAGCAATCTTAACCCTGTGAATTTCAATGCATGTCTGTACTGAATGGCACCTGACAAGCTTCACCAACATCTATGGGAGCAATATATTTCAAAAAATATGGGAATGTAATGAATCAGCCTGTGAGCACTAATACCATCTGCCAAAGAGGGTCATCAGACAGCTGCTGCATATTCACACTTGCTGTGTATGACCACATGCACATGTACACTGATTAATCTGGGTCAGAGTCAGGCTGTCTGGCAGCAAACTGAATGCAGCAGGGCTGACAACGCAGAAGCCATTTCTCTAACTGTGGGCCTTGTTCTCAGCTTGTTGAGGGACATGTACTGCTCCTGCCTCTCTCAGTGCATTCTCATGAAAGAATCAGCCCCAAGCTGACCTAATTAACTATCAGTGGTGGGAGGCTGTTGCCTCTGAGATGTATCTGGAATGAGCTACTGGAGGAAATGATTCATCCTGTCTGTAAGCAGAATGTTGTGTGATAGTCATTGGTTTGTCAAAGCTTTCCTATAGCAACTTGAGTTTGAGAAACAGCAGAGAACATAAAGAGAAGGTTCTGGAGAACACCAGTTAAAATTACATTTTCTTCTATGCTTTCTCCCTTAGACTAGTAATTCCATTATGTGACATAGTAACTTTTTTCTTTATGTAGAGGAAAGGAATTGAAGGAATTTTTCCATGCTGTTTCAGGTGTCTTCATTTCTAGTGTCTGTTTCAGAAATAAGAATGGGATATTGACCCATTCATTCCAGATTTGCATGGTCTCTCTTGGACTGGAAAGCCCAAAACTGGGCACAGGGCTGTGGATGCAGCATCACCAGTGCTGAAGTGAGGGCAAACATCACACCCCATCACCTGCTAGCAGTAGTCTTTCTAATGCAGTCCAAAATGTGTTTGGCTTCCTATTCTGCAAGCGTATATTGGTGACTCACGTTCAGCTTGATGTCTGCCAGGCCCCCAGATCTTTTTCTACAAACCACAGTTTGGAGTTCAGTCTGTACTGGTGCATGGGATTGTTCTGGTCTATTTTGCATTCCCATAGTTTGATTTCACCAGGTTCCTGTTGGCCCACGTCTCCAGCTCCTATGGGCTCTCTGAATGGCAATACAGCCCTCTAGAATGTGAATTATCCCCTCCAATTGCATCTGGTCTGGAGCCTCCTGGGNACTAATTACTACTTATATCAAACACTCAGGGCTCGTAATTCATCCTGTAAGATTGAAAACTCTTTTTCATGGACAGGGATCAGAGACAGTGTCCCTCAGGGCTCTGTACAGGGGGGTTCCTGACCCCCTGCCAGGATCCCAGACCTTCCAGGGCAGCCAGAGGGATGCCCTGGACTCCCACAGTTAAGCAATAGTTCTAGTAAGTGTCTCAAAATAGGTCTACATGGTTAAATGAACTGTATTTTTACATGTTGCTTTATTCCCACTGTGCTTCTAAAGCTTTTGGCTTTGTTTGTCTTGCTTGCTGAGGTTTTTATGAAGGCGAGATTTCTGTTTCACCCTAGAATAAAGAACTGCAGTTACGTGCCCATTTTCCCCTGCTTCCCAACTGCCCATGACTATAAATACATCAATCATTTTATTTAGCTGCTATTCTGTACCTTTAAAATGTGGTTAATGTTTCTAAAGCACTGTGAAGTGCTGTGGTGAAAAACCACCAAATATCATTAAATAAAGATTTGTGCTTCTTGAATTTAAAAATAAAAGCCTAATGTTTCAGATATGAAAAAAAGAAAAATCGGAGTTCAGTAATTGTATAACTCCAATTCTAAATGCATCAATGTCAGAAAAGCCTTCATCTTCTCTCTTATGATGGTCCTAATAAAGCATTTTGTCTCCTATCCTGGGTGTTAAACTGATTCATGAGCATTTGCTGCTGCTGATCTTCAGAAACAACCCCAGACCAGCTAGCCAGTATTGACAGGACTAATGTAGAAATTCTCTTGATCTTGAGTAGTTGTCATCACATGGCCACAAATCCACAGCTTTTGAAGACAGTCTCCAACTGTATTTTTTCCTTTACAAGCAGAACACTCAACTAGATCTTAGGTGTGCTGACAGACTGTCAGTGAGAGTTTATCCTTGAAGAGGAGATGTACTCCTAGTCAGTATTAGCAAGACCTTACCTCCAGGCAGAGCCAGAGCTCCTGACTCAGGATAGATTTATCTTTGATTTTGTCACTAGAGATGGTGAATGTTGCTCACCAAGTACTATTGATACCTATGATGAACCACTGGCTGGATTGACAGTTGGTAGGGAAGTGAGAAATACTGCAGTTTTTCTCCTTCACACAATGTCATGCAGTAAACCTGTCATGGCATTGTACTGACTAATTACAGATGCTCTGGGGGTGATGGACTTTCTCTGACAGGCTTTTTGCCAAGGAACCTGTAGCAACACTGAGCTGCTGCGTTTCGTGAGGGATGACTTTCAACCAAATGTAGAAATGGCAAAAGTGTGTCACATTGAACTTCTTGTTTCCAAGGAACTGGAGTGTGTTTTATGATGAACTTAATGGTGAACTTAATGAGAGTTTCTTGCAGTTTTCTGGGTTTAAATGACGAGCTCTATGAAGAGCCCTTTGTGAGAAGCATCATGGCTGACCTGACTGACACATGAATGACAGATTCCTGTGGTGGGAAAGAAAAGTACTGCACTGCAGGTGATGTTTAACCAATTCTCACAGACCATCCTTTCAACAGCTTTCTTTAGAAAGTTTTGCATTTGTAAAGGATAATGGCAAACGAGCTGCATTTCTGCTTCTTCATGCTGAAAGTTGAGTTTCTGGTCACTCCAGAGGGCTGAGCGTAAAAGGCACTTGTGCTGGTTTTTCATTAAACCTGTCAGAACTGCCACCTCTCTTTCATGACCTGACAGCTGAGGGTTTTGAGTTCACTGGAGAATGCACTCTGGAAGGCTTGTTCAGCACCATTCTGATGTGCGGGACAGTGGGGGGCTGCTGTGTGAGCTTCATCTGAGCAGGTCAGGGTGGGTGTGCTTATCTCTGAGCCATCTCATGTGGCTGGCACATACTGTGTGACAGACTACATCTGTCACTGCGAGAGTTTCTTGCAGTTCATAGATAAATCATATCATTTATCATATTTGAGCACAGTAGAGGATGGATTGCAAAGCTGGATTAAAAGTAGCTGTCCTACCAACTTTCATGCTTCTCTGGGTGCTGTGTAACAGCAGAGAAGCTGTTCAAGCTGCTTGTGTCCTGAGGAGCCTTTCTTATGTGCAGTGAGGTAAGGCAGGCTTATTGCTGTCTGACTGAGATCTTCCATATGGCAATGAAGAAACCAGCTCTTCTAAATTGTGTGAGTGCAAAACCAACTTTTCTGCTGTTTTCCATGTCACATAGGACTGTGTTTCTAACTGTGAGAGTAGCCATAATGTAGGGTAGCCAAACTGTTTTAAAAATATTGTCCTAATTGTGCTGGACAGGACTAAAAAAACCTTGAAGGATTTGCTTGCTTTTCATAGATTCACTTGAACAAAGAAAATTCCCTTTTTTGTTGATGAAGGCTATGGGACAAGTGAGAAACACATTTCAATGTGCGCACACATTTACTGTTTTTCCAGTTAACAAGATAAAGAAATCTGTGTGGTAACACAAAATGTTTTTATCAAGTAAAAATACTCTCAGATAGCATGGATTATAACAATAGGCTTTTACACAGACTCAGCTATATGTGGCCTAAGTGGTGGAAATACTAAGTATGCTGAAAATATATAAATTATTTATAAGGAGAAATGCATATAAATTGTCATAGCACTTTATTAACTTTTCACCCAGGTGAGGACTGTTCTAACAATGAAATAGACTTTTCTTGGTTTTTTAAATTTTTATGGTGTGTTTGGGTTTTTGCTAAAGAGTACTGATTCTGTAAAAAGTCTTTAGATTTGACATCATCTTTCCATGACTAAATGGCTACTTAATTTTAAAACAAGAAAGTTCTGCTGTCAATACTGATTGATGCATTATTATTATTTTTCTATATTTCATTTGCTTCCTTTCACTTTTCTGTTACTATGCTTGTCACTCCTAGAATGTGTTCTGCATGTTTAATATTTGATATTCAGAGGAATTGCATCTGTGCTTTTGGTTCAGTACTTAAAAGCATTATTCCCATAAATAAACCTGTAGGTAGCTGCAACAGACCTATTTATTTATTTTCTGTCTCATTCTGATAGCTATTGCTGCATTTATTTTTTTCATTAATACACCCTTCTTTTTTTGCTTACGCCACACCCTTGTATTTGGGAAGATTTCATCCAAATATTACTAGTTCTATCCCCTTTAGTATCCATCAGGGACTTTAGTAAAGACAGTCTCTTTTATCCAATCATTCAACAGAGTAAAAAGAATCCTTTTCAACCCATCAATTCCTCCTGGAATAGGCCTATTGAGAGTTATTCTTGAGAGCTTTCATTCTATATAATTTTAAAATTCCCATCTGGCTGTGTAGAATGAGAAGCAGAAAGTACATATGTTTGAAAGGTTTCCCAGTTGTCTGATAAAATGTATGATTCTTCACCTCCAGAGTGCACATGGGAACTTGGTCTAAAAGGAGCTCTCAGGTCCTTTTGTCACAGGTAGGTCATGACAACCTTTTACCCCTTTCAAGGGACCCACCACCCCTCGTCCCAGCCTTTGGGAGTCCAGCAGCATCTCTGCAAACCCTCTTCTCTCCTGCTGCTCAGGAGAGAGACAGTTCCCATCAGGACCAGTGTTTGAAATCATGGTGCTATTGATAGTATCTATGAATGAGTGAAATTTCTTGCTTCCCTTCTTTACTGTTCTGAGAAAATAGAGTAAATTGCTCAGAGTATAACAGCAAATAGTACTGGATAACCGTGGCTGTGTACCACTATGCTGAAACATCTTCTATGTTCTTTCTGGAGCAGTTTTCTCAGCTAAATCCATACTGTGATGGCCATAGTGCAGCCTTGAGAGGAGAGAAGCTAAAAATTTTTAGCTAAGAAGCTAAAAATGCCCCCACTCTAATGTATGAATGTCTGCAGAAGCAGTCTTTCCTCTGGAAAACCGCATCCCAACTAATCCATGTCTGATTCTTGGGGCTGGTAGATACAGCCACATAGAGAATTGTCACCTGCTGCAGCTTGAATTGGATACTCCAGATTTCCCAGCTGAGCAACATGATTATGTATGGTAGCGGTCTTCTCACATTGTGTATGGTAGAATGTTTAATTAATCTATGTAATAGGAAATTTTCTTCAGCAAGAAGTGTGGTGCTTGTCTTGATTCCAAAAAGAAGGAATAACCAGTGCTCAGGACAGGACAATTTCTTAAGGAAGCTTAAATCCTTAGTTCAAGCTGGACTAAGAAGAGAGTTTTTCACATTCGTGGTGTCCAGGCTCACTGGGACTCTCAGCCCTGCTTCCTGTGTGGCTCCATGCTGAACACTATTTTAATGACAGAACTGGGAGTTCAGCTTAGAGGCTGACCTCATCAGATTGATCACCAGCAGCCTGCTGTGGCAGTGCTTTAGATGGATCACTTCTCACAGTTGTCTACCTAGCTTTCTTCAAGGTGGGAACTGAGACATGTACCCAATCTCAAGTGCTTACAAAGTGACTGTCACTGAGCACATAGCAACTGGTCCACATATTTGCCCTGGAAAATGGGCAAATGCAGTTCCTTAATGCAGAAGAGATGCAATTAAGACAACTGGATTTTTTGTCAGGAGACATCGCCATGAAAGAAATTTTCATTTTATGTTGTCAATTAGGTTCCTGAGCCAAAATCAAGTGAAGCACCTGAACTCTTCAAAAAAAAGGTTCAGGCTTCTTTAGTACAGGGAAAATATTGCAATTTTTCTGTGTTTTGTTTTGTGAAAGGTAAGATGGTTTTGACTGAAATCTTCTGAGGATGAAAAGCAAAAACGGGGAGAAGAAAGCAGGAAGTGGCCTGAGACAGTCTGGCACAGGGCTCAGCACAAAACGTTTAACATTGACAGTGTTTTATGGGCAAGTGGAAATATACCCCGAATCAAAGACCTTGGTAACCAATAACAGACACTGGCCCTCCAGTCAGTCTGGGGGGTTTACTTTCCAGTGAGTTGAGAGTTAAGATTACAATAAGAATTCTGTAGCATTTAAAAAAGAATCAAGCTAACAGGGAATAAGATGGCTATTGTGAGAAATTCTTCATGTTAGTAGCCTTTTATGGTCATCTGCATTCATAGCCATAAATTTCTACTCAGATTGCTGCCCTTCCAATGAAAATGTTTGACTAAGAGCTTGATTCGCTTTTTTTTTAAAGTAAAGATCTTGTTCTCAATAAATAAGTAGTCTTTTTTTTTCGTTTGAGAAACAACAACAAAAAAATGTAACTCAGCAGAACTGGATAAACTGTTTGCATTACTTTACACTGTAGTTTTATTTTTTTTTAATCCAGGCAAGTTGAACTTGGATGGAAGAGATTTTATTTATTTATTTGATACTAAGTCTAGCAAAAGCTATTCCAAAATCCAAGGTGAAAATGAAGATGTTAAATGAGGAATTTAATCCAGGAACAATTTGGATATACCTACCTGAAGTATGTCTTTGCTATGAAAGTACTCTTAAGACGAGCACTGGCATTTAAATGTGAGCAATTATCTAAGGCTGATGGGACTTTTGTTACCTCCAGCTGGGCCTATCCTCTATTGAATAAGTCACCCATGAGATTCCTGAGGCTGAGTCGTGCCAGACTGAGATCCTTTTGCAGTGGTCTGCTCTCCTGGTCACAAGCGGAAATTATGAGAATGCCTGAGGACAGTTAGGACATGCGGTGCTGGGTGTGAGCTAAGAAGTGACTTGAGAGAGCACTGAAACACTGGAGTTAAACATCTCAACCCCAAAAAACTTGCTCAGTTGTTTCCTGATTTTGCTAGGTAATCTTCTGCCTGACAATTCTTGAAACATCTGAGGCCATGCTCCTTTTCTTGCTCTGTAAGTGATCTTATCTGAGTGTTTTTGTGCCTTTGTATCTGTGCCCAGGCTACAGGAAGGAGCTGAGTGGGGTTTTTTTGGTTTGTTTTAATGTGATTTGTTCTCAAAATCTCACACACATCATGCATGAAAGGGATTTATGGCTCCTGTTTTTCAGGGATGTGGTGGTAATGCAGCTTCTTGTATTCAATAACTTACAATTCAGTTGGTGCTATGAAAAATCTGCAGTGAGTTAGGTGAATGTCTTGCATATCTTACTGAAGAGGACACTAAAAGAGGTACAGAAGAAGTTCAAGTTAATAAAACCAGATATTGAATTATATTCAAGACAGAGATAAGGTTTATTAGCTTGGATATAATGTAGTGCAATGGTTCTTCTGACATGGAATTGGTTTACACTAAGAAAATCTAGGTTCTTATGGGCATTGTGCAGGTCTCTGTGACTCTGCTTATGTCTGGCCTCATCTTTAAGGAACTCCAATAAGGATTTGGGTGAAAAATACAGATGGAAGCCTACAGAAATGTTTAAATGGACAAATTGGACAAATATTCTTGCAAAAAAACTAAGAGAAGCCTAATGATCCAGGTCAAAACTGCTATCTCTAGATCCTCCACCGCAGCTGTGTATTGCCATTTGGATAACATACCAGTGTTATGTCCCTGAGTGCAAACACGTCTGTCCTCCAAAGCACTTATGTCTTGAATTGAACAACTCACACCTGGTACTTTTATCTCTAGTATTGAACTACTTGTATCTGGTACTTCTGATCAAGATAATGGTACTTTTGAATACTATGAACTGAAACTTTATAGTTATAGTAGTCAATAGCATGCTAGGTGTTTTGTACTTTGGTTTAAATTGCCAAGTTTCCCAAGACTCAGTCCATTCAAGCTTTGGCAGTTCCAGGGTGAAGCATGGATGGACATACACATGTTTTCTCTGAGATATTATTAACAAGAATGTAGAGGATTTATTGCAGCTTTCCTGCTTGATTGGTAAACAAGTTTGTTCTGGCTATACATTTGGATCCCATCCAACTTTTTTGTTTACAGAAATGATCTCTCAGTTTCCACTTAGGCAGTCCTTTAACATTGCTTTCCTTTACCTATCGTTATCTGTCATTGTATAAAAATCACTGTTTTTACTTCCTAAAATAGTGCTTTACACCCATTCTATAGAAGTGAGATTCATAAATCTCATCAAGTGAGATTCATAAAACCTTGGAGCAGGTGCTGAAATTGTTGGTCAGTTCACTGGGGTTGAACATGTACACACCCACAGACACCCCCCATCAGCCCTTCTTGTGACAGGCCTGGCCCAGGAAGTATTTGAAATGACAAGTTTAGAATTCCGTGCAAAACCTTACCATCCCCTTCATAAAGCTCCTCTGGTAGCACTGAGCCACGGTCAGCATGAAGAAAACCTGGTACCTGTCCACTGGCAGAGTACAAGAAACAGCTGAACTTGCATGTGCTGAGATACTGCAGAAAAACTGTGGTGTGACATCCACTTCACTGGCATGGCCAGGCTGTATCCTAGCTCTTCCCCCATCTAGGCTTACAGATTTTCTCTCTGGAGAGTTAGGGCACAAGGATAGAGAATGAAAAATATCTGGGTTTCATCACAGACATAAGCCATGACTCTGGAGGGCATGCCTTTGTTTGGAAAATGCAGAAGTAGTCCTGGGTTCCAACATTGCTACAGCTCTGTGTTGCCTGATATAACATCTACCAAAAACTTGCCTGGATTTTAAAACTAATTGTCCAGGAAAAGGCTGATACCTTGCTCTCATAATATGACCTTGCTTCAGGGTAAAATATGTGACATTCAGAAATATGGATAGAGAAGGGTCACAAGATAACAATGCCTCAGGGCTTGTCTCTGTATTTTAAGCACGTTTGTCTCAGGGAGTTCTCTGACAATTAGGCAATGGTTGAGGAACTTAAACTTTAGCCTGAAATATTGAGGGAGGTGATAGGGCACCTATTCACTCTTAGTTAATCCCAAAGGGCAGCCTCCCTCCTGGTCCCCTGGGATAACTATGAGTACAGCAGAGATGTGACTAGGGCATTAGAGACATCACCTCAGGGCAGTTTAGGTTGATTGTAACAAAAGCAATGTGATTATCTTAGAGCTGGGCTGCTACATATACAGGGAAGAAGTAGATATATTTTAAAATTAAACAGTACAATGTTATAGAAAAACATATGACAAATTTAAAATTTACTTTAAAATAAATCTCTCAAATGTTCCATCCTCCAAAGTTTATTAAAGAAAATTGAATTGTGCTGGAGTCTGTATCCTGGTGATCCTGCAGTAAATCCAATGTTAGCAACACAGACTAAAGCTGATCATCAGGTTGATTTTTTCTCATTATTTTTCTATACCAGGCAAGCATGTTCTATATGACATTTAACACATCGATCAGGCATCACTTTAAAACTGCCCACAAAGAGGCTGTTTCCCTCTTTATTCTGGAAAGCAGCATACCTCATCTTCTAATTTCCAGCTTCCAGTGCTGAGGAGTTCAGTTGTCTTTGTTCTTGAACCAAATGTAGTCTCTTCACTTAGCCTAGCCACCTATCCCCTTCATGATCTACAGTCCTCCAGAGAGACACACTGCTCCTCCTGCTGCCCTTCTCTGCACATATTCAAGTCAGTTTCATCTACAAAAAGTATAAAAGGCCCAAACTATGCAGAGTTCCCTTGGGTTTGTGTGACCAGGTTTTGGTAGCAAGGGGCTCCAGGAGGGCCTTGTGTGAGAAGCTGCCAGAAGCTTCCCCTGTGTCGGACAGAGCCAATGCCAGCTGGCTGCAGGCTGGACCCACTGCTGGCCACAGCTGAGCCCATCCGGGATGGAGTTAAGAGCCTCTGGGATAACAGATTGGAATAGGGTGGGGAGGGGAGGAAGGAGAATGGCTGTGGAAACAGCAGCCAAAGAGAAGAGTGAGAACATGCGAGAGAAACAGCTCTGCAGGCATCAAGGTCAGTGAAGATGGAGGGGGAGGAGGTGCTCCAGGTGCCAGAGCAGATTTCCCTGCAACACATGGAGGTCCATGATGGAGCTGATATCTGCTTTGTGCCCCCAGAGAATCCCACGCCAGAGACATGGTGCCTGAAGGAGACTGTGACCCTGTGGGGAGCCTGTGCTGGAGCAGGCTCCTGGCAGGGCTTGTTGACCTGTGGAGAGAGGAGCCCACACTGGAGCAGGTTTTCTGGCAGGACTCCATGGGGGACCCACTGGAGCAGCCTGTTCCTGAAGGGATGCACTCCATGTAAGGGATCCCACACAAGAGCAGTGTTTGAAGAACTGTAGCTGGTGGGAGGCACTCCAATTGGAGCAGTTCATGGAGCACGGTCTCCTATGGGAGGGACCCCATGCTGCAGCAGGGAAAGAGTGTGAGGAGTTCTCCTGCTGAGGAGGAAGGAAGGACAGAGACAATGTGTGATGAACTGACCACAGACCCCATTTCCTGTCCCCCTGCATCTCCTGGGGGGAAGCAGGTAGAGAATTCAGGAGCCAAGTCAAGTCTGAAAAGAAAGGAGGGTTGGGGAAAAGGTGGTTTTAAAATGTTGTTTTATTTTTCTTTATTCACTCTGATTTGATTGGTAATAATTTTTTTTTCCCCAAGTCAAGACTGTTTTCCTGTCACAGTAATTGCTGAGAGATGTCTTTCTCTCCTTATCTACACCCATGAGCCTTGAGTAGTGTTTCTTCTCCCCTGTCCAGCTGCAGAGGGGAGTGATAGAGGGGCTTTTGTGGGCACCTGGTGTCCAGCCAGGGCCAGCCCACCACCAGAGTATCACTGTACTTATATTCAGGCATTGGTAGCTGGTGACAGAGACTAGGAAATAGCAATCTGCTATCTGATAGAACTTTTATTCAGAGTATTTATAGAAATCACATTTATTTCTTACTATTTTTCTGAAGTGAAAATGCTCAGTGTCAGGTTAGATTGTACTGTATTTACTGCAGAAGAAATAAATAATTCAGTTGGTATTTCTAAAAATACAATTAGTTGATGAGTCAGAGAAGAATTTAATTTTCATAAATGTTAAGGCTGGAAGACTGGGATTATCATGATCAGTGTGTCTGACCTGTGACTCTCTCCTGTCTTAGGAGGCTGCCTGGTAATTCCTGCATCAATTTGTAATTAAGATGTATGATTCTTCAGAGAAGACTGAATAAAGGGCCCAAACCACATTCTTGAGATGTGCTGAATATTATTTCACACAAACAAACAAGAGGTACACCCCACAGACAAGCCCGAATGTTGTGCTTCATAATTTTAATTTAAAAATTTAAGACCATTAACATTTACTAATTTCTGATAGCTCAGTGCAAATTTTTAGAACATCATACATAACCGTGAATCACTATGTCTGTGTGTGTGTGTGTATATAT